>JAPPVO010000031.1:195519280-195905727 GCA_030407325.1 Camellia japonica | reverse complement strand
TTCATTCTTTATCAAATGAGGTATGCGTGCCTCATTTCGCATTTCATTGCATCTCGAGGCACGTATGCCTCGTTTTGCACTTCATTTTCCATCAAATGAGGTATGCGTGCCTCATTTCGCATTTCATTGCATCTCGAGGCACGTATGCCTCGTTTTGCACTTCATTTTCCATCAAATGAGGTATGCGTGCCTCATTTCGCATTTCATTGCATCTCGAGGCACGTATGCCCCGTTTTGCACTTCATTTTCCATCAAATGAGGTATGCGTGCCTCATTTCGCATTTCATTGCATCTCGAGGCACGTATGCCCCGTTTTGCATTTCATTTTCCATCGAATAAGGTTTCGTGCCTCATAAGCATTTCATCTTATGAGCCGGGTCCGGCGGGACCGAAAACACGCACGGTCTGACGAGACCTTAAACACGCCCGGTCTAGGAGACCTTAAATCCTCGGGAGGTGCAAGACCTTCGGTGCATTAAGGTGCACCCCATCGCATTTGGCATGCATCATATCGCACTATTTTGTGTACTCGCGTTGTCTAACGCATCGCGCTATCTTGCGCATCACACCGTCCTGTGCACGCACGGTCCGGCGGGACCGAAAACACGCACGGTCTGGCGAGACCTTAAACCCGTCCATTTGCATTGTTTTGCATCTCAAAAGCCGTGCGTTGGCGCGCATTTCAAACATCATGCATCATGTGCATTTCAAATGCATACATTTTGCATCCCGGTCTAGGAGACCTTAAATCCTCTGAAGGTGCAATTCCTTCGGTGTTTGTCGTGCCCGAACGACTTTCGGTGGTCTGGTAAAGCCACCTGTCTGTGTTTGCGGTGAGTTCCTAGAAGACCAATGGGACGGTGAAAACTAGAGTTTGAATGGCTTATGCCTAGAACGCAAAGTTCGGAATTTCCGAGACTAAAGTCTGGTTTAAATACCCAGGGGGGTGACCCTCGGCTTGAAATCTGTATGAAAGCCCCATAGGTTGAGGCGGCGTGTTTACGCCTCGATTCTGGATACTGAACCAACCTAGTATATCGCCCTGTTGGTAAGATAGGGAAAGCTGCAACCGTAGTCGTTGCATCATAATGCATTGTCATGCATCATCGTAAAATATTGCATATGTCATGCATTTCAAAAAACAACAAAAACAAAAAACACATGCATATGTCATGCATATCATTGTAGTATAGCGCATATGTCATGCATTTTCTGTAAATATCCATTCATTGCATGCATCCATTGCATCACCTCCATCTATGGCTTGCGCCTTTCCAGGTTGAGCTTGGTCTGGTATGTGCCCCTACTTTTCACGTCGAAGCACAGTTTTTGTGTACGCGCCTATTCCTTGATGAGCTTGGTTTGAGGGTTGCGGCACATTTCCTGTGTTAGACGCGGTTCGTATGCGTACATGCCTTTCCTAGGCAAGATTCGGTTTGGCCCGCGTGCCATATCCATTGTATCCATTTCCATTGCATTGTAGTGTAATTGTTGCGTCCGGCATTAGGATCATTATTCCCTCCTCAGCGGGTCGTTTCCCCACTTATGTCATTCCACCCAATACTTGTTCTTGTGTTCGTGCGAAGTACTCATAGATCAGACATCGTTCTATGGGAGACGGACTTGTTACCTCCATCAATCTATTTGACATTCGTGTGGTTTCGAACCGCTCATGATTGAATCATGATTCAATTGCCCTGCATGTAGTTTGCATTGCATATAGTTTCAATTGCATTGCATATCATTTGCATTATTTATACATAGTTTTGTATATTTTGCATATCATTTTGCATTCATCATTTGCATTATCATGCATATTGCTAACAATATTGTACCTGTTAAGTTTGCTTTCTTTGCAGGCACGATATTGTATGTACGGCTCATTTGAGGCCGGTGCAACCGGACGAGCCGCACAGGTATTGTATCCTCCGAGTGAGACGTATTGAGAATTGCGATAATTCTCTTACATCCTTTCTGCATTGTAGTGTAGATTGTGTATGCTAGCTTATAACTGTCGCATGTGTGCTTCATTACAGCTTTCTTTGCATGATCATAAGTTATGCTCGGCCTTTTGCATCTCAGTTGCATCTTGCCCCCGCCTACGGGCGCATACCTTATCTGCGGCTTGTATGCCTGTGCCTGAACTACGCGGTTTGATTCCTAAGGGATACGTAGGCAGCTTGCGAGTTCAACCATTTGCGCTTTGTATGTTGTCCAAGTCTTCGGCCTTGTCAAAAATGGGTCGTCTCTGGGCTTTGACATTCACTCCCGTCATTGTTATGACTTTCGAGTTCTGTCAAAGAGGGGCAACTGTAGACACCCCATTTTTGACCGTCCTCAAGACCTGGACGTCACCGCTTGAACACTCGGTGATTATCCATGTTTGTGTTCGTTTGGAGTTCCCGGAGTTCTCGGCTCGCGCGCCTTGCCTCAGGACTTCCGAACTCGACCGTTTTGTGTTTGGTTTTGCACCAAACACTTGTGTTTTGCCTTGGAAGGGCAGGGAATGCTTTGTGAGGCATCCCCACACACCACCGGCTGTGGCTAGAGGCCACCGGCTGGCTGGTGTTGCCATCGGCACTTTATTGTGCCGACCGGCACTAAATTTTGTCAAAATGACACTCTTTGCCGGCCGGACACTGTGCAGTTGCTTTATGAGATATTTTCAGACAGCTGTATAGTTTTGGTTCCCCTCCATACACGTGTATGGAGGGATGACCCTCTTAGTTAGCTTAGCTTGTAAGCTTTGCAAGCTTTGCTTGCCTATAAGAGGACCACTCCTCTTCTTGGCTTAGGGTTACAAAATTTTAGCCATTTTAGACAGACCAAGCTCTGGTTTTTAGGGTTAGGATAGATACACCTCCTATCTCTCTTCTTCCCTCTTGTTTTGTACACTAGGTGTTTGTGTCATACTTTTGTTCACCAACACCTAGTGTTTCACCTTCCTTGGGTTCTTGAAGGTCCAGAGGTTTGTTTTGGAGCTTTGGAGCTGGTTTGGTGCTCAAGGAAGCCAATACATCATCTTTGTTGAAGAGGCTCCAAGGGTAAGACACTAACTCTCTTTTTACCCCATTTTTGCACCTTGTTTTTACCTAGTTTAGAACTGTTTTTGTGCTTAGTGTTTAACACATAAAAGTTCTGTTTTTTAAGCCTCTTTATTGTTTATTAAGAGTGTTTGGTGGTTTGAGTAAGTTTGGCCACCCTTAGGCCTTGAAAAGGCCCTTTTTTGTGCTATTTTGTGAGAGATCCGAGACTTTGGTGCTTGGGCCTCTTCACCACTGAAATCTTGAGGGATTTCAGTGGTGAGGATGGTGCCTTGAAGTCTCCAAAAGGAGGGGCCACCCCCTCTCCTTAATGTCCTTGAAAAGGGCAAGTTTTGGCCTCCAAAGGAGCACCATGTTTGGTTGTGTGTTGAGCATGTTTGGTTTGTTTTTCATGCTTATTATGCCATGTTTTAACTTTGTTATAAGTTGGTTTTAGCACTCCTTGCATGCTTTGCATAGTTGCTTTGTAATGCTCTTTGGTCCCTTAACATGCTTAGGTTGTTAGTCCTAATTTGAGCATGCTTTAGGCTTAGATTTGTGAATGTTTTGTGCTTATTTTGCCATGTTTTAGCTCTGTCCATAGTCATTTGGGTTGATCTTGGCATGCATTATATGGCCCCTTTGCATTTTAGGCTTGCTAGCCTTTGAGTATGCATGTGTAGCATGTATTACTTACCTCATTTTGGTAGTTTGGAACCACCTAGCATGCTATTTCAGTCCCTTTGGTGTGCTTGTATGCTTGCCTTAGTGGCCTCTTTAATGCTTTAAAAGCATGTGTTGAATGCTCCATGTTTTGGCCTTAATGCATGCCTTTGATTTCAAGCCTCTTAGATGCCATCTAAGTGGTCCTTTGGGCCTAATTTGACATGCTAAAAATCTGTTTTGGGTTGATTAATGCATGCCATAATTGCCTTGCATAGGTGTGGTTTAATGCTTCATAGACTTGCTTTGAAGACTTGGGCCATTTGTTGCATGTTTAGCTTGCTTTGTTGCATGATTTGGCATCATGTTTTGCATGATTTTCAGAGTTTTATATGCATGCTAATTGTCCATGTTTAACTCATTTCAAGTGTGCTTGAGAGTTGCCATGTTTGTGTCTAAGTGTTGGATCATAATTGCATGCATGTGTGTGTGTATTTTAACCTTCATTTTGGGCACTTTGACCACTGATTTTGGGCCTATTAGGGGCTGCCCAATTCATATTTAAGCCCACCTTTTATTTGGTTTGCATGCTTACCTTGCATGCTTGCTTGTATGTTTGCATGAATACATTGCATTACCCATGTTGCATGATAGATAACATGACTAGGTTGCATTGTATCAACATGCATCCCTTGTCCCTTGAGTTGGTGATGGGGATTGGGACTTTGGTTTGCTTGGTTTGCATACATTTGAAATCAAAATTGCGTTCTTGGTTCTTAGGGCCATCATGCATGGAAATGCGCGATTGGTGGTCCGGGAATCGAGACACATGCCCCCTTGAGTCAAAAACATGATAAGGGGTGCGTGTAGTGCATAAATATATTGAATTGCATTGCCATGCAAGTTTTGCCCTCTGCTGCTGTGAGTTGCAGGTTCTGCAGGTATTTTGTGCCGGCCGGCAGTGTTTAGTGCCGACCGGCAGTCAATTTTCAGCCGATGGATAAATCCAGTGCCGGTGGCCTCCTCCTTCAGCCGGTGGTGTCCTACCCCAGCCGGTGGTGATCCCCAGTGCCCTGAGAGGCACTCCTGGGACTTTGGTAATTTTCTGAGGAGGAGAGCAGAGGAAACAGAGGCAATCCGTGCATGGCAGTGCGGTTCCGAACCAGTCCCGAGCGCGTGTTGCATCCGGTCCTCATCCCGAGGCGATTTACTGTTTAAATTAGATTAATTATTTTATTTAATTAATTTAGTTGATTTGTAATATTTTAATTAGCTTGCGTAGTTAGTTAATTTGTATATTCTTTCGGTCCCTCCGAGTGAGGGCGTAATTGTAATAAGTGTGTGTGAGTGGGTGTATGTCTTCCAATCCCCACTTCTTTCTCCCTTTATTTACCCGCTTATGATGGTAGATTAGGGCACATCTAAATTAGCATACCTTATGCAATGCATGCGTGCATTCATGCATTTGTTTACATGCACCGGGCTCGGTACATCATACAAACTGCATTGTATTTTCAATTCCAAATTGAATACGTGCTACTCGCGCATTTCACATGCCATGCTTAGGATAGCCGAGCCTGTCTAGATTACATTCCGTATGCGTTGCATTAGTCACTTAACATAACTAGGTCATGCATGTTTTGCTAACCGGGTTATTGTTTTTGGCACGGAGTACGATGTAAGTTTTTATGCTTTAGCACTTCGCATGCGTGTGAATGTTGCCATGACAGTATGCTTACCATGCGGCTAAGTGCTTATGTATAAACTGTTTGAATGCCTGTGGGTGGAGGTTGGATTGCTTGAGTTGGAATAACTCATTGAAATCCGTATTTTAGCCTACTTGCGAGTAGCAAAACCAACACGTTTTTCGAGACAAAACGGATATGCAATGATTATTTCCGAATTAGGCAACCTAGTCTATACTTGTTTGCTGTGCGCATAACGTAGTAAATCTAGGCTAATAACCGGTATAAGAACGCATAATGTTTTCAAAATCGGATATCACGGTTAGTAGAGGCCGGTTTTCGGACCGGGCGAAAGGGGGTGCTCATAGCTGACCTTCCCCGATCGTACCCAAGCTCCCGAGCCAAGACTTTGGTGATGACGGACACGTGGCCTTCGGCACCGAGTCAGGGTTTCCTAAATTCCCTCATAAAAAATATTTAGGTGGCGACTCTGTAATCTGGCAAAGCAGTCCATGTTTGGCACTTCTTTTCAAAAAATCTGTTTTTCTCAAAAACGATTTGCCAGAGTTGGACTCTTTGGTTCAGATTAAGAACCGTGACAATTTGAGTCCTTTGAACTGTAGTGACCCAATACGAACAGAACGGGACCTTAACCCTCCCGGGATGCGTTCGGGGACGTCTACAACTCGGATTTAGAGGTGTTTGATCGAGTAGGCGTCCCTAAAATTGCCTACTTATGTGGAAGTTCTAGACAGAGCCTTAATGGCAGAGGCCACCCTAGCCGCCATGAAACAAAGCAAAGCCCCAGCAACTACGGCAACTAAGTGGAGAGGAAAAAGATCCGGGTTTGGTTTTAAAAGAGGCCGGTCCTTTGTCAGTAAGAAACAAAACACAGGGTCTACAAGCAGCTCGAGTCAGAGTAGTGGGTCTATCCCAGTCTGTTCTAATTGTGGTAGAAGGCACAGGGGTGTGTGCTACCGAGTATCCGATGCTTGTTTCCGATGTGGCCAGTCAGGCCATGTAGTGAATGATTGCCCGCTCAAGTTTGAGACTACTAGCCGTCCTGCAGCAAGTTCAGCGGGATCCACCTCTGTGGCCAAAACAAATGCAAAAGCCAATGCTGGGAAAGAACCTCTGAGACAAGGCCGAGTGTTTGCCTTAGTGCCCGGTGACGTACCAAACACCTATACTGTGGTGTCAGGTACACTCTCCGTATGTTCTCAAAATGCATGTGTACTGATAGATTCTGGTTCTACACATTCCTTTGTATCGTATGTTTTTTCTCGAAAATTGACTAGACCATTAGAACTTATGACATATGTGTTGTCTGTGTCTATGCCGTCTGGAAGTTCTATGATATGTGCTCATGTTTATCCTGCATGTGATATTATGATTGGCGATATGATGTTGTATGTGGACTTATTACCCTTGGACATTAATCATTTTGATTGTATTTTGGGAATGGACTGGTTGACTAAATACTGTGCTACCATTGACTGTGTAAGTAAATCTGTTGTGTTTAGACCACCGGGTATGCCTGAAATTACTTTTACTGGGAATGGGGTAGTTTCTCCCCCATATTTGGTTTCAGCTTTGAAAGCCAGAAAGCTGCTTAGGAAGGGATGTAGGGGTTATCTGTGTTGTATACTGACTGCATCATCCGATGGAACTAATGTAGAAACTATCCCTGTTGCTTGTGAATTTCCCGATGTGTTTCCAACTGACTTACCTGGGGACTTAGTTGATAGAGAAATTGAATTCACTATTGAAGTGTTTCCGGGGACACAACCTATTTCCAAGACTCCCTATAGAATGTCTAGCTCTGAATTGAAAGAATTGAAAACCCAACTTCAGGAACTGTTAAATAAGAAATTTATCCGTCCGAGCACTTCACCTTGGGGTGCCCCAGTTTTGTTTGTCAAAAAGAAGGATGGATCTTTGAGATTGTGTATAGACTACCGAGAACTGAACAAAGTGACTGTTAAGAACAAATACCCTCTGCCTCGAATAGATGACTTGTTTGACCAACTTCAGGGTGCCCAAGTGTTTTCCAAAATTGACCTCAGGTCTGGGTATCATCAATTAAGGGTTAGAGCCGAGGACATAGAGAAAACTGCATTCCGAACTAGATATGAACATTATGAATTTTTAGTAATGCTGTTTGGGATGACCAATGCACCTGCAGCTTTCATGGATCTTATGAACAGGGTGTTTAAATCATATCTGGATGACTTTATTGTTGTGTTTATTGATGACATTTTGCTTTATTCTAAAGACAGGGAAGAACATGAGAACCATCTGAGAACTACCTTGTAGATTTTGAGAGAGAAGAGGCTGTATGCTAAATTGTCCAAGTGTGAATTCTGGCTTAACAATGTGGCATTTTTGGGACATGTAATCAACAAGGATGGTGTTTCTGTTGACCCTTAGAAAATTGAAGCTGTCGTGGATTGGCCTAGACCGACAAATGTGACAAAAGTCCGAAGTTTTCTGGGACTTGCAGGTTACTACAGGAGGTTTGTGAAAGACTTTTCTAAGCTTGCCATGCCATTGACTCAGTTAACTCAGAAAAATGTTCCATTTGACTGGAATAAACAAAGAGAGACAGCTTTCCAAGAGTTGAAAACTAGGTTAGTAACTGCACTAATTTTAACTCTGCCCAACGGTACTGATGGGTTTCAAGTGTACAGTGATGCTTCCTATAAGAGCTTGGGGTGTGTATTAATGCAAAATGGAAAGGTGATTGCCTATGCTTCTAGACAACTCCGACCTCATGAAAAGAATTACCCAACACACGATCTTGAATTGGCAGCCGTGGTGTTTGCTTTGAAAATATGGTGTCACTATTTGTATGGGGTAACTTGTGAGGTATATACAGACCATAAAAGCTTGAAATATTTCTTCACCCAAAAGGAATTGAACATGAGATAGAGGTGATGGTTAGAACTAATCAAAGATTATGATTTGCAAATCTTATATCATCCAGGAAAGGCTAATATCGTAGCAGATGCCTTGAGCCGAAAATCCAGTAGAAATCTGTGATGTTTGCTGTCCAACCGAAAAGAATGGCCGATTGACCTAGAACAAGGTGGGTTGTCAACTGCTATTACCACTCAACCTACAATTCTTGACGAGATCAAACTGAAACAGTGCGAGGATGAATACTTGAAAAAGATCACGGGGGAATTTGATTCGAAGCCAATGCTAGGATTTGTGTTTGAGAACGATGTACTGAAATTCCAGAACCATCTTTGTGTACTCGATTGTGGTGATTTGAGAAGACGTGTTATGACCGAAGCTCATAGTAGTAAGTTTGCTATGCATCCGGGGAACACGAAAATGTATCGTAATTTGAAACAGAATTTTTGGTGGCCTGGAATGAAAAAAAGTATTGCAGACTTTGTGGCTAGATGTCTACATTGACAACAGGTTAAAGTCGAACATCAGCGACCCGCTGGTTTGCTATAACCACTCCCAGTACCGGAATGGAAATGGGAGCACATCACCATGGACTTCATTGTGGGATTGCCCCATTCTTCTCGAGGTATGGACTCTATCTGGGTTATAGTTGACCGTTTAACTAAGTCTGCCCACTTTCTGCCTGTCAAAACTGTTTATAACGCTGATAAATTGGCCAATATTTATATGACTGAAATTGTGAGGTTGCATGGAGTGCCAGTATCTATTGTGTCTGACAGGGACTTAAAGTTTGTATCGAGATTTTGGCAGAGTTTGCAACAGGCTTTGGGGACTGAACTGAGACTGAGTAGTGCCTATCACCCACAGACAGATGGACAAACTGAGCGGACTAACCAAACTCTAGAAAATATGCTCAGCATGTGTGTGTTAGACTTCCAGGGGAATTGGGAGGCCTACTTGTCATTAGCTGAATTTGTGTACAACAACAGTTACCATTCAAGTATTGGAATTGCTCCTTACGAAGCCTTGTACGAATGAAGGTGTCGCTCTCCGATATGTTGGGCTGAAGTAGGTGATAGATCTTTACTGGGACCAGAACTTGTGCAACAAACGACCGAGAAAGTGAAACTGATACAGCAACGTCTGAAAATTGGACAGAGTCGGCAGAAGAGCTATGCCGATGTTCGAAGAAGAGATAGGGAATATGAAGTTGGAGATCAAGTGTTCATTAAGGTGACCCCGATGAAGGGTCAAACTCGGTTTGGTGTTAAGGGCAAATTGGCGCCAAGGTATGTTGGACCTTATGAAGTCCTCGAAAAGATCAATCCAGTATCGTATCGGGTAGCCTTACCCCCAGTAATGGAACATATGCATAACATCTTTCATGTATCGATGCTACGAGAATACTTGAGGGATCCACTCCACGTCATTGAACTGACACATGTGCTTTTGAAAGATGACTACACTTATGAGGAAAGACCTATCCAGATTGTGAATCGCCGGATCAAAAAGTTGAGGAATAAAGAAATACCATTGGTAAAAGTTGATTGGCAAAACCACGGAGGAACCTATGCAACTTGGGAAACCGAGGAAGACATGGTGAACAGATATCCGGATTTGTTCCCATTGGACCCAATGTTGATTTAGAATGAAGGTAATTCGAGTTTGGGGGACCAAACTCTTTTAAGGGGGGAAGACTGTAATAACCCCGACCTCTGATTAATGTTAATCCGCACTTAATTATGCCTAACAGTAATTTAGAAGGAATCTGGGATTAATTTGCATATGTATTGCATTAATTCTGTGTTTCTATCTGTTTGCTATAAAGTGATCTATTTATACGTTGACTTTAAACTGCGAATTGAAAGCCTTATCGGCGACTGATTCAGAAATTGATTAGTGTGTTATACTAGTTAGATTTTATGTGATTTTATGGTAGGCTTAATTAAAATTCGATTTGGAATGTGTAAATTAGATTAAATAATGTTGAATTGCATTAGTTTGCCTAATTACACAAATGCCACTTAGTGGCTTGATTTGAGACCAACTTTATCACACCTTATTACACTTAGAAGCATCTCTCCTCAGCCAATTTCTTGACCAAACCGTAGGAGAGAGAGAGAGTAGGAGAACAAGATTGAGTTAATCTAGAATTTTGCTTGAACTTAGAAGAATTGAAGGCAACTTGGAAGATTAGGCTACTAAGCTTGAAATTGAAGACCTAAAGGTAGGGAATTCATCCTTTTAATTATGAATGTGAGTTGTTCTTGCTAGGTTCATGGTGAAATTGGTATTTAAAGTCAAGATTTAGCTCAAAGTGTGGTTTTCAGAGTCTATCCATGCATGCATGCATAAATTTCCATGCTTTGAGTTTGAATTCTCAAATTTTTTCCATGCATGTGTTAATTTCACTCACATTATGGTCATTCATCTTGTTGTCCATCAAATTATCAAGTTTGGTCATGTTTTGGAGGGTTTGGATTCAATGAGATTCTTGCATGTTGTATTAATGGCATGTTCATAGAGTTCATGTTGATTTTGCACAAATTGGGTTGCTCTTGGGCCATGATTTCTTGAAATGATTTTTAACACATGTTGTTTTATGAGTTATTATATGTTTCCTCAAATATTGGCCCAGAAAAATGAGTTTTGAAGGCTTAAAGGTTGAGTTTCATGTTTGGAGGTCAACCTGGATTTTCCAGAAATTTGACCCATGCTCGAGCGGGGACTTTCACGCTCGAGCGTGAATCCTGAGTACATGTACTTCCGCTCGAGCGTCGAGAGTTACGCTCGAGTGTGAAATGCGTATACCTAGAAGTTTGTGTGTTTTGTAATTCACTCGAGCGAGGGAACCCACGCTCGAGCGAGACTCTGAGTCTCACGCTCGAGCGGGGGTCGAGCGCCCGTCGAGCGTGAAAATCATGCATCTAGTACTTTTGTTGATTTTACAGTCCGCTCGAGCGAGGAAGTTCACGCTCGAGCGGAGCTTCAATATCTGCATGTCTGCTCGAGCGGGGTAATCCACGCTCGAGCGTGGACCTTATCTTCAGCAAAATTTAGGAAATGGTTTTCAAGGCATTTTTGCATCCTCATTCCATCCTAGGCATTCCTAGGCCATGTTTAAGACCCTTTAATGAGGATTAAAGGTTAGAAACACACTAAGAGCCAACGACGTAAGTTTTGTACAATTAGAACGTGTGTTTCAAATGTGTATCTGTTATGTGTTATGTAGGTCACATGTCGCGTTCTGTCTGACTAATCTGCTCCGTCTGGTTGTCTCAAGGCCAACTGTGAGTAATAACTTAGTAAAGTTACGTTCAACTGTATTTATTTTCTGTGTGATAAAATGAGATCTGTTTTCTGAAATGATATGTTCTGTACAATGAATGATTGTTCAATTTCTGATATGTATTCGTGACATCCTTAGCATCATGTGATATTTATTGGCTGTTACCCGGTATCGGAGGTTCCTTTATGGAACTTATATCCGTCTGCACTCTGTTACCCGTACCGGAGGCCCCGTCATGGGGGCTCAGCTTCTGTTCTGTTACCCGGATCCAGAGGTTCCTTTAAGGAACTGGTTACTTGTAACCCTTACGTGTCTGCCTCTGTTCTGTATTTGCTCTGTTATTGCTAATGGATGTATCACGTAAACTCAAGCACGACTTATTATTTCTGTATATGATCTGGACCAATTATGGATTTGATACGAAACTAAATTATGATTTCTGCATCTGTACGGACTCATTCATTGAAACCCCTTTACTCTGTTATTATTCACTGGGCTTTCGCTCACAGTTTATATTATGTATGTAGGTGAGTCGGCGTGTGACCAGGGCCAGAGTTGACGGCCTTCTGTTTTGTTTTTGTCAGCCAACCGTTGTGCCTCCTGAGGAGGTTCCGATCGAAGTCTAATGCCATGGCTGTTTTTGTATTCATGCTAGTCTCTGTGACTGTTTTGTAGAGTCAGGTCTTGGGATGTACACTTCTGTAAATACTTTGTAAATATTGGCGTCCTTTGACTGGCATGCTTATATATATATATATATAAGTTTTGGAATGTTCTGTCTCATGTATGTTATCACAGCTCATTGGACCTTGTCTATTTTGTATAATTGCTTCCGCAGCCCCTTACTATTTGCTAATCTGTTCAGAGGCCTTCGGTAATCCACGGATTACTGGCCGGTTACGATGCTAAACCTACAGAGGCAGGTTTGGGTCGTGACACCGGCGCTGTTGGGAGTGGTCTGATTATGTCCAGCCCCCACATTACGAAAAGCCAAGGACTTGTGAGGGGGAGAAGTTCTCTGGCCGACTGGTGAATTTGGTGGGCGAATCTTTGGCATTTTTCGCATTTTCTAACATATTTCTGCGCATCTGCTTGTATGCACGGCCACCAGTATCCTTGAGAAATAGCGCGGTAGGCTAAAGATCTCTCCCCTATGTGACTTCCGCATATGCCTTTGTGGATCTCGTAAAGGAAAGCCTCAACGCTGTTTGGATGAACACACTTGAGGTATGGACCGGTGAAGGACTTCTTATATAAAGCGCTAGATGGAGAGAGTCAAAACCGCTCTGACTTCACCTAGACTTTATGTGCTTCCTTTTTGTCAGCTAGCAGGGTCCATTCTTTAAGGAAAATGATGATAGGGTCCATCCAAGAGGGACCAAGCTCGGTACAGAATACTTCCGTCTGCTGCGAGTCTTCAATGCTGGGTCTTGGGAGGAACTTAATCAGGAGAGGGCTGGGAGTTCGTCTGTTGAACATGGAAGCTAGGCCGGCCAACTCATTGGCTCGGCCGTTATCTTCACGGCCAATTTGTTGGACCCTTATTGCTTGGAATTTCTTGATATGTTCCCTCACCAGAGCTTGGTATTTGGCCATTCTGTCATCTTTGGCTTCGTACTCTCCAGACACTTGGTTTATAACAAGTTGGGAGTCATTGTAGACCATTAGCTCAGATGCGTGCAATTGGAGCTCGCTTTTAAGTCCGGCCAGCAGTGCTTCGTACTCAGCCTCGTTGTTTGACGCTGGGAATCCGAGCGTTATAGAGTGTTCAATGGTTAGATCGTTTGGCGAGATCAAAACTATGCCCAGACCGACGCCATGCCGGTTTGAGGCGCCATCTACAAAAAGTTTTCACATTTCGCCAATGAAAAGTTTCCAGCATTCTGAGGGATCCTGCGATGCTTGAAGATCGAGGTGATCACGGTCGCTCGGCTGTTCGGCTATTTCTGCTACAAGTCCGTCACTGACGATTACAGCAGGTGTGTATTCATCCCCCTTTAGTGATGCGGCGCCAGATCCAATAAGTTGACCTGTTATTCCCGAATCCAACGTCGCATTACCGGGCTGAAGTACACCTCCGACTGATGGATTTTCGGATCGGCACGCAAGTTCCACGTCGCCAACATCACGTTGTTGTGTAATTTCCGTCGCGCTTACCTCCTTCACCCCGGCTGCAGCGGTAAGATCTACCGGGCACACCGGGTGAGTTCCAGGTGAGAATTCAGTAACAAAGTCGGCCAATGCTTGGGCTTTGGTAGCAAGGTTTTGCTCACGTAAAATATTGGGAGATGTTGGATTCCTTCTGCCCGGATGAGCATCACACTAACTGCATGTTGAGAAACAGCCAGATAAAGGTAGAGGTCTTCGCCGTGCTTAGGTGTCACCAAGAGTGGGGCGGAAGACAAATACGTCTTGAGCTCGGCTAAGGCCCTGTCACATTCTTCGTCCCATGAAAACTTGGACTTTAAGGCTCTCAAGAAAGGGCGGCAACGATCTGATGACCGACTTATAAATCGGTTAAACGCGGCTGCCATACCGGCAAGATGTTGCACGTTCTTTGCCGAGTTGGGCTGCTTCAATTCTTGTATGGCTCTGATTTGTGAGGGGTCCGCTTCGATGCCTCGGTTGGTGACTAGGAAGTCCAGGAATTTTCCTGACCCCATGCAGAAGGCACACTTTGACGCATTCAGGCGAAGCTTGTGTTGTTTAAGGATGGCGAATATCTCGGCTAGGTCGGACAAGTGGTCGGCCTGATGTTTGCTTTTGACTACCATGTCATCGATGTAAGCCTCTATCGTGTGGCCGAGTAGAGGGGCGAACATCTTGGTCACCATCCTCTGGAAAGTCGCCCCGGCATTTTTCAAACCAAAAGGCATGACTCTATAGCAAAACAATCCCCTCGGTGTCGTGAAAGAGGTTATCTCGCGGTCGGGTTCATGCATGGTGATCTGGTGATAACCGCGATAAGCATCTAAGAAACTGAGCCGGTTATGTCCGGCGGTAAGATCCACCAGTTGATCGATTCTGGGCAAAAGAAAGCTGTCTTTAGGGCAAGCTCGGTTGACCGTCTTGTAATCAACGCAAACTCGCCATTTTTCATTCTTCTTGGGTACCACGACTATGTTTGAAACCCACAAAGAGTAGTGTACTTCTTGGATTGCCCTAGCTTCTAGTAGGTTCTTGACTTCCTCTACAACTACCTCGGCGTGATGAATGGCTGATCTCCTCATTCTTTGAATGACAGGACGTGCGTCCGGGAAGACATTGAGTTGGTGGCAAATAAAGCTTGGATCGATGCCAGGCAAGTTGTATGGCGTCCATGCAAATACTTCAATATTCGCCACCAAGAACTCCACCATCTCGGTCCGTTCTTGGGCGGTCATGCTTGATCCCAGCAAAAAGAACTTGTCAGGATTCTCTGTGCCGATCCACACCTCCACCAAGTTCTTTACAGCCTTTTCCTCAGCCCTAGTTCCCACATCATCCAAGACACTTTGATTTTTCGGGCCTTCGATCATTTGCACAAAGCCTTTGGCTGCTCGGTTCCCATTCACTACCACGAAACACTGTTTAGCCATGACTTGATCGCCCCAAATCTCCTCAACTTCCCCCGTAACCGAGGGGAACCTCATAACCTGGTGGTAAGTCTACGCCACCGCCTGCATGGCGTGAAGCCATCCCCTTTCTAGGATCAGATTGTATATGGACGACACCTTCAACACCTAGAACTCCACCTACTTGACCACGGATCCGGCTTTGACCGGTAGGATTATTTTTCCCACTGGCCGCTCCGGTTATAAGTTAAAACCAACCAGTGGCGAAGTTGCCGGAGCCAAGTCTGTATCTCTGAGTTTGAGCTGCTTGAAGGCGTTGTAATACATGATCTCTACCGAGCTGCCTTGGTCGATCAAAATGCGCTTAACATCAAAATCCTTGACGCGAAGTGTAACGCTCTCAAAATATTATATAATCCCAACATCTAACAGTTCTATATACATGATAGATAAATCACATTTCCATGCATACATCAGAGTTAATATTACAAAAAGTATTTCATATAAGTTACAAATGTTTACACAAATAATAGAACGCCCTGCGGGCTTACATGTTTCCAAGTTGTTACTTGGTTACACAAAAGAAGAGTTCTAACTCTTTTACAAGTAAAGCCCTCGGCTCGCATTTACATGTAACCAACAAAACAAATAACAAAGTAGAGTCTTCAACTCCTAAACTTCCCAAGCAAAGATCTTGGAGGCGGTACGTCGCCTGTACCTGAAAATGGTGTCCCAAGAAGGGTGAGCCAAAGCCTAGTAGAGATATGCTAAACCCAATATGAGAAATAACTAAAACATTAACATTCAATAAATGGTTAACACTTGTAAACCAACTCACACCCTTCCCATAGCCCAACAACAATTTCATCCATGTTTCAATCCACTTCCCTTTATTTATCCAGTCCAATTCCTAAATATGGTTGTAGACACTAAATTTTTGACCGCCCTTAAGACTTGGGCATTACTGATGGTCTACTTGGTGATGAAAGATGTGCAGGGCAAAGGTTTGATTTCTTCGGCAAGAGGAGAGTCAAATCCTAACCTCACACCCCATTTTGGACCAAAGCTACTTTGAATGGTTTTTAGACCTTAAAATCCTCTCTTTCAAAATATTTTTGAAAAGAAGTTTCTACGATGTTCCGAGGCTCGCATTTTGTCAAATGTTGCGTTTTTCGGTAAACCGAGCAAGGACAAAGTGGAAATGAATGAAAGAGAGTTGAAATCTTTGAAAAATCTTTCAAAACACCTTGTTTAGGGGTTTAGAGTTGAAGAAAAGAGGAGAAGATGGAAGAAACCAAGTTGGGGGAGAAAATGGGCATGAACCGTTAAGAAAGAGTCGATCAGCGCTCGCTGAATCAGACCTATTCATTTTCACACTTGGATTTCAGCTACGAGGCCACCACCATTGGAAAGAAGACTTCCGGGGCTTCATTTTGCATTCAAGAATCTCCTAAAGCCGAGTCCGAATGGGAGAGGTATCGTTGGTTGAAGTTAGGCATCAATCCGGTTGGACCGAAACTAAGCAGTCTTCACCAAAACAGGCATAACTTTTTTCATAGTTAGAATTTTGATGCAAGGCTGCCACCATTGGAAAGCTTACTTCCGGGGCTTAATTTTCATATAAGAATGACCTAAAAAGGCATCCAAATGAAGGATTTAGGCTTTCTTCAAGTCAGGGACTAAGACTGATTTTTGCTGCCGGACTCTATGGGAGTGTACCGGCCATGAATGGCCAATGCCGGCCCTATGCCATCCAAAAGTGACCCCATGCCGGCCAACAATGGTAAGGTGCCGGCCAACAATGATAAGGTGCCGGCCATTGATGCCAGAAAAGCAGATTTCGACAGATATTTTGCCCCAGCTTGCTCCAGCTGTCTTTCTTGAGATATTTTCAACCAAAGGCCCTCATTTTGCTATATATGAGAGCCTTACATCTCATTTTCAAGGGTTAGAACATTTAGAGAACTTCTTGAGCAAGTTTTGAGAGCTCCTCTCACTAAAACTCCCTCTCTCTTTACAATTTTCAGAGTTTGATCTCTGCTTCTCTCTCTAAAGTCTCTCCCTCTTGCCTTTTGTGCATGCAAGTAGAGAAATACCTCTCTTTTGCCTAGACATCCTTGGTGAAAGTGGTCTATCTTTGGGAGGAGGTTGCTTGAAGCTTACTTGGGACCTTGTTGGAGCTCCAAAAGGTGTTTTGGCTCAGATTTTGAGCTGGTTTTGCAACTGTTCATCAAGGGTAACATCTCTCTCCCTTTAAGCTTGCTTTACACATTTGCTTGGCCATCTTTTCAAACTACTTTGGGGATGTTTTGGGGGTGGTGTTGAACTACAAAAACCTCTGTTTTTCCTCTGTTTTTCAGTCCTAAAAGTCTTGGTTTGTGCCTTGGTTGGCTGGGGGGTTGTCCTCCCTTTTGCTCCTTGGCTTGTAAGGCCTTGTGAGCTAACTTTCAAACTTTTCAAACAACTTCTTTTTGGCCTTAGAACCACTGAAATCCAGAGGATTTTCAGTGGTAAAGACCCTGTTTTGAGGCTCAAAATAGAAGGGGGTTGTCCCCCATCTTCTTGTCTTGCTTGCTAGTGTTGATGGCCAACCAAATAAGCATGTGTTTTTACTTCTTTATGGCTTTGTTTAGGATCATTTTTGTGACTTATCAGACCTGCCATAACTCTGTTTTTGGCTGTCTTGGTCACCTCTTGCATGCTTATTGCACTTGTAGTGTAAATCCTCTTTGCTAGTCTTGTTAGCCTTACAAAGTAGCATGCTTTTGTGGTTTGAATTAGCTTAGTTCAAGCATGTTTTTGGTGTTATTTCGACATGTTATAACTCTGATTTTGATTGGTGGACTCACTCCTTGCATGGTTTATACACTTGTAGTGTATTTCTCACAAACTAGTCTTGTATGCGTCATGAAGTAGCATGCCTCTCTAGCATGATTTGATTCTATTTCAGCATGTTTTTGGTGATGTTTTGCCATGTCATGACTCTGTTTTGGTTTGGTTTGGTTTGGTTGGCCCTTGCATGCTCCATGCACTTGTAGTGCAATTTCATGAAATAGCCTAACATGCATCATGCTTTGACATGTCATTCTAGCATGCTTTTGGCTTAACTTCAAGAAGCTTTTGTCCATGTTTTAGCATGCTATAGCTCTGATTTTGGTTGTTTTGGTCATGCATGCCATGCTTTGTATAGCTATAGTGCATTTTAGCTTGTTAGCTTTGTGCATCGGGTCCGCTAGCATGCATTGCTTGGCCTATTTGAATAATTTGTCATCATTTCATATGTGATTTTAGTCCATATTTCATGGTCATGCACTTGCATTTATCATCCATTCAATGCGTTGGAGGGTTTGCCCCTTTATGCCTTAACATGAATCATTGCGTATGTCTTCATACCTAAACTTGCGAGCTATCATTTCGATGTGTTTTGGGGGTTATTTTGCCATGATATAACTCTGATTTTTGCTGGTTAAGTCATCCCATGCTTGGTCTTAATAGGTGTAGTGTAATCCACCTTATTTGCCTTGTATGCATCATGCCTTATGCCCTTCATGCTAGCTTGTTTTGGCTTCCTTCCATGCATGTTTTAGACTCATTTTAACATGTTCTAGGACTGTTTTGGGTTGCCTTTGCCATATGTTTCATGCTTTGTATAGCTGTAGTGCAATTGGCCTTGTTAGCTTTGTGTTTTGTTGACTCATGCATGCCATCTTTGAGCTATTTAGATGATTTGGCATCATTTAATACTTCATTTCAGAGCTTATAGTATGACCATTTTCCCACTTCATTCATGCTTTGAATGCCTTTGAGTATTGTGCGTTGTTGCCTTGTTTATGGCCTAGCTCGTATGCTCGTATGCCTAGGTCCTTGAGCCTCTATCTTAGCATATTTTGGTCTTTGTTTAGACCTATTTCAACTCTGTCCATCATTGGTTCATGCATATTTGCCATGTATTGCATGCCTCCTTTGCAGTCCTCTTTATTAACCTTCATGCTTTAGGACCTTGGCATGCTATACTTGTGTTTGTTTGAATGATTTGGCATCATTTCTTACTTAATTTCAGTGCATTTAGTGTTATTACACTTTAGGCCTAGTTGATTGGCCAATGCATTGTGCATGCATGCCTTGTCTTTTGGTGCCTTTGCTTTGGTGTTATGGCCACTAATTTGGGCATGGCTGAGGTCTACCCATTTTGGTTTAAGTCCATTGAGCATTGCGTATGTCATGTAGTTCATAGCATTGTGTATGCCATGTAGTTCATTGCATTGTGTATGCCATATAGTTCATTGCATTTGTGTATGCCATGTTCATTGCATTGCATATGCTAGTTGTCATTTAGCATTGTGTATGCTAGTTGTTGTTCTTAGCATTGTGCATTGTGCATGCCATTAGCCTTGTTAGGTTGTTCATGTTGTTTGCATGTTTTGCATTGTGTTCAATCGGATGTCGTATTGAACATGAGGAAGATTGGTTCATTTCATACTTGAAGTGATGAAGTGAGCCAATCATCCTTGGTCTCCATTGCCTTTGATTCCTCATGATAAGGGGATGGTCTAAGTGTCTTATTTGTCATGTCATGCATTTATTGAAATTCGTACAAGTTGGATCTTTGGCCATCATGCATCGAGATGCATGATTGATGGTTTTGGATCCAACGGTGCCTCTCCCTTGATGTTTTGAGGTGATATGGAGTGGCATAGTGCGTACATACCCTTGGGAGACCCTCCCTTTTCTCTATTTTGTGCTCTGCTGTAGCTTGGTGTCACACCACACCAGTGGCCGGCACCCTCCCATTTTTGGCTGGCAGATCTTCATTTGTGGCCGGCAGTATGCACTCTTGGTCGGCAGAGGGGTCGGCAGCATCTCCTCATGGCCGGCAGGCCATTGGTGTACTCCTCAGCACTGTTTTGGTAAGTTCCAGCAGCAAGTTCTTGAAGACACCCTGCAAACAGAGCCTCAAGAGAGCAACCGGAATTTGTTTCGAGGCGAGAAACTGAGTGCGAGCATGCATCCTTTTCTTCTTCAAACAGAGCTAGAGCAGCTTAGTTTAAATGATTACTTGTTAGTTAGCATTTGTTGTTTGTAATTAATTAATTTGTTAATTAATTAAGTGTTGTAATAGTTAGTAAGTAGTTTGCTTATTATTCAATTTGGTTGTGTAATAATTAGTCTAATTAGATTATTAGATTAGCTGTGTAGCTTAGTGTAGCTTTTATTTGGACCCTCCGTCGAGAGGGCACATTGTTGTAATAAGTGTGCGTGCGTGTGTGCATGTCTTCCAACCCCACGTCTTTCTTTCTTTTACTTACTTGCTTTTGATGGTTAGTTTTAGGGCATGTTTCAATTAGCATCCTTATACTTCGCATGTTTGCATTCATTCATTTGTTTTGCATGCACCAGGCTCGGCGCATCATACTAACTACATTGTATTTCAATACCAATTTCAATACATGATTATCAAGTTGCATTTCACATGACATCTTAGAATAGCCAAGCCTATTTCTAGTTGCATTTTGCATGTGTTGCATCAGCCATTTTAACATAGCTAGGATCATGCATGATTTCTAACTAGCTATTGTTTTTGCTCGGAGTACTAGGTAAGCTTTTATGCTTTAGCATCTT
Organism: Camellia japonica; assembly: GCA_030407325.1. NCBI lineage: Eukaryota > Viridiplantae > Streptophyta > Magnoliopsida > Ericales > Theaceae > Camellia > Camellia japonica. The sequence goes on along the minus strand of JAPPVO010000031.1, from coordinate 195,884,975 downwards.
GCATGAGTGTGAGTGTTGCCATGATAGCATGCTTGCCATGAGACTAACTACTTATGTGATATAACTGCTTGAATGCCTGTGGGTGAAGGTTGGATTGCTTGAATTGGAACAATTCATTAAAATCCCTAATTTAGCCTACCTGCGAGTAGCACTTTCAAACCATTTTCAAACAAACATGCAATGTTTTGTTCCAAATTAGGCGATCTAGTCTATACTTGTATGCTGTGCGCATCACGTAGTAAGATTAGCTAATTAATCGGAATAAGAGCACATGTGTTTTCAAAAACAAAATATTATGCTTAGTACAGGCCGATCTTTGATCAGGTGAGCGTGGGTGCTCATTGCATGACCTTCCCCTCTCGTACCCAAGTTCCCGAGCCAAGGCAACTTTGGTGATGACGGACACGTGGCCTTAGGCACGAGTCAGGGTTTCCTAAATTCCCCAAAAACAAAATATTTAGGTGGCGACTCTGTATCTGGCAAAGCAGTCCATGTTTGGCACTTCTTTATAAAAATCAGTTTTCCAAAACGATTTGCCGGATTTGGACTCTTTGGTGATTTATCGATCTTGCGTTGCACTTTGCGAGATTAGATTCAGAACCATGACATTGAGTCCGAACTGTAGTAAGCCTAATGAACAAAACGGGATTTCGCGCCCATTTTTCGCGCGCGGAGCCCCGGGACGTTCGGGCGCGTCTACAATGGTTCATTATCTAACCAAACAATTTAAATGAGACTGCAACCCAACTTATTAACACTTCCGTCATCCACAATTCAAAATGAGACTACAACTCATGTAATTAACACTTCAATTATCAACTTCATTCATGCACTTCAATTTATAAGGTTTCGGGACTTACACCCTGGACACTCCGGCCAACTTAATTATCTATGAAGTCCATCCCCTATCTTCTCCCAAACAATGGAGTGCATCCCCTATCTCCTCCCAAACAAAGATACATATACAATGTATTAGAGCATATAATCACACGTATGAAGTACATCCCCTATCTCCTCCCAAGCAAAGGTACATATACAATTTATTAAAGCAAATAAGCACATATGGAGTACATCCCCTATTTCCTCCCAAACAAGATACATATACAATGTATTAAAGCACATAATCATATACGGAGTACATCCCCTATCTCCTCCCAAACAAGATACATATACAATGTATTAAACTCTTTATCTTATACCATGATCAATTAAGACACATATTCAATGTGTTATTCCCACTATCATATTCAATGACATATTTCAATTGATTAGTTTCAATTTACCTAATCATCATGCAGTTCTACAACAATCAAGACTATCTTCCACCGATAGCCCAAAGCAGTTATTTCTAAACAGATAAATGAATTTACCAAACAGATAAATTATCACATTTTCCAGAGGTGAGTGATTTATTAAACCGACTACACCAACTAGTCCCAATTCCATCCAATTTCATGATGTTCAAATCAATTTCATATTCCTCACAATTACCAAATTAATTATACAAATTAATTATTTAAATTCAATTGGGGCATTTTCTCCATTTTCTCAAATATTGATCCTAAGACCGAAACTCATCTATCAAACCCACAAAACCTCATTTTCAAGACCTCATATACGTATGGAGCTTAAAAACACAAAACCCCTCTCTTATATATCACAAATCTCAAACCTTAACTTCCCAAATCACCAAATCTCAACATTTATACTAAATGACTAATATTTATGTTAAAACTCATAAGAAGGAGTAGATCATCCCTACCTCAAAGTTAGGAGCTCAAAGGAGAAGAAGGATGAAACTCAAGATGCTCCAAATCAACACTTTTTTGAATCAAAACGTAGCCCATGCAAAGCTCAAGCTTTTTAACAAAGGGAGTAGGGTAGAGACACTCTAAACCAAGTGTATTTGTAGAGAGAAGGAGAGTGTAGAGAGAGAGGGAGTCGGATCTAGGGTTTGGATGAAAGAGATGATGAAAAAATGATGTAAAACACATTACTGCGAACTGATATACTCGAGGCTCGCTCGAGCGAAAGAATGGTTGCTCGAGCGACCAGACACAAAAGAACCTCGCTCAAGCGCAAAAAGCCTCGCTCGAGCGAACAACACGAAGCTTCAGGTCTGCAAACCAGAAGCACGCTCGAGCGCAGGAGTCCTCGCTCGAGCGAAGAATCCCAAAACATATCGCTCGCTCGCTCGCTCGAGCCAAGAAACACAACCTTCAGGTCCAAACTAGACGCAGACGCACGCTCAACCGCAAAAATGCTTGCTCGAGCCAATAGACACACCACTCAAAGCTCGCTCGAGCGAAGGAACCCTAGCTCGAGCGAAGGAACTAAAACACAGAGCTCGCTCGAGCGACAAAAGCCTCGCTCGAGCGAAGGCACCAAAAACTGGGCAGCAACCATTTGTTTCAAAACACACCCAACCTGTTACAAACCTGCTCAACACATCCCAAAACTCAACTACAAAGAATTAAAGGACGCAAAGAGACATATACAACAATACTCAACCATGGAACCCAAGTCCGGAATACTATACATAAAGGGGAAAAACCCGGGATCGCTATAACGAAAGGTGACCACCAGAGCGTTATTGTGCGGCGTTTGAATGCGCTCAAGATCCTTGTTCAAGAAGCTAAGCACATTTTTCTCATCAGTCTTGCCTCTTTTGATCGCGGGCTAGACTGACAAAACTTCTCAGATATGTTTTGCTTTTTTGATCAACCCCCGGAGCTTGCATACCCGCGCCGGTTCTACTATACCGTGGATCACATTGATCACTCCTTGGGAGGGTGCTTCTAGGTCGTCCAAACCACCCGGTTCTACCGGTGCATGGTGCATGGCCCTGACGCCCCCGTCGATGTAACAGTCCAAGTGACCGGCGACGACTAACTCCTCCAAGTGTTGCTTCAGGGGTAAACAGTTCTCCGTCCGGTGCCCTCACTCCCCATGAAATGTGCAGTGGTACTGCGAATTGAAGCCCTTTTGCGCATTATAGCGATCCCGATTTTCCCGTCATATAATGTGTTCCGGACTTAGGTTCCGTGGTTGGTTGTTGTTGTCTATATCTTGTTTCCATCCTTTAATTCCTTGTATTTGAGTTTTGGGATGTGTTGGGTAAGATTGGAACAGGTTGGTTGGGTGTTGGAACAAATGGTTGCTATCCAGATTTTGGTTCCTTCTCTTGAGCGAGGCTTTTGTCGCTCGAGCAAGCCTTGGGTTTTAGCTTCTTTGCTCGAGCGAGGTTCTTGCACTCGAGGAAGCTTTGTGTGGTGTGTCTCTTCGCTCGAGCGAGCACTCTTGCGCTCAAGCGTGCGTCTCCGTCTCTGAAAAACCTGAAGGTTGGTATTCTTCGCTTGAGCGAGGCTTTTGTCGCTCGAGCAAGCGAGCTCTATGTTTTGTGTTCCTTCACTCGAGCGAGCACTCTTGCGCTCGAGTGTGCGTCTGGGTTGCAGACCTGAAGCTTTGAATTGTGCGCTCGAGCGAGGGTTCTTGCACTCGAGCGAGCTTTGTGTGGTGTGTCTCTTCGCTCGAGCGAGCACTATTGCGCTCAAGCGTGCGTCTGCGTCTCTAAAAAACCTGAAGGTTGGTATTCTTCGCTCGAGCGAGGCTTTTGTCACTCGAGCGAGTGAGCTTTATGTTTTGTGTTCCTTCGCTCGAGCGAGCACTCTTGCGCTCGAGCGTGCGTCTGGGTTGCAGACCTGAAGCTTTGAATTGTGCGCTTGAGCGAGACTTCTTGCGCTCGAGCAAGGTGTTTGTTATGTCTGGTCGCTTGAGCGACCACTTCTTCACTCGAGCGAGCCTCGAATATATCAGTTCGCAGCAGCGTGTTTCTACACCATTTTTGAACCTCTTTTCCACTCCAAACCCTAGATCTGACACACTTTCTCTCTACACACTCCTTCTCTCTACAAATACACTTGATCTAGAGGGTTTCTACCATATTCCGTTTGTTAAAAAGCTAGAGTATCTCGTGGGCTATCTTTTGATCCGAAAAAGTGTGGATGTGGAGCACTTTCAAGTTTTCTCTTCATCTCCTTTGAGTCTCTCCATTTGAGGTAGGGATAAACTACTCCTTCTTATGAGTTTTAACATAAATATTAGTCATTTTGTATAAATGGTGAGATTTGAAAATTTTGGGAAGTTAGGGTTTGAAATTTGCAATGTTGAAAGAGGGGTTTTCCATGATTAGGTTCCATTGTGTATATGAGGTCTTGATGATGGAAATAATTATGTAAAATGAAAGAAATTTGGCCTTGATTGCAAGTTTTGAGAAATGGAGGATAATGCCCTAATTTGAGCTATATAAATTATTTGTGTAAATTATGAAACATTGGGGAAATATGAAATTGGTTTGGAAATTATGGAATTGGGAAAACATGAGATTGAATGGTGTAGTTGGATTGATAAATCACTCACCGATGGAAAATATAATAATTTATTTGTTTGATAAATTTATTTATCTGTTTAGAAATAACTATTTTGGGCTATCGGTAGAGAATAGTCATGATTGTTGTAGAATTGCATGATGATTAGGTAAACTGAAACTAATCAATTGGAATATGTCATTGAATATGACGGTTGGAATATCACATTGAATATGTGCATTAATTGATCATTGTATATGACAAAGTGTTTAAATACATTGCATATGTATCTTTGTTTGGGAGGAGATAGGGGATGTACTCCACTGTTTGGGAGAGATAGGTGATGGACTCCATTGATAATTAAGTTGGCCGGAGTGTCCAGGGCGAAAGTCCCGAAACCTCACATACATCTAAATGATGTTGATGATTGAAGTGTTGATAATATGAGTTGTAGTCTCATTTTGAATTGTTGATGAATTGAAGTGTTGTTTTATGAGTTGTAGTCTCATTTGAATTACTTGAATAAACGAACCATGTCAATAAAGTGAATTGGAAATAGAAATAAAACCGGGTTAAAAGATGAATATCAATGTTGATGGATTATAGACATGGTGTAAATCGATGTACATGTGTTAAATATTTATCAGATGCTAATGTTTTAGTTATTTCTCATATTTGGTTTAGCATATCTCTACTGGGCTTTGGCTCACCCTACTTGGGACACCATTTTTTAGGAACAGGTGACATGCCACCTCCAAGGTTTTAGTTTGGAAGGTTCGGGAGTTGAAGACTCTTTTTTGTTGATTTATTTTTGGTGATAAAATGTAAACTTAAGCCGAGGGCTTTATTTGTAATAGAGTTAGAACTCTTTTTTGTTGTACCCAAGCGATAGCTTGGAAAGATGTAAGCCCGTAGGACATTTCTTTTGTTATTAGAAGTTGGAATTACATGCTATAGTTTCAGGATGAATATCATTGAAAATGTAATGCATGTGATAACTGTTATAAAGAAGACTCTGACGAATGAATATATATTATTTCTCTTATGTTTATGTGTTATGTGAATGGTTGTTTTATGTCTAATTTTGAGGTCGTTACACGTATCGCCTAACTTAGCGGGAAACCAGACGTAAACCTTGTCCCAGATTTCAATAAGTATGCGGTATATTGGAATCTTAAAAACTGTGGTGATGCCCGTCCGAGCGTTCAACTTTCTGTTTGCATTTGCTATGTCATCGCGAGGATAATCTGTTCGGTCATTGCAGTGACCTTTACCCCGGTTTCTACGATCCGGACCACAGTCTAATTCCCTTGCACGGTCATTTGGACAATTTGTCTCATGTCCGACCGCGTGGACTTTTCCAGCAACTTTTTTGTCCGTTGCCACCGAATTTGTCTTCGCGGTGGACGCAGTTGCATCGTCCTCTACTCGGATGTGCTCGTTGATGCGCTGCATCAACAACTTCATGGAAGTCGGTTGGTTCATCATGAGCAAGTCCCTCAGTCTATGTCCGATCGGGAGACCGTGCTTATATTGGGTGATTGCCAGGTTGGTTGGGCAATCAAGGATCTCGTTGAAGGTTTCCCAATATCTGGCGTTATATGCTTTGAGAGAATCGCCTAACTCCATCTTGACGCTTAGGAGGTGGTCAACTTCCTTTGGCGTTTTAGTGTTGGTCTTGAATCGATTGACGAATGCTTCCGCCAACTGCTACCACCTTTCGATGCTTTCCTCCGGAAGCCTCTCAAACCACTTCAAGCCCAACTCGTCCAAACTCGACGGGAAAATAAGGCACATTAGAGCATCGTTACGCCTGTATCCAGCCATAACCTGCCGGAAATGGCTTACGTGCATGTACGGATCAGTTATTCCATCATAAAGCGTAAACTTGAGCTGATGAAAGCCTGCTAGAAGCGGTGTGGTCTCTATCTCAAGGGAGAAAGGGGTGGTGCTCAATCTTGCCAAATCTTTGTCCAAAGAGACAGGTACAACCGATTGAGGTGGCGGCATTACGACCTCTTCACTGGCGCGACCCCCGTAAGATAACTGTTGGAGCGCCGGCACCCTTTTAGCCTCTCGTTGGCGCACTCGTTCTTCCAAGACGTCTCTCAAGTCCTCCGATCGAGCGGAGTAGGAATATCTCAAAGTCGTCGGACGTGAGGGACGGTAACTGTTGTCTTGCCCGCATGACTTCTCCGCCGGCGGGTCAGAGTCTCTAACCCCATAGCTTCTAGTGATGGAGAGAGAGGGCGTGTGTCGCTAATTCTGGCTGCCTGAGCGGCGGGGTTAGGTGCACTCACTGTGGTCACCCACTCCAGCAACACCCTTCATTTTGACTTGCCGCTTGAGAGCTTCCATCTCTGCCGCCATTCTCCGGATGACAGTGTTTTGATCCCTCAACTTGTGCTCCAGGCGTTGAGCATGCGACTTTCTTCGCCCCCGGTGCCCGTATGGACTCTGCGAGTGATTAGTGCTCCTGGCGCGCTTATCTCGCGCATCTCTGGGGAGTCCTCCTGGAGAGGTTTCCAGGCCCGCCATGTTCGGAATGGCGGGAAGTCCGTCTCTCCGTTGGACTAACTCTGGGGTAATACCATCAATGGCAGACAATGGTACTTCGTCGTTGTTCGCCATGAGAGATGATCCGATGAGCTTGAAGGGCAAGGTTGTGTCTATTCTCTTCTTCCCACAAGCAGCGCCAATTGTGCGGGAAACAAATATCCGATACCGTCCGTACTCCTCGCGTCGAATCTTCGCGTCGTTCTGATTAACCTGCGAATACAACGGCGGTGAGCTACCCGGCAGTGTGCTGCCGAAAAACCCCTCCGACGATCAAATCAGCACACCTTTAGAGAGAGAAGAGAGAAAGGTTACAATGTTCAGTTATTCACCATCTTTCTGTATGGTGATGCGATCTTGTTTATATGATTTCTGCGCCCGTTTTTGCGCCCATTCCCCTCAGGACGTGTGGACCTACTCCCCTCTCATATTTCCCCACGTGTCAGTGCTAAAACAGCTAAACATCACCTAACAAAAACCGCCTAACCGAATTAACACACGAACTGTGGAAGCTCCTTTCCACGATACCGTGCAACTACGCAGCACTTCCGACCGGGCTACTATCAGCGCCGCACCACGACCTACCGAGCAACCGTTCCTCTTGACCGGATTCCTTGATTACTTTCCACTGCGCAGTACTCCCACCGAGCTCCTTAAATCCAACAGCTCTCCTCCCCGGTCTGCCCAAACTCGGAAGTCCTTTCTAACTCATTGAAGTGCACTACTCCACCGGGCTAGTGGACTAAAGTCGCTCCGACTCAACCAGATCGGGATCCTCAACCCACGGTGCCCGCTGATCACATGGACTTAGCTCGGCCCAACAAGCTTGGCCCACTCAGCCCGGCCCAAACGAGTTCGATCCAAAGTGGAGTTCGGTCCAAAGTGGAATTAAGGAATCCCCCTCTCATAAACTAATTTGACAAAAATAAATGTCAAAACAAATATTTTTGAATTTTTAAAAATTATTTCTACCCATCAAAGATAAAATTATGTAAAATTGATAAATCTTTTACGCATTTGTTTATTTATTTATTTTACAAATTAATTTTTATTATGTGAGTTTTGAAAAGGTGAATATTACTTAAAATAATAGTAGATAGTTTGGGTAATGAATTGATTTAGAAAACTAATGTGTGGTTAAGATTAAGTGTGAATTTTACTCTATAAAAATTGAATATGGATCATATATTATTTTTTTATATATCATTTTGGGTACTTTTGTATAACTATAAGAAATTATTGTGATCACATGTTATTTATAATCTGATATATTATTACTGTATTTGTTACGACCCGCTCCCCGTACCCAAGGGTTAAGCATCGTGATGACCAGTAACTGAGGTTACCTCCGGCCAATTCTTAAACAAATTAATAAATGCGAGCGGAAATAATATTCAAGTGAGGGTACCAAAATAATTATCGGAGCTTCTATTTTTATAATACAATTTATTGACCAAAAAGCCCGATATTTACATATAAAAATATCATAAAAGTGCTGTGTGTGTCTATTCCGCAACATCACGTCTAAGACTTTCCAAAAACTATTCCTAAATTGCACTGTTCCCTGAAAATTGGTAAACAACTATAAGCACATGGCAGAGTGAGAAATATTATGCCAAGAGTATAAGGGACACAAAATAAAGATCAATAATTATGTAACTAAAATATTTCAAATAACTTAGTCTGAACAAATAGTCATTTAAGTAGCAAAACTGAGATTATGTAAATAATTAACCATAACCACGGTACCGAACAGAATAGAACAAATGTCACAGGAGTGACAATCAGAATAGAGGTCCGGATTCAAGAGGTGGCTCCCACAACAGTGTAGTACTTAGCTCCGTATAGCACTTTGCTCCACACCAGAAATCAGAGGGTCAATGGATCCATGACAGACAGAGGGTCACAAAGTGACCAAACAGAGACCAATGGTTATTTAATTCCCTCAAGGCGTGGGACTCCCGATGTGGTACTTACAAAACATAATTGTTTATAAGGTCATTGTCAAATATTCTTTAAAAGTTAAACAAACATATCCATAGATTTCATTTTGACAAATAGAGTTCAGAAACTAATCCACATAATTGAAATATTAATATAATTCATAAAATTTATAAACCATAATTTGTATAAAATAAATATGGTAAGTCAAAACATACGTAAAATATATTATGATAACTCAAGGTATAATATAACTCATCTTAATATTGACCCTTACTATTTTCTTCTTATTTTTACTACCTTCTCACATATGTTTCTTCGCTCTCCTTCCTTTTCCCTTTCTCCCTATCCTCTTTTCCTTCTTTTCTCTCGTTTTTTTTTTCCTTTCCTTTTCTTTTCCATAGTGATCACCTCCTCCCTATAAATAGGGAGGTAAGAACGTGGCCCGCGTATCCCTCTCCAGATTTGATAATAAATTACACGGATTCATACTTATCTTTAATAAATATTTAAGATAATTACATTTTGACCCAATTTTCTAATATAACTATATAAATAAATTAATTTCTAATTAAATTACACTCTATCGTATACCAACAGTAAATTAATTATTTATTTTACTACTACACTCATTATTATTATTATTTATTCACTCTTACTTTTATATTTATTTATTTACTATCTTTACCTTTAATTTGGCCCCAAATAATAATCCCTAATTAATCCCATATTTGATAATCCAATGTCAAATTAGATTATGTATTTATTATTATTTATTTAATAATATATTATCACATACAACCATAATACTAGTATAAAATTTAAGGGACAACTTAATTTTTCGAGTTGTTACAATCTTCTTTCCTTTTAGAAATTTCATCCTCAAAATTTGTCATATGTGTAAACTATCCGCTGCGCACTCTGATAAATATATATTAGATGATTAATCTGATAGAAAATATTACCTCAAAAAAAAAAAAAAAACTTTACGAAAAACAACTCACTGTCTAGTTGTCAAAAATTATTTTGGACCAAAATGAGAAACAATCGGTGATTTTAAAAAACTTTTCATTAGTTTTGTAATAAAATAAAATAAAATAAGAACACAATTAAATAAGCGACTGGAAGTGAAATGACAGAATTATATGCAAGAGTTAAAGGAATTTGAGATGAACGCCCATTTTTGTTATCTGTGAACTTTCCACTGACGAAAAATAGTTTTAAAATTAGTATCTTTATAATTTGAACCAACTTTTAAAAAAAATCGAAATGAATTTTTTTTTAATACTAAACTGGGAATTCTATGTATTTAATTATTTTATAATTTTGGTGGGTGCTTGAACCCGACACCCTCTGTTTCTTTTCTTTCTTTGTCTATAACAAATATAAATTATATCTATTATCCTTCACAAATTACACACACGGAAAAAAAAAATTAATATATATATATATAAAATCATATAAATTATAATATAATTAAATCGACAAACAAAATATTATATTTAGGTACTAATTATCCACTATCCTCTTTCTTAAATGTACGTGTGTCCTATGCTCCAATGATGATTTGTTTTATTTATTTGTTTTTTTATAAACCATTGCTCTAATACCATTTGTCACGACCCGCTCCCCGTACCCAAGGGTTAAGCATCGTGATGGCCAGTAACTGAGGTTACCTCCGGCCAATTCTTAAACAAATTAATAAACGCGAGCGAAAATAATATTCAAGTGAGAGTATCAAAATAATCATCGGAGCTTCTATTTTTATAACACAATTTATTAACCAAAAAGTCCGATATTTACATATAAAAATATCATAAAAGTGCTGTGTGTGTCTATTCCGCAGCATCGCGTTTAAGACTTTCCAAAAGCTATTCCTGAATTGCACTGTTTTCGAAAAATTGGTAAACAACTATAAGCACATGGCAGAGTGAGAAATATTATGTCAAGAGTATAAGGGACACAAAATAACCATGGATAGTTATCTAACTAAAATATTTAAAATAACTTAATCTGAACAAATAGTCATTTAAGTAGCAAAACTGAGATTATGTAAATAATTAACCATAACCACGGTACCGAACAGAACAGAACAGTGGTCACAGGAGTGACAGTTAGAATAGAGGTCCGGATTCAAGAGGTGGCTCGTACGAACTCTAGAGGTGGTTCCCACAACAGTGTAGCACTTAGCTCCGTACAACACTTTAATCAACACTAGAAATCAGAGGGTCAGTGGATCCATGACAAACATAGAGTCACAAAGTGACCAAATAGAGACCAATGGTTATTTAAGTCCCTCAAGGCGTGGGACTCCCGTGGTGGTACTTACAAAACATAATTGTTTATAAGGTCATTGTCAAATATTCTTTAAAAGTTAAACAAATATATCCATGGGTTTCATTTTAACAAATTGAGTTCAAAAAGTAATTCACGTAATTGAAATATTAATATAATTCATAATAATTTATAAAACATAACTTGTATAAAATAAATATGGTAAGTCAAAACATACGTAAAATATATTATGATAACTCAAGGTATAATATAACTCATCTTAATATTGACCCTTACTATTTTCTTCTTATTTTTACTACCTTCTCACATATGTTCCTTCGCTCTCCTTCCTTTTCCCTTTCTCCCTATCCTCTTTTCCTTCTTTTCTCTCGTTTTTTTGTCTTTTTCTTTTCCATAGTGATCACCTCCTCCCCACAGGGAGGTAAGAACGTGGCCCGCGTTTTACATGGATTCATACTTATCTTTAAAAAAATATTTAAGATAATTACACTTTAACATAATTTCCTAATATAACTATATAAATAAATTAAATTACACACTCTATCATATACCAAAAGTAAATTAATTAATTATTTTACTACCACACCCATTATTATTATTATTGTTATTGTTATTGTTATTGTTATCAATATTATTATTTATTCACTCTTACTTTTATATTTATTTATTTACTATCTTTAACTTTAATTTGGCCAAATTTGTATTATAATTCCATATTTCTGTTAATTTGGCCCCAAATAATAATCCCTAATTAATCCCATATTTGATAATCCAATGCCAAATTAGATTATGTATTTATTATTATTTATTTAATAATATATTATCACATACAACTATAATACTAGTATAAAATTTAAGGGACAACTTAAATTTTCGGATTGTTACAATCTTCCTTTCTTTTAAAAATTTCGCCCTAAAAATTTGTCATATGTGTAAACTATCCGCTGCGCACTCTGATAAATATATATTAGATGATTAATTTGATAGAAAATATTACCTCAAAAAAAAAAAAACTTTACTAAAAACAACTCACTGTCTAGTTGTCAAAAATTATTTTGGGCCAAAATGAGAAACAATCGGTGATTTTAAAAAACTTTTCATTAGTTTTGTAATAAAATAAAATAAGAACACAATTAAACAAGCAACTAGAAGTGAAATGACAGAATCATATGCAGGAGTTTAAGGAATTTGAGATGAACGCCAATTTCTTTTATCTGTGAACTTTCCACTGACGAAAAATAGTTTTCAAATTAGTATCTTTATAATTTTAACCCACTTTTAAAAAAAATCGAAATGAATTTTTTTTTTAATACTGAACTGGAAATTCTATGTATTTAATTATATTATAATTTTGGTGGGTGCTTGAGCTCGACACCCTCTGTTTCTTTTCCTTCTTTTGCTATAACAAATATAAATTATATCTATTATCCTTCACAAATTAAGCACACGAAAAAAAAAAATTTAATATGTATATATAAAATCATATAAAATTATAATATAATTAAATCGACAAACAAAATATAATATTTATGTACTAATTATCCGCTATCCTCTTTCTTAAATATGCGTGTGTCCTATGCTCCAATGATGATTTGTTTTATTTATTTATTTTTTTATAAACCATTGCTCTGATACCATTTGTCACAACCCACTCCTCGTATCCAAGGGTTAAGCATCGTGATGGCCAATAACTGAGGTTATCTCCGGCCAATTTTTAAACAAATTAATAAACGCGAGCGGAAATAATATTCAAGTGAGGGTACCAAAATAATCATCGGAGTTTCTATTTTTATAATACAATTTATTAACCAAAAAGCCCGATATTTACATATAAAAATATCATAAAAGTGCTGTATGTGTCTATTCTGCAGCCCCGCATCTAAGACTTTCCAAAAGCTATTCCTGAATTGCACTGTTTCCTGAAAATTGGTAAACAACTATAAACACATGGCAGAGTGAGAAATATTATGCAAAGAGTATAAGGGACACAAAACAACCATGTATAGTTATGTAACTAAAATATTTAAAATAACTTAGTCTGAACAAATAGTCATTTAGGTAGCAAAACTGAAATTATGTAAATAATTAACCATAACCACAACACCGAACAGAACAGAACAGAGGTCACAGGAGTGACAGTCAGAATAGAGGTCTGGATTCAAGAGGTGGCTCGTACGAACTCTAGAGGTGGCTCCCATAACAGTGTAGCACTTAGTTTCGTACAACACTTTGCTCCACACTAGAAATTAGAGGGTCAATGGATCTCTGACAGACAGATGGTCACAAAGTGACCAAATAGAGACCAATGGTTATTTAAGTCCCCAAAGGCGTGGGACTCCCGTGGTGGTACTTATAAAATATAATTGTTTATAAGATCATTGTCAAATATTCTTTAAAAGTTAAACAAACATATCCATAGGTTTCATTTTAGCAAATAGAGTTTAGAAAGTAATCCATGTAATTGAAATATTAATATAATTCATAATAATTTATAAAACATAACTTGTATAAAATAAATATGGTAACTCAAAACATACGTAAAATATATTATGAGAACTCAAAATATAATATAACTCACCTTAATATTGGCCCTTATTATTTTCTTCTTATTTTTACTACCTTCTCACATATGTTTCTTCACTCTCCTTCCTTTTCTCTTTCTCCCTATCATCTTTTCCTTCATTTCTCTCATTTTTTTTTCCTTTTCTTTTCCATAGTGATTACCTCCTCCCTAAATAGGGACGTGGCCGCGTATCCCTCTCCAGATTTAATAATAAAATACACGGATTCATATTTACTTTTAATAAATATTTAAGATAATTACACTTTGATCTAATTTTCTAATATAATATATAAATAAATTAATTCTTAATTAAATTACATTCTATCATATATCAACAGTAAATTAATTATTTATTTTACTACTACACCAATTATTATTATTATTTATTCACTCTTACTTTTATATTTATTTATTTACTATCTTTAACTTTAATTTGACCCAATTAGTATTATAATTTTATATTTCTGTTAATTTGGCCCCAAATAATAATCCCTAATTAATCCCATTAACTTTAATTTGACCCAATTAGTATTATAATTCCACATTTCTGTTAATTTGGCCCCAAATAATAATCCCTAATTAATCCCATATTTGATAATCCAATGCCAAATTAGATTATATATTTATTATTATTTATTTAATAATATATTATCACATACAACCATAATACTAGTATAAAATTTAAGAGACAACTTAAATTTTCGGATTGTTACAATATTATTATAATGAATTTTATTATTAATGTCTATTATCAATGTAGTGGTGAGATGTCACATGATAAATAAAAATATGTTTTGTTATTATTATTATTGATAATATATTTCTTTATTTATGTTTTACAATATTCAAAAAACAATTTATGTTCATTGTTAGCTTTTGTAGATGAGAAGTCAAAGATAAATTATATATAATTCAAGTTATAACCAATTTCGGATTGAAAATGAAAGTTCGAAAGAAATTATGATTATATATAATTTTAAAATATTTTTTAAAAAATACAAAGAAAAATTGGAACTATAAATTATAATTATCAAACAACCTAATTCTATTATGAACAAAATTAAATGAAAAATTGATCTAATTTAAATTTGTAATTATTAAATATTTTTAATAAGCCATCAATTTTTTATTCAAGTTCTAAGCTAATCTGATCTTAAATAATTTCTCAGATATAAATATGTCTTAATATTGATACAATCAATATGAGACATATTTTAAGAAGAGTAATTATATCGATAATCTCCGCATTTTGTCTCTTGTGTTAATTTGATCTCTGTAATTTTAATTAACTTGATTTTGATCATTAATTTTAGATTTTGTATCAATTTGGTTCAATCGATAATGTCGGTTAAGGTTTTTAAAAGAAAATAGTTATCGAGTAGGTTGACATTAATTTACTGAATTGAACAAATTTATAATTTTGTCTATAAAATTATAACATATATTACTCATGTGTGTATTTTCAATAATAAAAAAAACACTAGTAATTATAACAATTGGACCATATTGAGACAAAATTATAAATTTACGGTCAAAATAGAGAAAATTAAAATTGTGAGGACAAAAAAATACAAGAGTTAAAATATAAGGACTACCAATATAATTTATTCTTTCAAGAATAACAATATAATTTCTTAATTAATTTTAAAATTGTTAATAAATATACCAAACAAATATGTACATATTTTCTATTTTTGTTATAAATTTTTTTAAAATATATTTACTAATTAAAATTAAATAAATAGGTCGGTCTACTAACTAATGGATTGGACATGAATTAGACGATATTTCAAAGACTAGGCTTAAATCAAGAATTATTGGCAAAAAAATCAACTTGAACTAAATTTTCTTGACTATTTTTTAGTATTTAATTTAATATTAAAACCCCCCGAATTAGCTCATATCAGTCACGAATTGATAAACTATGATAAAATTTAAATTTATTAGGACCAGAATATCACCTACAATTTAGGGTGGCTCTATCTTAGATAATTTTTTCATCGATAAATATATATACTATTCATTTAATTGTTTTAAACATAAATATATAGTTTTTTAAACTAAGTTCAAAATTTTTAATTATCATAAAAAATAATTACAAATATCTATTTACTAATTTAATAAATAGATATGTCAAATGATTAATATAAGTTAGGAATAGACCAAGATAATTTTTAATGATTAAGTGAAGGACAAGTTGGCGTAAATATAATATTAAGCCTAAATTTAATATTACAAGTGAATTCTAATCCATTTTTACGTAAATCTTATAATATAAGACAAATTATAATTTTAATGCTAGACAAATTTTTAAACTTTACAAAAGATGAAAAAACTAATTAATTTGACAAATGTAATTTACCACTATCATATGATAAATTAAATTTACAAAACTCATATGACGAAATGTATTTATATTTTATCATAAATCTAATTTTTGTAATTTATTTTTTAATTTTTATCAATTAAATTATGACATGTATTTGTTATTAAGAACTTAAAATACACAATTAATGACATAAGAATAAAAAAATTCTCTTATATGTAACTGTGATAGAAATGAATAAAATTTAATTGATTTTAAATTATTTTTACTAAATAGTCTAGATAAATCTTTTAGATTATTATTTAATTTAAAAAATTAGTTTTTGATTATTTATCTATACCTGTGCATAGAATGGGTAATTATGCTAGTATTAATATATGAAATATTTTTAGTTTTAAATTTTTTGATTTAATGGATTGATTTAATAATGATATCAAAGTTATTACCATATTTGACTTTTGAAAAAAAATAAACTAATTTAAGGAAAATAAAAATAACCACCCATTACATGATCATCATCCAAAGACATAATAAAAATTAATTTGATAAAAATAAATAAATAAATAAATGTGTAAAAGATTTATCAATTTTACATAATTTTATCTTTGGTGGGTAGAAATAATTTATAAAAATAAAAAAAAAAATTGACATTTATTTTTGTCAAATTAGTTTATATTTTATCAAATTGATGACTTTGCCATTGAAATTGAGCAATGGTATCTTTAATTGTCCTTATTTGAAAAAAGATTCAAAATTTAGTATTAAATGTGTCATAATTGAAAAATCAGTAATCAAAGTGACACAATCCCAAACTATAGGGATCATTAGTGTAATTTGCCATAAACTTTATTAAAGGAGAAAACGGTGTATTTATGCTAAAATTGTGAGATTATTTGTATTTTTTTCAAATTAAAGGAGATTAATGTAATTTATCAATTTATTAATTAATTTTGAGCACTAAGGCCATAAGTTTAATTTTGAATCTTTTGGGCCATGAGCCTAATGTAACGCTCTCAAAATAATATATAATCAATCCTTCACAAGATCCATAATTAATAAAAGAAAACTTTTAATTACATTCATCAGAGTGTTCCTTACAAAAGATGTTATATGTTAACAACAAAAGTAAATGCCCTACGGACTTATAACTTTCCAAGTTAACACTTGGTTACAACAAAAGATGGTCAAAAGCCCTTTACAAGTTAAGCCCTCGGCTTGGAAATAAAGACATATAAACATAAAAGTAAATCAACAAAACAGAAACTTCAGCCTTGAAACCTCCCAAGCTATGACCTTGGAGGCAGCATGTCACCTGTACCTGAAAATGGTGTCCCAAATAGGGTGAGCCAAAGCCTAGTAGAGATATACTAAACCAAATATGAGAAATAACTAAAACATTAGCATCTGATAAATGTTCGACACATGTACATTGATTAACATCATTTCTATAACCCATCAACATTGATATTCATCTTTCAACCCGGTTTCATTTCTATTTCCAATTCACTTTATTAACATGGCTCATTTATCCAAGTAATTCAAATGAGACTACAACTTATGGAGACAACACTTCAATTCATCGACCATCCCAAAATGAGACTACAACTCATAAGAATAGCAACACTTCAATTCATTGACAATTCAAAATGAGACTACAACTCATAAGAATAACAACACTTCAATTCATCGACAATTCAAAATGAGACTACAACTCATGTTATCAACACTTTAATTATCAACGTTATTCAAACGTATATAAGATTTCGGGACTTTCACCCTAGACACTCTGGCCAACTTAATTATCAATGGAGTCCATCCCCTATCTCTTCCTAAACAGTGGAGTACATCCCCTATCTCCTCCCACACAATGGAGTACATCCCCCTTTCTCATCCCAAACAAATATACATATGCAATGTATTTAAACACTTCATCATATACAATGATCAATTAATGCACATATTCAATGCGTTATTCCAACTGTCATATTCAATGACATAATTCAATTGATTGGTTTCAATTTACTTAATCATCATGCAATGTCTACAACAATAAAGACTATCCTCTACCGATAGCCCAAAGCAGTTATGTCTAAACAGATAAATAAATTTACCAAGGAGACAATTTATTACATTTCTCATCAGTGAGTGATTCTTCAATCCAACCACGCCAATTAGTCCCAATTCCATCCAATTTCATGATTTTCAAATCAATTTCACATTCCCACAATTACCAAATTAATTATACAAATTAATTGTTTAAATTCAATTAGGGCATTTTCCCCATTTTCTCAAACATTGATCCTAAGACCAAATTTCACCTATCAAACCCACAAAACCTCATTCTCAAGACCTCATATACATATTGAGCTTAAAAACACAAACCCCTCTTTTAAATATTACAAATCTCAAACCCTAACTTCCCAAATTTCCAACCTCACACCATTTATACAAAATGACTAACATTTAGGTTAAAGCTTATAAAGAGGAGTAGATTATCCCTATCTCAAATGAAGAGACTCAAAGGAGATGATGAAGAAAACTCAAGATGCTCCAAATCCAAGGATCTTCGAATCAAAATGTAGCCCACATAAAGCTCCAACTTTCTTACAAAGAGACTAGGGTAGAGAGACCCAAGAACAAGGTGTATTTGTAGAGAGAGAGAGAGAGTTTAGAGAGAGAGTCAGCCGAAATTAGGGTTTGGAGATAAAAAGATATCAAAAAGTGAAGGAGAGAACTGCTGCTGCGATCTGATATATGCGAAGCTCGCTCGAGCGAAGAAGTGGTCGCTCGAGCGACTAGACACAACAAACACCTCGCTCGAGCGCACAACTCAAAGCTTCAGGTTTGCAACCCAGATGCACGCTCGAGCGCAAGAGTGCTCGCTCGAGCGCAAGAGTGCTCGCTCAAGCCAAGTGACAAATCAAAGAAAGCTCACTCGAGCGCAAGAAAGCTCGCTCGAGTGCAAGAACCTTCGCTCGAGCGAATAAGCAAAAACCCAAGTCTTGCTCGAGCGCAAGAAAACTCACTCGAGTGAAGATGCCAAAATCTGCACAGCAACCATTTGTTCCAACTCACAACCAACCTGTACCAAACTCACCCAACACGTCCCAAAACTCAAATACAAAGGATTTAAAGGACGAAAACAAGATATAGACAACAACAACCATGACGGAACCCAAGTCCGGAACAAAATAAATGGCGGGGAAAACCGGGATCGCCATACCCAAGCTCTAATCTTTTTGGGTTAAAAGGACACAATTTGTCTAAAAAAGGACAACTATTTGTTAATCTATTGAAATATACTAAACTAACTATCTTTTTTTTTTTTTTGATCGGCATACTAAACTAACTATCTATTGATATGTGACACATATCATTCACTTAACAATCTATATGTTGAATATTACACATTTCTCTATCTTACTACCACCACTTGCTGCTGCTAGAGACCCGTCGCTGTCGAACACTAGCGACTTTTCTGACCAATTTTCCAACGACCTTTTATGGCGTGTCCTTATCACCAAATAAGATTATACCTTGAATCTAATATCTAATATCTTGTATCTTATATCCTTTGTGATAGACTTTTTATCAATTTTTTCATTAATTTTTAATTTATTTTTATAATTTTTACTAAAGTGATAGTGTTTTCAATAAATAGAAAATGTAAATGACTGTCAAACTAATATAATAAATGATAAACTTTACGAAAAATATATTAAAATTATAATTATTGTGACATTATTTTATCTTAAATGACAGTCATTAGCATCACTTTTTGTAAATTTATAACCCAAAAAATATTGAGAAATAAACAAATTTAAATCTTCACCAAAAAATGTGATTGAATTATCAATTTAATTAGAAAAAAAATAATTTTTTTAGTATATTTTTTCAATGAACATTCATATTTTTCTACAATGAAGGATCTTTTAAATGTTATTGAAAAAGTAAAAATAATTGGATATTTAACTACTAAAGTCATGTTTGGCAAGTGTCTTTTTTAGTTAAAAAGTCAAAAAATCATTAAAAAAATTAAAAAGTCAACAATTCATATAAAAAAGTCAAAAATTTTCTTTTTTTCTACTTTTTGCACATCTTTTCGTAAAAATTTAAAAAATCATCCCAAACATATTAATTTTTTTTACATCATATTTTAGCCGAAAAGTCAAAACATTACTAAAAAAATCTGTTCCCAAACGAGGCCCGAGAATAAAAAGAAATTATTAAAATTCACTTACGAGATAAGGCTTACAAGATATTTATCCAATAAAGAAACACATCAATCACCCCTTTCAATTCTTATGACTAATGTTATGATGGCTCAAGTAAAATTATAATTTTGTTTGGCAAATTATTTTTTTTATAGAGCCGATGGAGTCAATGATGGCTTAACAATTAAGTTTTGTTTGGGATTTGATTTTTGGCTAAAAAAAATATAAAAAGATAAAAATAACTACATAAGTTAATAAGATAAAATATCACATTCAAATCATAATTATTACAATTTTTCTTTCACAAACGTCAAAAAAACCAAAAAAGCCAAATCAAATAAGACTAAAAAAATCAAGCTAAAAAAGTCTTACAACAAAAAGTCAACTAAAAAAGTAAATGCTAAACGAAGACTTATTGGCATGGATTTTTTTTGATTATTTTAGTCAAAAAAAAATTAAATAGACTAAAAAATCAATAAAACAAAAATGTCACATCTAAATTATAATAATTTTATTTTTTCTTTCACAAAAATAAAAAAAATCAAAAATTTTATTCCAAACAAGATTTTTTTGACTATAGGCTAAAATAACCAAAAAAACTAAAAAGTAAAAAAACTAACCCTAGACGAAGAGAGTATTACCTCAAACTTATCAAACAATTTTTTTTAAAAAATTTATTGTCCAATATCTCAAATTTTCGAAGTTTAAAATAGATTTTATTTTGATATTTGACTTTTGGGTTAATTACACTAATAGTCTCTATAGTTTGGGACTTGTATCACTTTGGTCCCTGACTTTTCAATTGTGACACATTTGACCCTGAATTTTGAATCTTGTTTCAAATAAGGACAATTGAAAATATTATTAGAATTTTCAAGGGTAAAATCGTCAATTTGATAAAATATAAACTAATTTGATAAAAATAAATGTCAAAAAAATATTTTTAATTTTTTTAAAATTATTTTTATCCACCAATGATAAAATTATGTAAAATTAATAAAAATTACATGATTAATTTTTTAAAATTAATTTTACATGATTATCGTCCAAACACATAATAAAAATTAATTTGGTAAAAAAAATAAATGAATGTCTAAAAGATTTATCAATTTTACATAATTTTATTTTTAGTAGATAGAAATAATTTTTAAAAATTCAAAAATATTTGTTTGACATTTATTTTTGTCAAATTAGTTTATATTTTATCAAATTGACAATTTTACCCTTGAAAAATCTAATTATATATTCAATTGTCCTTATTTGGAACAAGATTCAAAATTCAGGGTCAAATGTGTTACAATTGAAAAGTCAGGGACCAAAGTGACACAAGTCTCAAATTATAGGGACTATTTGCGTAATTTGCCCTTGACTTTTTTTTTTATTAGATAGAATAATATAGTGGTGTTTTGGAAGTTGGTAAAAAATTAACTTTTTGACATTTTGACTTTTTTGGTGACATTTTTGACAAAAAAACTGGATTGTTTTGAATAAAAAAATTAACTTTTTTGACTAAAAAAATTAAAAAGATAAAAAACTAACTTTTTATCATTATTCCAAAAGATCCCATAATAAAATACTAAAGTGGTTCAAAAGCCTCCATCAACACAATACAAGGGAAAGAATAGACTCTGGACTTGTTCTTACCCAAGTGGACAAAACTGACCCATCTTCGCCTAGCGAGCAAGGCGATGCGCAAGATCATTCCCTTGCCGATGGACATGAGCCACTTCAAACCAGGGCAGAGAGTGCCCAAATCTAGAAAAAGAATCAGTATTTGGTTTTAATTTTTTAAAAATTAAATTTTTTATTTTTTGTATTTTTTTAATTTTTAATGAATATTTTTAAAATTTTAAATAATTTTTTTTTAAATTTTTTTAGATGCATCTTATTTAAATGTATTTAACTATAAAAATATTTATGAAAAAAATATTTTAAAAAATTAATAAATACAAAAAAATATTAAAAAATTTACTGAATTTTTGTATTTTTTTGGTTTTTAGTGTATTTTTTAATTTTTTTCACAAATATTATACTTTTTAAGTGTATTTATGTTAGATGTGTCTAAAAATTAAAAAAATAGCTTAAACTATTAAAAAAATTCATTGAAAACAATAAAATACGAAAAATAAAAAAGTAAAATTTTTTTGAAAATCAGAACCAAACAAACTGAATAATCTTCAGAACAAATACCATTGATCACACTCAAAGAAATACCCTTAAGAATAATGTGCCTTAGGGCAACTCTAATGGGATAGATAAAACAGACCTGTTAGGCATTTCAGCTAATTTAACTTTGATTTTGGGCCTTCAACGGACTAGCTATTAGGCTAGCTATTTACCTTGAGAATTTTTCACTGGCTACAATTGAAAAGCCCTAAGCTCTCCAAACACATACGGTCTCTTTCTCTCCATCAATGCCTTCTCCATCAACGCCTTGTGAAGGTATGGTACTCTCTCTATTTCTCTTTTCTTCCTCTATGTTTACTGAATCTTTTTCTTTGAATCTGCCATTATTTCCCCCAATCTGTGAGAAACCCCAAATTGAATCTGCCATTATTTCCCCCTCCTGAACTCCTATTTTCTTCTCTATACAAGTCTCTCACTTTATACAAGTTGAACCCTCCATGTATACCTTCTGATTTGGTTTTATGAACACATCTAATTTGGGTTTGTTTGTATGCATATATGTGTTGAATTTTTGTGTATCTCTAAATACTGATTTGGGTTGTGTATATGTATGTGTGTATATATATATTTGATCAGTAACAAAAAATTTTATTGATAGAGAAAAAAAAAGAACATTGTTATAGATGAGCATGGGTTTGAATTGGATGGCTGCCTTGGTGATGCTTTGTTTACCTGTGTTTTTTCTTTTGCTTTGGGTGATGGTTATAGATGAGCATGGGTTATAGTTTATTGGGTGGTTTATGGTTTATTGGATGGTTTGGTGTAATTGATATCTCATCAATTGTGTGTTTATGGGTTGTTTTCGAGAGGGTATGCTCTCCCTTTATCGATGGTTTTACTTATATTTTCATATATTTAGGCCTTATTTGGGATAAACTAAAAAGTTAAAAAGTCAAAAAGTTATTAAAAAAGTTGAAAAGTTTATACTATTCAAGGGTAGCTTGTGGGGGAAGCCACTAAGACAAAATTATTATTTTGCCATTTGAATTCAACTACCTAAAAAGTTAAAAAGTTAAAAGGGTAAAATGGTCATTTTGATTTTACTATAATATTTTATTACATATCTTTTCGTAAAAAGTTAAAAAGTTAACTCAAATATACATTTTGGTTTTAAGAATATTGATTGGGGTTTGTGTATGTGCATGTAGTATTTGGTTTGGGTTTGTTTCTTACTCTGTTTATGTTATTGCTTTGAGTGTGCTTGGTCTTTGTTTTATTGTTATTTATTTGTATCTTTGCATGCAAATTTATCATCAATGCTAGGAAAAAAAAATGTATATATTGGGTTTGCGTATATGTCTATATGTTTCATATTTACATTATCTTATTTGAGTTTCATATTTACATTATCTTTGTAATCTTAAATTTGTCAACTAATTAGGCATGAATAATGCAACCTCTAAGTTCTTATCTTTGTAAACTCTACTCAAAGAAGGCATAGACTTGCCTCCATTTCATTTTTATCTCCTTTATTTGGCAATTATACCTGGTTTTAAAAATTTATCTAGATGACATTTATATATTTTTTTACAAGCTGACCCCAAAGAACACCATCATTGCCTTCAAAAAGCTATTGGCCAACTCATTTCAATAACCACCATTCTAGAGTGTTAATGGTAAAATATCCAAATACTTGTGGTGGTAGAAGCCTTAACCAGTAAGCAGTTTTACTTACCAAAAAAAGGACCTTTAAATAGATAGTAGAATATTGGAGCCCCAAGTATCCTAGCAAATATAAACATTTGTAGAGTAGAAATAGTTTTCTTTGCTTTTTTTTTATTTTGTTCATTACAAGCCATAATTTTCTTTATTTTTAACTATACTACAAGGTGTTTCACAGTGGAAATAGTAATGTTTCAGTTTTAGCTTTTAGTTTTAAGAATTAAAAAAATATTTACCTTATCTGTAAATGGATTATCAACAAAATTGTGCATATTACACTAACCTGATGAATGATAGGACTGACTATGAATTTATGGATGAACCTCTTCACCAAGAGGATCAATTTTCCCCAATCTCTCCTCAAATAGAAACCACCAAGAAATCACGACGAGGAGGCAACTTCACTACAGAAGAAGACAGCATGCTCATATTGGCATGGCTTAACATTAGCTTAGATCCAGTACAAGGGAATGAACAAAAATCAAAGGCATATTGGCTAAGAGTGTGGGAGTATTTCCACCAGTTCAAAACGTTTTCATCTAATTGTAGTCAAACTTATTTAATGAATCGTTGGTCAGCGATTCAACTTGCCACGAATAAGTTCATTGGGTGCTTCGCCTAAATCCAAAGGTTGAATTAAAGTAGAAAGACTGAGAAAGACAAGGTATTAATGCCATTGAGATTTTTATACTTATTATTATTAGAATTGTCTGATCTCATGATAATTAGTGTTCTTTTATCTATTATTCAGATTCACGATGTGAAGAAATTATAGAAAGAATTTCACAAATTGTCGTTTCCATTTGAACATGGTTGGCATGAGTTAAGAGATCAACCAAAATGGCGAGAGGAATATAGCATGAAGAAACAAATCACAAAAAAAGTGGCAACTCCCAACGTTTGTTCTCCTTGTACACCAGATTCAATCAATTTAGAGGACAAGGATGCCTCACATAATGACAATGTAGACTTGGAAAGACCACCGGGTAGGAAGACTGAAAATGAACGTTTGAATAAAAGAAAGAATACAGATCGTGGAAATGAAAGAGGGTCGCCTATTTTAATATTATTAGAGGAGTTAAAAGAAGATAGAAAGAAAATCAATGACAAGAAAATAGAAATGTATGAAAGGTTGTATCTTAAAGATTGATAATGAGAAAGTGAGGACGCAAATGGAACAAGAAAATATTGATAATGAGAAAGAGAAGATGCGAATAGAACAATTAAAGGAGGAAGAGCGAATAATGTCAATAGATACGAGTGCTTTGCCTCCATTGCAAGCAAAATACATTCATTGCCGCCAAATGGAAATTCTCCAAAAAAGATTTAATTGTTGGAACTACCCAAAAAAGATTTAGTTGTTGGGACTATGTTTTTTACTTTATTTATTGTTGGATTTGATTCTCTATTGTAGGCAAAACTATGTTTTTTATGTAGTTTATGTTGGAACTAGTTAGTTACTGAGTGAAATTCTTGTTGAATGCTTGCTAAAGTACTCCAAGTCTAAATATAATTGCTTGTTGTATGTTGGATTGATGTGCTACTTATTTACAAGACATTTCTATTAGTTGATGAATTAAATACAGATTATGTAAGTTGCTGGTGTTATGATTTTGGAAGTTGTTTGATATGTTTTATAAATTTGACTTTGCAGAAATCGAAGTTGTTAGGCAGGAACTTGCAAAGCTTAAGAAGCAAAACACAACCTAATATTTATTTTTAGTAGTTTATCTCTCAGCTTCATTATTCTTTTAATTTCCAAGGCTCGCAATAGTGTTATGAAGATGATTATTGATGACTCCGATTCTGATAGTGAATTAGAGATTTTTACAATAGCTGCTTCAGAAGAAGAGCAACTACATAATGAGAGACAATTGGGATTATGTTGTGGTTCCATTCAAGGACATGCAGTCATTTATCGTAATCAAATTCAAGACCACAAGAGACTTTATCAAAAGTACTTCTCTGAAACGCCTACATATCCTCCCAATTTATTCAGGAGGAGTTTCCGGATGAGTGGATGTCTCTTTCTTCGTATTTTATCTATGGTGGAAGCATATGATCCTTATTTTGTCCAGAAACAAGATACTGTTAGAGTTCTTGGTCTGTCTTTCCTTCAAAAGATGATAGCTGCTATGAGGATGCTTACTTATGGAATAGCGGCAGATTCTGCAGATGATTATGTGAGGATTGGAGAAAACATTGCAATAGAAAGTCTACAAAGGTTTGTTAGGACAGTGGTTACAATTTTTTCAGATGTGTACTTGAGGACGCCAAACAAAGATGACATTGCTAAATTACTAGAGGTGGGAAAAAATCGTGGGTTTCCTAGAATGTTGAGGAGCATTGATTGTATGCATTGGAAGTGGAAGAATTGTCCTACTACATGGATAGGTATGTATTGTGGTCACATCCATGAACCAACTATTATTTTAGAAACGGTGACTTTCTATGATCTATGGATATGGCATGCATTTTTTGGATTACCGAGATCTCATAACGACATCAGTGTGCTAGAACGTTCTTCTGTATTTTTTTTCCTTGCTGAAGGCCGTGCTCCCCAAGTTAATTACTCAATCAATGGAAATGATTATACAATGGGATATCATCTCGTTGATGGTATATATCCTCAATGGTCATCATTCGATAAAACAATCACATCTCCACGAGGCAATAAGCAAACACATTTTGCTAAAACTCAAGAGTCAGCAAGGAAGGATGTCGAACGAGCATTTGGAGTGCTCCAAGCACGTTTTGCAATTGTGCAAGGATTTGCACATTTTTGGAAAGTTAAAACCCTTAAAGTTATTATAAAGGCATGAATAATATTGCATAACATGATTGTTGAGGATGAGCGAAATGAACAAAATATAGACTGTAATTATGATGCAATCAATGAAAGTCTTCCTCCAACAGTGTCACACGAGTGTACACCCAAACTTTATGAATTCATTCAAAATCATCATCGCATCAGAGATAGACAAACTCATTCTAAACTCCAAGCAGACCTAATTGAGCATTTGTGGCATCTACATGGAGATTTGTAACAACTTGAATTAGAAATAGTTTATTTATTTTGAAGTTTATTCCTAACTTTGCTATTTATGATTTTTTTTTCTTTATTTTATTCATTGACCTTTGTAAAGTTTTTGATTAGTTAATTTGTGTTCTTTTGGTTCTTAATTTGATAAATTACAATTATTGAAGAACTTCCTTTGTATTTTTTTAAAAAAAATTATTTATTGTTTTCTTTTATTCTTTCCCTCCCCTTCCCTTCAAGATGGTTCCACAAAATTCATATGTTGGTATATATTCACATATTACAAATTGTATAAAAAATAAAAATAAATATTACTTAAAAATTATTTTTTATAATATTTTTAAAACTAATATTAAAAAATATTATTTTTAAAGCTCAGCAAAACCATAGCAGAACTGCTCCAGTCACTCAAGGAAGCCCACTTCCTACAGTCAGACTTGGAAGCCCTACAACTAGCTCTTCCAAACCCAAGTCATCCAAATTCAAGTCTCTGGTGCCTCCTCTGATATGATCAGTGGCTCCCAATCAATTGCTTTAATTTATCGAATTTATTATAAATGTATTAAAACCAATCTTAATGTCCATGCTTTACATAAAAGTCCCAAAGATAAAACTTTATTAATCCAAGGTAGTACTAGTGAAACTAATATCGAAGTACCTAAAATGATTGGATGAGATCAAATCACTCTCCCTGATAATTGGATTACAGTCAATGAAAATTATTCTTAGACTCAAAAACACCAATCTAATTATATTGATATTAGTCGAATCCAACAAATCGACGATGGTTCAGTCCCATATAAAGTTCAATCGACCCACTAGTCAATCTTCCCGTCATAGTACTTCTAGTATCCCTACTAATATTGAAGACGATGAAATATTTAATACACCTTTATTTACTAGATGAGATAGGAAACTCCATCTCAATCACAGTTAAGTTAAAAGGAATCGATAATTCTATTACATCCCAAATCAGTAAACCAGTTTATTCCACACACACATATCTTCATGGAGAAAATGAAACTACATCTCATGATTCACCAACTCAAATCGATTTTGAAGTCATTTCTCCAATTAATCCCCAATTATTGATCCTACGTAAACCTTACGTTCCTGATCTTAATAGACTCCATGCTGAATTTAAATCTAAGGCAAATAAGTCAAAACGTCACATATATAGGCAAACCTATGATGAAAGACGACAATCCAAAATTATTAAAAAATGGTATAAATTTATGAATGAAATTAATATTGAAATTAACTTCTTTGATTATTTAGAAAATTATTATAAAAAAGTCAATGTTATTACAAAAACAAAATGCAAAACTTCTCCCAATACTTATGTTTCCTCTAGTCACCCTCCTTTAGAAACTATTCTTATTGAACATAAAGGAGCTGTAATTCATGCTTCTCCATTTAAACTTCCTGCTGATGAATCATCTAAAATCAAAAAAGTAATTGAACAAAATAATTACACAAATCAATGTTTAAAAACAATTGGTAAACAATTAGATAAAATTGAAACCACTTTTGAAGATTACTCCACTAGTCATACTTCCACTAGTAAACCTTTGGATAAACCCCTTATTAATCTTCCTAGCATAAGGAAACGCTTAAGCTTAGTAACTCATGACACACATACTGTTGAAGCCATTGAAAAATTATTCACTAAAATGACTACCACTTTTACTTTTAATCCAAAAGGAATTATTGTTTTAACACAACAAATACCTGTTAACATCACTAGTCACTCTGACACATCTGATGATGAACTTAACCACTTAGCCCAACAATTCCAGACTCCTCATCTAAATCGAATAACTCATCCCAAAGTTAATCCTACTACCCTTACAAAAAATTGGTATACTAAACCTACTCCGCCAGATCTCTAATTTGAAGAAACTAATATTAGTAATCAATTTTCTGTTTCAGCCAAAAAATTATATGAATGGAATATTGATGATCTTAGTGAACATCAGATATTTCAAAAATTAAATAATCTATCTATGGTTGCAAATAGTTACCTTAGTAATTATCCTGACTATACTCACTCTGAAATAGTTACCTTACTTACCTCTGGTTTTACTGGTATGCTCAAAACTTGGTGGGATAATTATCTCACTTCTGATCAACGAGAATCGATTCAATATGCTATCCAATTAGATGAAAATAATCTTCCCATTTTTGATGAAGATATAGGAACCAGTACACTTGATGGCATTAATACCTTAATTTACACTATAGTCAAACATTTTATTGGAACACCTACTAATATTTATTCTAGGATTCATGATCAACTTAGTAATTTATCTTGCCCTACTTTAAGTGATTTCGATAGTATAAAGATGTTTTTACTTCTCGAGTCATGCTTCGCGATGATTGTACTAAGTCATTTTGGAAAGAAAAATTTATTAATGGATTACCTAGTCTTCTTACTCAACCTTCTGGTATTATTGAATATGATAATTTAACTTACGGTAATATAATTAGTACAATTCAAAAGGAAGGCTTAAAAATGTGTATAGATATGAAACTAAGTCAAAAAGCTGCTAAAGATAAATACAAAGCTAAGTATAAATTAGGTAATTTTTGTGAACAATATGGCTTACCTGCAGTTGCTCCCTCTCGACGTAAACATACTAAGAAAAAATCTTCACATAAATATTCTGCTAAACATAGGAAGAACTATTCCCCTACCAAGTCCCCTGGTAAATTTTATACTAAACCTAAAAAGAAATACCATAAGAAATCAAATACTAAATTTACAAAGTCAAAATCCAATCTAGATGTTACTTGCTATAATTGTGGTAAAAAAGGTCATTACTCTAACAAATGTAAAGTTAAAGAAAAACTTAAAGATAAACTTAATCAACTCCAAATTACTCAAGAGAATCAACAACAAATATTTGAAATCTTTAACCTTATCAAAACTCCAATTCAATCTCCTCATCATTCTAACTATTCATCTAGTCTTGAAACTTCCTCCAGTACCTTTAGTGATCCTTCTACTTATTACTCCCCTACTGATCATACTGAAAATGATATTGAATTAGGATGTAATGATACTTGCTGTAAAACAGTCAATGTTCTTAGTAAATCCCAACAAGAAGAAGGCACACTTATTGATTTAATCAGTAAATTAGAAAATCCTGCCTTAAAACGCCAATATACGAATAAGTTAAAGTCATTACTTATGAAGAAGGATAAAAATCCAAACAAGATAAACCCATTATTAGTTTAAATAAAACTTTAGATCGCTTTAAAAAAGATAAACATAAAGAAGTAACTTTACAAGATTTACAAAATGAAATTAATCACATCAAAATAACTATTAAAGACTTAAAAGATAAAGATAAATCATTAGAAGAAGAAATCGCAATATTAAAAATTAATAAAAGTTTTAAAGATTTTCAAATTAATCAATCCAATAGTGATACTGATGATACTAATGATACTGAATCCAGTCCTCATCCTGATAAAGTCATTTTTGATAACAAATCTACTTAGTCTAACCAGGATCATTATCGCTTAAATATTATCAATCGAATTCATATACAAAAATGGCATTCAAAAATTAAATTAGTTATCAATAATTTTGAGATAGAAGTAATAGCTTTAATAGATACTGGTACTAATTTAAATTGTATTCAAGAAGGTTTAATCCCCACCAAATATTATCACAAATCTACTGAACGATTAAGGTCTGCTAATGGGAGTCAAATACATATTAAATATAAGTTATCCAAAGTTTATATTTCTCAAAATAATGTTTGTTTTAAAACCTCATTTGTTTTGGTCAGAAATTTAACTGATAAAGTTATTTTAGGCACTCCATTTATCTTTTTATTATATCCATTTAATACTACTAACCATGGAATTACAACTCAAACTTTTGGTCAAACTGTAACATTTAAATTCTTGTCTCCTCTAGAAATCAAAGAATTGTATCAGTTAAAAGAATATTCTATTTACCAATCTATTAACCAATTAACTAAACAACTTAAATTTCTTAAAGAAGGAATTAATTATAAACGCATTGAAACTTAATTAACTGATCCTATTCTTATTTCCAAGATTAACCAATTTAAAACAAAATTAGAAACTACTGTTTGTTCTACTTTACCTACTGTATTTTGGCATCGGAAAAAACATGTAGTCACATTACCTTATATGAAGAATTTTAATGAAAAACAAATTCCTACTAAATCATGACCCATTCAAATGAATAACGAATTAGTCGAAATATGTAAAAAAGAAATCAATGAATTACTAAAAAATAATATTATTAGTAAAAGCAAATCACCTTGGTCTTGTCCTGCCTTTTATGTTAATAAAAATGCTGAACTTGAATGTGGAGTTCCACGTCTACTCATTAATTATAAACCATTAAACAAAATTTTAGAATGAATTCGTTATCCAATCCCTAATAAAAATGATTTAATTGAAAAACTTAGTCAAGTTGTTATTTTTAGTAAATTTGATCTAAAGAGTGGATTTTGGCAAATCCAAATTCATCATGATGATAGATATAAGACTGCTTTCACTACGTCCTTTTTGGTATCGGAGCCAAGTTTATTGATGATGTTGAGTTATTGTTTAGTTCTTTCTATTTAATTATTCTCATTTTTGTTTATGTAATTTAATTCCAGCTTTCTTATTTCTTGATTTAACTTATCTTAGTCTTCCACTTTGCCAGTAGCCACCCGCCTTTTGTCCCATGTCTAGTGTAAGTCCTTTGGTTAGATAGTTGCTAGACAAGTAGGGGTTTCTCGGAAAGGGTATGAGCGAAAACATGGTATGTGAACACATGATAAGTTATAATAGATTTTAAGAAATTTGGATTAATTCTACAGAATTAAAATGAGTCAATTATTCAGAAGTAACTCTTCAGTTAGCTCTAGATCTATAATACTAGCTCCTATACCTGATACGGTAATTAATGAAGAAGAACATGAATTTCATGATGTTAAAATCGATTCAAGTTGGAATATCCCAAAAATGCAAATTAAGGAAATCTATAAAACCAATTTTTTAAAGTCATCTTTTAATATCGATTTACATGTCAAAACTGTTGAAAAAATTTATACCTTAACTAAACTCCAAGAAACTTGTTCTTTACTCAACAAAGAAATAGTCAAAAGACATATATCGAATGGTCATAATTTTATTCATATTGGTTTAATACAAGTTGGTCTAAATCCACTAACACCTGCTGGCCGCAATTCGTCTGTCTTACTATGTTTAAGAGATGCTCGATTTATCAAATACCATGATAGTCTAATGGGTATGATGGAATCTGGACTCCATAAAGGTCCTGTTCATTTTAATTATTTTCCTGATTTTACTTTGAGTCTTTATGATCCTCACATATTAAAAGCCTTAACTTTAAACATTCAAGGCTCTTATACCAAAAAGGGCGGAAGCAAGGTAATCAAAATTACTTCAAAGAATTAAAACTTAAATCAAAATAATTTCAAAATAAAACTTATAATGTTAAAAAAGGGTGGAAGCAAGGTAATCAAAATTACTTCAAAGAATTAAAACTTGAATCAAAATAACTTCAAAATAAAACTTACAATGTTTATTGGAAGTAACTTGAAAGAGTAGCTTCAAAATGCAATGCTTTGATACCAAAAAGGGCAGAAGCAAGGTAATCAAAATTACTTCAAAGAATTAAAACTTAAATCAAAATAACTTCAAAATAAAACTTACAATGTTTTACTGGAAGTAACTTAAAAGAGTAGCTTCAAAATACATAACTTGAAAATAAAATTACAACAATTTAATAGCAGAGTAGGTGTAGGAGAGAAATATTGGTTTGCTCTCGGTTCTAACTCTGCCTTGCAAATGACTGGAGTAGCGCATTTATAACCAATGAAGATAATTGTGAGCCTTGTGAAGAAATTTGACTGGAAAAAAGCATGATAAGGCACATGGGTGTTGTCTGCTACTTTCGGTGATTGACTGAAAGTTGATTGCTGCTTTTGACTGTGTTGGATTGTCTTTGATTGATGAATAATGAATAGTAAATTTGACTTTTTTTCACTATTCACAATTTTCGATGGAGACATGTGACTGATGGGGAATCGATATAGAGACAAAACAACAGTTTTTCTCAAAAACAGAGTAGTGATTGAAGTTGATTTGTATATATATAGAATCCAATGGCTGACTGATTAAGCATATGGGTCCTGAGCATCTTGAAACTGGAGCCCATATGGATCATTATTGGTGGAGGCCTCGGAGGAATTTGATTCTTCAGAGGCCTCCACCAATAATGATCCATATGGGCCCCAGTTTTAAGATGCCCAGGACCCATATGCTTAATCAGTCAGCCATTGCCTACAAATATTATTTTTAAAAATATTATCGCAAATATCACATTGGCAACCATATTAGCATTTGGTGCGTATGTGACATTCTATGAAAAAGACAGTAATATATATAGCATTTTTTGTTTTGAAAATTGGTTAAGTTAGTTTGAATGACTAGCTAAAATAAAGAGTATGGTTGGAACACACAATAACTAAACAAATTAGGTAAAATAAAGAGTGTACTTTTTTGGCACTTTAGCTAGTAAAAAATAAAGAGTGTGGTTAGAATTGCTCGTAACCCCAAATCAATAGCAAAAGACAGTGCCTTGACACAGTCCACATTATAAAGTCCCTATAATCGCTTCGAAAAAGCACCCATAATAGCCCCATAATTGCTTCGTCAAAATTGACTTTGTAAACCCCATCAATAGGAAGCTGCCATTTATGCACCCGATCTGCATCCATTGCCACTGCAACCCTTTTATGCACATCTTGAAAATTATATAGAGTGGAGCTTGCCATACATAAGATGTCCTCAGCTTTTGTTTGGACATTTGTAAAGACAACTTTGTGTCTAGCCAACTGTACGAGCACGAAATAATCTTTTCGTATAATCTTGTTAATCAAGTTTGCACTCTTCCAAACATCGTCGCTTTACTACTTGAAAATACAAACGTAAGCTAGCCGACGGGGATATACCGGAAACCTCTGATGCCTAAGTCATCAAAATAGACAATAGACACAAAAGCTCTGTGTATTCGAGAGTAAGAATTGTGATACCTGTACATAGGTCCTGTTACGAGCTTTTATAGATTCCGCGTGGCATAATCCTAGTAGGACTCTTATTCTCCTAAGTAGAGCCCTCCTAGGAATCACATTCTCCAAGGATAATGCCTATCTTGAGAACACCCTACTCATT
Source organism: Camellia japonica (assembly GCA_030407325.1). Classification (NCBI taxonomy): domain Eukaryota; kingdom Viridiplantae; phylum Streptophyta; class Magnoliopsida; order Ericales; family Theaceae; genus Camellia; species Camellia japonica. Next base: position 195,850,591 of record JAPPVO010000031.1, on the reverse strand, counting down.
ACTAACCCAGTGAGCTAGTGTTTACCTCAGCTCGGTTGACGCGGTCAACCGAGCTAGCCTGTCTCTACTGTGCTCTCAACAAAACAATGATGTAGATGGCGTTATGCCGAGCTAAGCTCAGCTCGACCCTTGCTACTAATATGTACCTTGGTTGGCTACAAGACTTCCTTTTGGACAGCTAAGTAGAAGCCTTAGTGACACAGCTGACTGGATCAATGTTAGCCTGCCCCAAAACCGAGCTACTGAAGCCCCTATTACAACCCATACCAGGGTCCTTAGCGTGACCCATTTTATCCATATGAATTACTTTCTCAATTGCCCCTTAATTCCATCTGCAAAACATGAGTGGGATTATTGTCTACCAGCTGCACTAAGGTAATCAAACTACTCGAAAGTCTGCTCAAAACCACTGAGCTAAAAACCAGCTCAAACAAATCGAGCAAAAATGATCAAGCCAGCCAAGCAAAAATTTACTCGGTTTTGGGGAGCTGGGCCGGTCATACAGCCCATCGTCCCATGTTTCTGACGCTGTGTCCTTACTGGGACACGTGGCACACGCTGATTATCCCTTTATACTGTGACAACCATCACACACTGCCCAAAAATTCGAAAGGCCCCGCTTTTTTACCTTCATTATATACACTGTTCATTTATACGAACAGTCCCTATTGTTCATCTTCTTTGCTGCGTAACCTCACACTCAGATCCCCAAATCCTAACTTCCTACGTTCAAGCCTTGGCCTATGCATCTCCCACTTTCATCATCGTTGCCGGTGTTCGTTCTTCAGATTGGATTCGGATTCCATTCCCAAATCAATAAGTTCTTCATGCTTTTATCTATTTTTGTACACATATATTTCCGTTTTATGCCTGAAAATAGCATTTGTATACCAAAAATGCATGCTATACACACTAATAACTTACGAAACCTCAAAACTTCATACTTGTAGCCGAAAACATATTAATTGGACTCTTAACCAACCAAGAACAGTTTTTTCGATCCAAAATCATATCACGACCGGACTAAGAATCTGTTTGCAAACTTGGACTTACTGTGGACTGTACTAGGACTCCCATGTCCCACAAACTGGGCTTAAATCTTGCCCCTCCCACTAAATTGAGCTAAATTTACCCTGGTTTTAGAATCTTGAACTTGTTTTAGAGCTGAACCATTCCTTGTCTCAGTTGTTCCTTAGCTGAACAAAACATAGAACGTGCCCATCATCTGCTAAGCTAGACTAGATCAGTTTTGACTTTTGCTTAGCCTGGTTTATCACTTGGGCATAACCCTTTCTATTTCCACTTTGCAGACTTGACTAGGTTTGCCAGGCACACCTTTGCACTTTGTTTCTGGGCGGCTTTGCTCGATCGAGCCTATCAAATCACCTCAGCGCCGCGCTAGGGCGTTGTGTATACTTTACTTAAGCCACTTCAATTTTGAGCTAAATGGGCAAATACCGATTTTTGGTGAACATGCCGGTGCCATGGCCGAATTCTGAAAAGATTACCACATCCCAGACAACGTCCACCTTTCCCTAGCCGAGCTAGATATCACACCATAGGGCAACCCAGGTTTTGTTCCTTTCACCGTGGTGTCCATCGTAAAGGGTGGACTTCGATTCCCAGTCCAACCTCTAATCTGCGAGTTCTTTAGACAAACCAGACTGTGCCCCACTCAATTATCCACCAATACCTATAGGATTATAAACGGCATCGCAGAGCTCAACCGCCGTCTCGGCCTCAACCTCAGTCTAGCCAAGCTATTCCACCAATATTCGCTCGGTCAGAATGACGACAGTTGGGTTTACTACCTTAGAATAAGGAAGGGCCAAGAGAAATTGTTAAGAAAACACCAGACAAAGACCTAAATGATAACGACTTTCTCTAGGTATTCGGGAATTTTGAAGACCAAGAAGCCTACATACCTGGCTATAACATAAATTGGAATAAAGGAACTGCTAGTAAGAGTAGTCCGGTTTAATTTTCTCTGCTATATCAACAACCATCGTGCTAACCCTTGTGATTGTGTCCCTTGTGCAGATTTGAACCAGCTTAAATCAAACTACGCCTATGCCAATCAAGCCATGCTACGAGCCACACTACGGTATCGCCATTGAGATTGGACCGAACTACTGAATCTTCAGCCAACCTACTGATACCGTAGTAGGAGAAAAACCAAAGTAACCGACTTCCTTTTGGAATCCTCCCCAAAACCAGACCCCAACCTTCTTCAAATCAACCTAGTACCCCTAACTGAAGAACAAGAGATGGCTAAGAGGAGAGTAGTCCGGGCTCTAACTATTGAGCATGCATTTGCCTCAACCGCAGAAGTGCAGACCGAGCTGTCCCCAACCGGTCAAGCGCGCAACACCGTCATTGCCCTCCCATCTGCCAGAGATGCGTCATCCTGGCCCAGTAAACGTCCCCGTACCTCGGAAAGTCAGACATAGCGACTTATAGATGAAGAGGAGACCGCGCTGCCAGAAGCCGTGCTCCTTGAACAATCATCATGTGTTCACCAAGCTACCTCTCTCCTACCCCAGCGTGGACACCATCTGTTTCTTTCAAAGGCCGAGCTATGACTACAACAGACTCTGTTTACGCAGAGAAAGACCATCTGTTGGCTTTCAACTTGGCCAAGAGTGTTTGCCTCCCAGCTAATATGGAGCACTATGCATATTTAACCGAGCAGAAGACGATACGGTCCGCCAACAAATCCCTAATTTTGGTAATCGTGGATTCTCTATTGTTTGGTTTTTTCGCCAACTTGTTGCTCGGTTCATCTAACTACGCATGCTTTGCAGGCCGTGCAAAAGAACCAGATCGCACATCAGCGCGTGCTTGAATTAAGAAGAATGACCAATGCGGCCATTGCAGATGGCAAGGCCAAAGAGGCCGAGCTTAAAAAGTTACAAGCAAAATTCACTGAGCTGAAAGCCGACTGGGATCAATTGGCTGTGTAGGTTTTCGCTGCTGAGGCTGATAAGCAAAAAGCTCTGGCCAAAAAGAAGGACCCTTATCTTCGTGAGCTGGCCAAGCTAGAGAAGAAAAAAGACGCCGAAATAAAAGCATTGCGGAAGCAAATGGAGGATGTTGAGGAGCGTGGTTTCAAGGAAGGTGAGGAGTTCTACGCCCAGCAATGCGAAGCGTCCAAAGATATCTTTTTTAAATGCGGGTGGAAGGCTGCAGCTGAGAAGCTCGGCCTGTCGCTGGATTCTAAGGTATTTTTGAATCATTCTCCTCACTTTATACCGAGCTATATGATAGACTACGCGAATGCTGTTCAGCAAAAGTTCCTACATGAGGAGGAGGAGGAGATCCTAGATCTAATTGATGCTCCTCTTGTTAACACTAACCTTGGCCTCCAGACTTCGTTTCCCGTTCGGTCAGAATTGCCCAACCAAACCATGCTTAGCTTGATTGATGAAGCGGCCACGACTGGCTTAACGTAAGAAGGTGAGGTCAGGGTTGGACTGCCAAGTGGTGAAGTCTGCAGTGATCTGGACGCTGAGCTTGATGACATTTTCGCTTGACGAAGAAGGAAAATTTCTATGTTTTCTTTTTTGTTTTGTCATGTAATCAGGCTATGCGCCTTACTTTTTGTAATTATCTTGCAATCAATGAAAAAACTTTTTTATATTTTTTGCTCAATCATTGAGCTTTTCTTTGTAGTGTACCACCCTTACTACATGCCTAGCCGGACTAGTTTAGCGGGGCCTTACCTTATCCCGCCAATCTTTTCTTGGCCGAGACACTTATCTTGTACGGAAAAATTGCAAACCTCTTTAACTGAGATTTTTGCCTCGGTTAAGGAAAGGAAAAAGTTGGTCACACCTGCCAACTTTCTAGCAAAAATCCTTATCTCGGCTAAAGAGTACTAAAATGTTGGTCAAACCTGCCAACCTTCTTGAGCTTAGATCCTTATCTCAGCTGAAGAGAAGAAAAAGTGTTGGTCAAACCTACCAACCTTCTTTAGTCAAAATCCTTATCTCGGCTAAAGAGTGCAAAAGTGTTGGTCAAACTTGCCAACCTTCTTAAGCTTGGATCCTTATCTCGGCTAAAAGAAGAAAGTTGCGTTGGTCAAACCTGCCAACTTTCTTGAGCCTAGATCCTTATCTCAGCTAAAAGAAGAAAAAGTGTTCGTCAAACCTGCCAACCTTCCTGAGCCTAGATTCTTATCTCGACTAAAGGAAGAAAGCTATGTTGGTCAAACTTGCCAACTTTCTTGAGCCTAGATCCTTATCTCGGCTGAAGAAAAGGAAAAGAGTTGGTCAAACCTGCCAATCTTTTTAAGCCTAGATCCTTATCTCGGCTGAAGAAAAGGAAAAGTGTTGGTTAAACCTTCCAACTTTCCTGAGCCTAGATCCTTATCTCGGCTGAAGTAAGAAAAAAGTGTTGGTCAAACCTGCCAACCTTCCTAAGCCTAGATCCTTATCTCGGCTAAAGGAAGAAAGCTGTGTTGGTCAAACCTGCCAACTTTCTTGAGCCTAGATCCTTATCTCGGCTGAAGAAAAGGAAAACTGTTGGTCAAACCTGCCAACCTTCTTAAGCCTAGATCCTTATCTCGGCTAAAGGAAGAAAAAAGTGTTGGTCAAATCTGCCAACTTTCTTTAGCCTTGATCCTTATCTCTGCTAAAGAATGCAAAAATAAATTTTGTTGGTCAAACCTGCCAACCCTCTTTAGTTGCTCCCCAGTCGGGCAGTGTACACGAACAATTTTTACAAACAGATGAAAGAATTTTCACCGAAAAAATGTCTACTTGTTTTATTGAAAAAGAAAAACTACATGTGTTTTAAGAAAGAGCTAAAAATAAAATAATTTGAGATTGGCCGTGTTCCATGGCCGTGGAATAGCTCTATTGTCCATATCTTCTAGGTGATATGCCCATTTTCCAGCCAAGCCAATCACTCTATACGGTCCTTCCCAATTAGGTCCTAATTTTCCATCTCCAGGAACCAAAATGTTGCCCATTACTTTACGCAGTGCCCAATCTCCAATCTTGAATTGCCTTCGATGCGCCACTTTATTATATTTCTTGGACAAATCCTGTTGATATGAGGCAATGTGTACCAGTGCCCTTTCTCTTCTCTTTTCTGTAAGGTCTAGTTCTAGGGCTATGGCCTTGCCATTCAAGTCTGGATCAAAAGTTTCGCTTCTAATGGTGGGGAGACCAACTTCTAGAGGGATTACTGCCGCCATGCCATAAGCCAAGAAAAAAGGTGTTTCGCCAGTTGACCGCTGAGGTGTAGTTCGGTAAGCCCATAAGACGTGGGGAAGTTCCTTAATCCATTTGCCTTTTACTTTTTCTTTTTCCAACCTCTTTTTCAGACCATCCAAGACTACTTTGTTTGAAGCTTCAACCTGGCCATTGGCTTGGAGATATGCCGGTGTAGAGTTATAAAATTCTATCTTGTATTCTTCGCAAAAACCCTAAAGATTTTTCCATCAAATTGAGTGTCGTTGTCAGATATCAAGGCCTTGGGTATTTCGAACCAAGTTATGATGTTCTGCTAGATAAACTTCTTGACGTCTTTCTCTTTGATGGAGGCGAGTGCCTCCGCTTCTACCCACTTGGTGAAGTAGTTTGTTGCTGCAATAAAGAACTTCCTGTTGCTTGGTGCAGTTGGGAGTGGTCCCACAATGCCTAGGCCCCACATTGCAAAAGGCTAAGGGTTGGTCAAGGGTAGGAGCTCTCTTGCTGGCTGATGGATTTGACGAGCGAACTTCTGACATTTCTCGCATTTTTTGACGTACTTCTCAGCGTTTGCTTGCATGTACGGCCACCAATACCCTTGCGAAATGGCTCGGTAGGCCAGCAATCTTCTCCCTTAATGGCTTCCGCAAATGCCTTTGTGTATTTCGAACAAAAATGCCTCGACTTTGCTAGGATGGACACTTTTCAAGTATGGTCTTGTGAAGGATTTTTTATACAATGCTAGTGATGGGGAGAGCCAAAATCGCTGTGACTTTGCTCTGATTTTGTTGGCCTCCTTCTTGTCATTTGGCAGGATGTCATCTTTTAAGAACACCACTATAGGGTCCATCTAGGAGGAATCTAGCTCGGCGCAACATACTTCGGTTGCTTTAGGTTCTTCAATACTTGGTTGTGGCAGGAAATCCATTAGTAAAGGGTGGGGGATAGACGTGTCTGCCATCGACGCAAAACAGGCCAGTTCATTTACCTTGCTGTTTTCTTCTCGACCGATTTGCTCTTTCCTTACCACGTCAAACTTCATGATCTCATTTCTGACCAACTCTTGATACTTGGCCATTCCATCATCCTTTGTCTCGTAGTCGCCCAAAATTTGGTTAACTACTAAGTGGGAGTCACTGTATACTATCAGCTTGGTGGCTGTCAAGCAAAATACTGACTTCAAATCGGCTAACAATGCTTCATACTCGGCCTCATTGTTGGATGCTGGAAATCCAAGGTTGATTGCCTGTTCAATTGTCAGGCCATTTGGCGAGATGAGGACTATACCAAGTCCTGCACCGTGCCTATTGGATGCTCCATCCACGAAGAGCTTCCACATCTCTCCTATGAACAGCTTCCAGCAAGTTGAGGGATCTGATGATGCCTTAGGATTAGGGGCATTGGTGTCGATGCTGTCTTCTTCTAAGTTGTTGTCCATCATTATGATCTAGTCCTCACCGTCTGGCTATCTTAGGACTTCACTTTCAGTCGAGTCCTTGCTTGTTGTACTGCGGTTTGCTCCTTCTTCCCTTTCTGTAAGGTTGAATGGTTTGCTATGAAATTGAGTGGCGTGCTGTGGGGGTTGCACTATCCCTGCGGTACCTTTCCCTCTTTCTTTGGTTAAGTTGATCAGGCAAACCTGATGGCTTTTCGGGGAAAACTCGGCCATGAAGTTTGCTAAAGCTTACGTTTTCATGGCGGTTCTAGGCTGAAACTTTATGTCAAACTGTCCTAACTCCACCGCTCACTTCAAAATTCGCCTAGAAAAATCTGCTCTTTCAAACAAGGCTTTTAAGGGGAAGGCGTTAAAATAATTACAGTGTGAGTGTGGAAGTAGTGCGACAATTTTCTAAAAGCCATCATTAAAGCTAAGGCCAACTTCTCTAATGGTAGATACCTTGTTTTGGAGCCTAACAATGTCTTGCTAACATAAAAGATGGGCAGGTATTGTATTTCCTCAGCCTGTATCAACACTGCGCTAACTGCATGTTGGGAAACTGTTAAGTATATAAAAAGTTCTTCTCCTGTTATTGGGGTTACCAACAACGGCGGACAAGCCATGTATTCTTTCAAGCTTTTCAGGGCGCGGTTGCACTTGTCATCCTATTCAAATTTGGCCTTCAGTGCCTAGAAGAACGACCGACATCTGTTTGACGACCAATTTATGAATCGGTTTAGCGCTGCAGCCAGGCCTGTGAGATGCTGTACTTCTTTGACTGTATTAGGCCTCTCTAGGTCTTGAATGGCTTTGATCTGAGACAGATCGGCTTCTATACCCCGGTTGGTTACTAAGAAACCAAGAAACTTTCCTGACCCCACACCAAATGCGCACTTGGATGCGTTCAGTCGTAGTCTGTGGGTTTTTAAAACTTGAAACATTTCATCTAGGTCCTTGAGATGATCCCCTTTATTCTTACTTTTGACCACCATGTCATCTATGTAAGTTTCCATTGTTCTGCCTAACAATGGCTTAAACATTTTGGTGATCATCCGTTGGAATGTTGTCCCTGCATTTTTTAGGCCAAATGGCATGACCTTGTAGCAATATAATCCCCTTGGTGTTGTAAACGACATGACCTCCTAGTCCGGTTCACATATAGCGATCTGATGGTAACTACGATACGCATCAAGAAAGCTAAGTCGGTTATGACCTGCAGTCAGGTCCACTAGTTGGTCTATTCGGGGTAGAGGGAAGCTGTTTTTCGGGCATGCTTTATTGACTGTCTTGTAGTCCATGCAAACGCGCCATTTGCCGTTCTTTTTCAGTACCACTACCGTGTTGGAAATCCACCTGGGATAGTGTACCTCTCTAATTGCCTCTACTTCTAGCAGGTTTCCTACTTCTTCTCCACTATCTCTGCGTGGTGAAGTGCCGGTCAGCGAGTTTGCTGTATAATTGGTCTAGCGGTTGGGTAGACATTGAGTTGATGGCAGATGAATTTGGGGTCAATGCCAGGCATGTCATACGGCGTCCAGGCAAATACTTCGATGTTAGAGGTTCAAAACTCCATAATCTCTATTCTCTCGGTACTGGACAGAGACGAGTTGAGCAAAAAGAACCTCTCTGGGTTGTTCTCATCTATTTTTACCTCTATGAAGTCTTCCATGGCCTTTTGTTCGGCTGCCTTGTCGACGTCTGCGAACAGCTCGTTGCTTTCTGGCTCTTCTACCATTTGTACGAACTCTTTTGCAGCCCGGCTACCGTTTACCGTTACAAAGCACCGCCTTGACATGATTTGGTCTCCTAAGACTTCTTCAATCATTCTAATTTCGTTGGGGAACCGTAACACCTGGTGGTAGGTCAATGCTACCGCTCACATGGCATGCAACCATGCTCTTCCCAAGATTATGTTGTAAGTGGCTAGGACTTTCAATACCCAAAACTCCACTTGCATTGTCATTGTTCCTTCTTTGACTGGAAAAATTATCTTGCCAACTGGCCATTCTGGCATTGAGTTGAAGCCGACTAAGGGAGATATTGCGGGTGCTAAGTCTTTGTCCTTCAATTTGAGTTGCTTAAAGGTCTCGTAGTACATTATCTCGTATGAGCTCCCTTGGTCAATTAGGATCCGCTTGATGTTGAATTCTTCATGCGTAGAGTAACCACTAATGCGTCGTTTTGAGGGCTTTGTAATCTTGCTAAGTCTTTGTCAAAAAAGGTGATGACGTTTGTAGCCTGCGTTTTTTTCCTTTTCACGATAGGTTGTGCATTCAGTACCTCTCTCATGTGCTCAGCCTCCTTGATCATCCCTCTGAGTTCACATACTCATTCAGGCTTGATGATCCCATGTATCACATTGATTATGCCTTAGGGCGGACCGTCGGCTGGCGTTCTATCTGGCCTGTTGCGGTCCTGGAGGGCTGGCTGCGCTCCTCCTTCAATATACTGGTCCAAGTAGCCTGCGGCCACTAACTCCTCTAAATGTTGTCTTAATGGAGTACAGTTTTCAGTTTGGTGCCCCTTTTCATCATGGAAGGTACAACGATACCTATCATCGTAGCCCCTCTGTGCTTTTCCTAACTTGGCAGGCTGCCGAACGAAAGGTTCGTCACGTATCTCGCTAAGAATCCAGTAGATAGGTTTATTGAACATCGTGGTGATGGCGGTGTGGACTCTCAACTTCCCAGGAGTTCTCTCCGTTGGCTCATTTGCCCCGCCTATTTTTACTCGGTCGTTCTTCTCACCCTGCCGTGTTAACTTTTGCCGTAGGTTTTTTGTTTGTCATCACTGTTGTGCCAGATTTTGCTTTGGTGCGAGCAACATCTTCTTTTACTCGGATGCGCTGATGCACTCTTTCCATTTGGGCCTCCATTGTGAGGGGTGGTGTCATTGTCATCGAATCCTTTAATTTATTGTCTGCTGGCAAACCTTGTTTGTACTATGCAATAGCTAGGTTATTGGGGCAATCTCCAATCTGATTAAAAGTCTCCTAATACCACTTGTTGTAAGACTTTAATGTTTCCTTCTCTCCCATGTCTATGGAGAGCAACTAGTCAATCTCTACTAGCGTCTTGGTGTTTGTTCTAAACCTAGTTACAAATGCCTCCGCCAGTTGCGCCCATAAAGCTATGCTGCCTTCTGGCAACCTCTCAAACTATGCCAAACCCAAGTCGCCTAGGCTAGAAGGAAACATGATACACATTAGAGCCTCGTTTCGTCGATATACGGCCATAACCTGGCGAAAGTGGCTCAAGTACATGTAGGGGTCAAACTTCTCCTCATAAGTTGTGAATTTAGGCTGGTGGAAACCTAAGGGTAATGGTGCGTTCTCAATTGCCAGAACGAACGGTGAGCTCTACAACCTTGCTAACGCTTTGTCTGCTGGTTCATAGGTAATGTGTGGTACTGGCATTCTAATCTCGACATTCCCATGTGTTCTAGGAGCCAACCGTTGTAGAGCAGAGACCCTTCGAGGGTCGCGAGCCTGGGTGACTTTTCTTATTCGAGCCCTTTCTTCTAGTACTGTCCGCAAGTCTGTCGACCTAGGCAACTCCGTGTGTCTAGGTGTCGTTTGGTGCGAATGCAAGGGCCGATAACTGTTTCCCTCTGTACAAGACCTTTCAGTCTTCGTTCTCTTAGACCTGGAGAAACTGGAAGTCCTTGATTGTGTGTCGCCTGTCCTAAGGCTTCTACTTTCAACTTGTGATGGTGTGACTTGCTTGTTACGATCTTCTGAGTGGTAAGAGTGCGTGTTGCCTTTGTGCCTTTCTTCTTCTGCCACCTCTTTGCCTTTTATCTGGCGCTTCATCGTCTCCATGTCTACCACCATCCTTCTTATCTATTCGTCTTGCTCCCTTACGTGATCTTCCAGAACCTGAGGATCTATCATCCGTCTCTACCTGTCAGGGCTTTGAGAAGGACGAGGACTTGAGCCCCGTCTTTCTCGTGTGTCTCTCCGTGGGTTCCGTCGTTGGGGATCTAATTCTGTCATGGGTGGGATAAAAGGTAAACCTTCGTGCCTCCCACCTCCTTTGGGGGTTTGCCCATTAATAGCAGAATGTGGCAAGTCTTCATTGTGCGCCATAGATTTTAACTGAAGAGGAAACTCAATGAAAAGGTTTGTTCTCTGTGTGTGCTCCCACAAACGATGCCAATTGTACGAGCACGAAATAATCTTCTTGTATAATCCTGTTGATCAAGTTTGCACTCCTCCAAATGTCGTCGCTTTACTACCTGAAAACATAAACGTAAGCTAGCCGGCGGGGGTATGCCGAAAACCTCTCCGATGCCTAAGTTATCAAAATAGACAATAGACACAAAAGCTCTGTGTATTCAAGAGTAAGAATTGTGATACTTGTACATAGGTCTTGTCACGAGCTTTTATAAATTCTGCGTGGCACAATCCTAGTAGGACTTTTATTTTCCTAAGTAGAACCCTCCTAAGAATCACATTCCCCAAGGATAATGCCTATCCTGATAACACTCTACTCACTGTTGACCCAGTGAGCTAGTGTTTACCTCGGCTTGGTTGACGCAGTCAACAGAGCTGGCCTGTCTTTGCCGTGCTCTTAACAAAACAATGATGTAGATGGCGCTATGCTGAGCTAAGCTTAGCTAGGCCCTCGCTACTGATATGTACCTCGGTTGGCTACAAGACTTCCTTTTGGACAGCTAAGTAGAAGCCTCAGTGACACAGCCGACTGGATCAATGTCAGCCTGGCCCAAAACCGAGCTACTGAAGCCCCTACTACGGCTCATACCAGGGTCCTTAGCGCGACCCATTTTATCCATATGAATTACCCTCTCACCAACCATATGTTCCAACAGAGCATGAAGAACAACCTAATGGCAATGAGAGTCCACATCATACTCCATCATCGCATAGACCCATGACATAAAATCCGCTTTGCGACGGCCCAATTCGAGAAAGAGACAAGGACCCTCCTCCCAAACAGCATGCATTTTCGGGCATCCAAAGAGGCAATGGCCTAAATTTTCAGGCTTAGCTCCACATAGGCCACAAGTATCTCAAATAAAGGTGGGTTTTTGCTGGAAAAATATCATTGCAAACTTTCCAAGCAAAGACACGCACCTTATTTGGAATTGGCAGCTTCCAAATCATCCTCCAAGTCGACTTCTCTCCCGAATATCTACTTCCAAATCATAGGATGAGCAGACCCAAAAAGACCCATTGCGATTGTAATGCCAAATAAGCTTATCGGGCAGGAAACTTGGGCAAAAGCCAACACTACTAATCACATCCTACTTTGAACCTCAAAAAATTTTGAGCCACTATTAAATCGAGCAATAATATAGAATTTTCCATCAAAGATGAACCTATCTTATTTGGCATATGGATGCTATTTGTTACAACTTTTGGATTTGGAATCTGTGATAGAATGTTTGGTGCAACTTCTACTTATACCTTATTAAGTAGAAATAGCTTAAATAAGTTGAAAAAAATTGATTATTTGAAAGCTATGGTGAGGATGCTTTGAACTACTAATTTCTGATTATCAATTTTTAACTTAAAAAAAATCCACCAAATATGGTCATCTTAAGGGGTGAAGCATGTCTTAAATGGGATTTGGGTTCATATGGATAAGAAAGATATGAAATATTATCAAAATGAGGAAAGCTGGAATCTTTTAGGAAAGGCATATACAAGGCAACTAATTTTTTTTTGTGGAAAATTCTATACCCATTATGAGAGGGCAATCATACACTTTACTTAAATGTAATAGAATAAAATAGTATTTTTTATCAAAATATTTATTATTATGGAAAATTGTATACCCATTATGAGAGGGCAGTCATACACTTTACTTAAATGTAATAGAATAAAATAGTATTTTTTATCAAAATATTTATTATTATGTCTGGTTGATTAAAAAATAATAAAAAAATATATTACAAATGAAGTTATTATTCACTATTTTAAGGAAACAATTATTCCATAAAAGAATTTAAGAAATGACTATTCTGTTTTGTTTCATTTCATTTCAATAAACTAAATAGGACATAAAGGGAAACACCCAACCCCAATGAGTTGGCTTAGTAGATGCAATTGGGGTATGTGGATATGCTCTTTTCAGATCTTAGGTTCAACTCTCACTTGATGCTTAACACCTTGGGGCCACACCCGCAAGCTTTGCTCGATCCACTTCTTGGGGCCACACCTGCAAGCTTTGCCCGATCCATGTAGAGGGTACCCTTTGTGTGTATTCTAAAATTAGTCAAGGTGCATAAAAACTGACCCAAACATCCGATTATCAAAAAGAGAGACATCCAATACTCAGCCATCAAAAAGGGAGACACCCAAAGAATCCATGCATACAATATTATGCACTCAAATTGTTGTTTTGCTCACATTTTACGTCAACTTAATATTGACCAAGTATTACAATGTCCTTTGGTTGAACATCTTGACCAAATAATTTTTGTTGTGCTTTCATATAGCGAACTAGAGATCTTCACCGTCGAATTTGTGCTCATCTCCTCGGCTCACATTCTCTCTTGACTAATTATTTAAATATCAAAGTATTCTCGGATTGAACAACCTCACTCAGGGACGGAGCCAAGAATTCATTTGCAAGGGGGCCAAAACATAAATAAATTTTTTTATATGAATTGATATATTGTCAGCATTGACTTCATTACATACATGGTTAATATTCTATTAGAAATTAAAACCAATTGCTAATGTAATATATATATATATATATATATATCACAGGACATAGAAAATTTTTGTGCCTAGAATAACAAATGTAATCCGTTTGGCAAGAACTTTTTTGGGCTTTTTTGGCTATTTTAGCCACAAAAGACAAAATAGGCTTTTTTAGCCACAAAAAACAAAACATCACATCCAACCCATAATCATTACACTCCTCTCTCACAAAAAAACTCAAAAAAGTCAAAAAGCCAAAAAGCCCTTCCCAAACCAAACTTTTAAGCCCAGGCTAAAAAAGCCAAAAAAGCCAAAAAGCCAAAAAGCCAACCCACTTCCCAAACGGAGGCTAAAACAAATTTCATATAAATTTAAAAATTCAGAATTCAGATTCAACACATAAATTTTATACAAGTCTCAATTCATTTTAATTTTGAATTTATAACATTTAATCTGAATAAAATTAAATTTGCCCAAATATGATTAAAAAAAACCCTAGTAATTGAAATCATACGTCCTAATTCATGATTTTTTTTTCTTAATATGTAAAATTAAAAAAATTACAATTGTATCAACATGACATTAAAAAAAAGATAATAAAAATATTACAAATTAAAAACAACAATAAAAAAGAATATGAATCACGTACCTGTAATAATGAGAAGATTAATAGCAGAAGTAAGACTTTTTCTTCTTCTTCTTTTTTTATGTATCCCAAGTTGATTTAACTCAAAAAAAAATCCTATGCTTGCATTCAATAAGTTGAGACGGCGTAGAGCAAGTCATAGCAGCTAGGTTTTCTTTCTTTCTTCCTTTTGTCTTTTTCTGTTTCTATTCAGCCCCTTTTTTTTTTCCCCAAAAGAAGACACATGGCCCTCCCTGGCCATCTAATAAATAGATTGCGCCCAGCCCACAAAACAAAGCAGGGCCATTTTACTTTATATTATTAATACTTTATTGAAAAGACATATATATAAGTAAAAAAAAATTTTTCAGCGGGGGGCCGTGGCCCCTGACAGTCCCTTCGTCGGTCCGTCCCTAACCTCACTAGAAATCAAATTTTGTTCTCTTTTCATCTACATCATTCTTCAAGTATTCTTGGATTGAACAACCTCACTAGATATCAAATTTTATTCTCTTTTCATCATATGATTGCTGAGTAACATGGGATTACTCTCACCAGCAACACAGCAACCGTATACAGAAATGTGTACAAAAATTGGCACACTCAACTCAATCACAAATTGAAATTGTTGTTATGTGTAACAGAAAATGATGATAAATGTCATACCCATGTATGTTTCCTAATTAATGTGGGACCCACCATTTATCATTCCTTTTCATAATTTTTTTTTTTTCCTCTTCCTAATTTCAAAACTTGTTTCAATTTATAAATTTTGAATTCAATCAAACTTTTTATAATTTTATCTATGTTACATTGTGTGTATCACCACTTCTACTATAAATAGGTCATGCAGAATTATGTAATAATACTATTTTTATAATTATAAATTATAGTGATGAGTTTTTTGATTTCTAATAAATAAATACAATTGAGTCATAGCATTGTTATATATAATTTTATTTGTATAGTATTATTATTTTTAAATATAATAAATCTTACATATATATAAAACATTTGTTAATTATGTGGATTTATTTAGGTTCCATTTGAGAATTGACTATTTTAGTTGTTTTTTTATTTTTTATGAAAAAATATACAAAAAAAAAAAGAAAAAAGAAACAGTAATGTGACAATTTATAGTCACTTTTTGATTTTTCAGTTGAAAACCCAACTCTCCAAACAAGGCCTTAGAAAGAAAATGAACAGTAAAATTCATCCCATTATAGTATCTGTTTGGAATCCTGACTTTTTTAGTGGTTTTTTTTAACTTTTTTATGAGATAAAAAAAAGTTAATGTATTTGAGATATTTTTTTTTAATTCAATACATAGTTATAAGAAATGAAATAATTAATTAATATGTATAATATGACATTTTAATTTTTTTTATAATTTTGTTTTAGCTTCTTTAGCCAAAACATCACAAAGCAAACCGAGCCAAGTTGTCACTCACCTATCATCTTCTATGCACAAATCATTTCAAGACCATTATCTTAATTCAACTTTTAAAAGTAATAGTATACAAATATAAAAGATATATAAAAACAATTCTCTTCGTCTTATTTTGTTGGTTCATTTTTTTTTTTTATTTTAGTCTGTTTTAAAATATTTGTTCACTTTTTATTTTGAGATATTAAATTCTGTTAAATTTTCAAATTACCCACTATAAATTTTTATAAAAATATTTTTAAATTCAAATAAAAAGGCAATAGTGGAAAAATAAATTTTAAAATTTGAATGAAAATATGATAATTACACACCTCTTTAATAAGTTAGACTTTTCATAATGGACAAACAAATGAAAACGGAAGGAGTATACTGCTGTGGTTATCCCTCTTTAAAGTAAAAGCAAAATATCTACAAATATTTACGTTTTCTAAATAAACAATAAAGATGTCATAAGATTAGACTCCTAAAAACACGAAACAAACGTAAATATTTATTTTAAAAGTAAAAGTGAAAACAAACGTAAACATAGACTTAAATATTTTTTAAAAGTAAAAATAAAAGCTGATTTTTAAATAGTTTTGACTCTATTTGGTTTTGTTTTTTAGCAGAGTTTTGAGTCTTAAATTGTATTTTAAAAGATAAATTGTTAAAAAGTATTTTGAAAATTAAAAATTTGTTTAGTTATGAGTTTTGAAAATAATTTTGGTACGATTTGTAATTTTTTAAAATTTTTAATTTTTAATTGAATAGATGAGTATAAGAGAAAATTTAATTGATTGATATGTAAAATGTGAAAAATGAGAAAGAAAAAATAATGAATTAATTTATAAATAAATAAATAAAAGAAAAGGAGAGAGGAGAGAGAAAAAATAATTTTAAAAACTAGAAAATCAAACATTTTTTTTGATTTTTTGATCTAAAAGTTAATTTAAAAAAACTAAATCAAACGGTACCTTTGTTTTTATGTTTTGGGAGATTTTTTCAAAAATTTTATTTCTAATACATATATATCAATTATTCCAAGTTGATTTCTAATAACCCATTTAGTTCTACGACTATCCAAAAGACCAAAAATCCGAACTTTAGATTTAGTACCAAAAATACAAACTACATCAATATTTTAGGAGAAAATACTCTAATTTGAATACTTATCCCATTTGAATTAGAATCTATATATTAGGAGAAAATCATGGAAACTAATAAATATCCTATTTAAAATTTACAAATTACAAATATCAAAAATCTCTAAAATTGTCATATCATTAATTGATACACTAATTAGTATACCAATTGGTGCATATAGCATTATTCTTTTTAAAATTATGGAAGCTAATAAATATCTTATTTAAAATCTTATTTTTTTTAACATTATGGAAGCTAATAAATAAACTCTTACCAAAATATAATTTGAATGTTCATAGTTTACAATTAATATACAACTACTGTTAAAAAAACTAAACTCATATAAATGTGAACATTCACACTGTAACGTAAAAACATAAAACAAATTGAAAAAAAGTAAAAATCAAACTATTTCAATTGTTTAATGGTAACAAAAAATGATTATTTAACCAACAAGCATGATAACAAAAACAATAAATATACAACTAACCTTCGAAAAAAATAAAATCGATACTAAATTACAATGTGACTATTCATAGTTTACAATTAACATATAACTAGTGTTAAAAAAACTAAATTCATACCAATGTATATATTCACACTGTAACATGAAAATACGAAACAAAATTGATAAAAGTAAAAATCGACTATTTCGATTGTTCAATGACAATAAAAATGATTGTTCAACCAACAAATATAGTAACAAACAATGTATAACAAATCATAAAACAATATATAAAAAATCATCAAATAATTCATATATATTGAGGCACTTTTTAGAAAAATCTATATATAATCAACTCCGACGTATTTGGTGAATAAATTATAAAATATCGATGACTACACAAATCGACAAATAGATTACAGTTTATATGTAACAATGGCAAAAAATGATTGTTCATCGGCGATTTACCATTATCGTAGTTACGAGTCTTTCATCATCTTTATTATCGATGACTTGATGTTGGTGAATAAACTATAAAATATCGATGACTACACAAACTGATGAATAGATTATGGTTTATGTATAACAATGGCAAAAAATGATTGTTCATTATCGGTTTACCATCATCTCTGTTGTTAGTCCATCATCATCTCTATTATCGGTCTACATATATAATTAACTTTTTTTTTTCAAATGTTTTTCCATGATAGGATCTTATTGTAAAATAATATGGTGAAGAAAGATTTTTGATAAAGTGAATCCGTCACATTGAGACAAAGAAAACATTAAGAATAATAATTTTCTATATTTGTATACAATATTTAGTATATATCATAAATCAGTTATATCTAATAAATATTTTCACTCTCCTATATATATATGGTATAATATATATATATATATATATTAACAAAAGTCCATAAGGATAAAATAATTCACAAAATACTTCTAATATTAGAAAAATGATCTATTGAAATATAAATTCAAATGTATAAGATTAGGTGGAAGACAATAATAGTTTATGAAGTTATTAGGTTATAAATTCTCTTAGGCCAAGTTTGGCATAACCTAAATAATACAAAAAGTCAAAAAGTCACTGTCCGATTTAAGTCACATCATCTTATTTAAATCACATCACCTCTCTAACACATCACATCAAACCCAACCCATATAAGCCAATAAGTCAAAAAGTGCACTTTTTTAGAACATTCCAAACCATGAGATTATAAATAAATTTCTCTTATTTTTTGACCTTTAGGCCAAGTTTGGGAAGACTAAATAAGTGCACTTTTTGTCTTTTTGGACTAAAAAATTGAGGTTGAAAATATGGATGTTTGGGTTAATTTTTTGACTTTTTATGAAAAAATATGTAATAAAAAATTGTAAAAATTGATTTTTAGAGGAAAATTTGAATTGGGAGTTGTGCAGCCGTAATTGTTGACTTTTGGTGAATAATATTAACTTTTTGACTTTTTAAGTAACTTTTTGACTTTTTGAATTATTTTGCACATCTCAAACTTAGCCTTAGTGATTTTTTATTAATTTTATGTTAGAAAAATTATTTTTGAATCCCGTATAATCTAAAAATATCTAGAAAGAAGAAAAACAAAAAAAAAATCAAAAGACAAAAAAATAGTCAAAATTTTTTTTATTTAAAGTAAAATTTTCATTAAATATATATATATATATATTACTATTGAAAACTAAAGAAACCAATAAAAAATTGTTAAAAAAACGCAATTACCAAACCTACACCCCATATTGGAGGCTTCATTTGGAAAGTGATTTTTTTAATTAAAAAAGTTAAAAAGTTTTTAAAAAAATTACAAAGTCAATAATTTATACCAAAAGATCAAAATTTTTATTTTTTTTCTACTTTTTTCATATTTTTTTTTTGTAAAAGGCTAAAAAGTTATTCCAAGCATATTAATTTTTTCAAAAATGCTAAAGGTCCCAAAAATTCTACCAAAAGTTTTACCAAATGTCTCACATGGGTGTGGGACCCACATGGGACCCACATTATGTGGGTCCCACACCCATGTAAGACATTTAGTAAAACTTTTGGTAGAATATTTGGAATCTCTAGCATTACTATAATTTTTTTTACATTACATTTTAGCAAAAAAAATTAAAAAATTACCAAAAACGCCTGTTCCAAACGAGGGCTGAATCCTATATAAGAGCTAGCTAATACCTTCGGCTTTCAACAACATTAACACCATTGTCTATACCAATCTCCTCTCATACCCCGTAATGAAGAACTTGATCTCTCTCACACTACTCACCTTCCTTGTAGCCTTCCTTTCACCATCAAACCAACACAATGTTTCAGCTCAAGCAACTTCTTTGATAACCACAACATGCCAGAAGACACCCTTTTATCAACTCTGTATCTCAACTCTAACCGCAGACCCCAGAAGCAGAAGCTCAAATCTCGCAACTCTAGGCCTCATTGTAGTTGATGCTATCAAGGTCAAATCAACTTCTACTTTAACCCAAATCAACAAGCTCATAAACTCCACTCCACAGCTGAGAGGTCCATTGAAAAATTGTGTTGATTTGTACAATGGTATTTTGGGTGTTATCCCAACTGCTGTTGAGGCCTTGACTAAAGGTAATCCAAAGTTTGCCGAATCAAGTATGGTTGATGCTGCAAATGAGGCTGAATCCTGTGAAAAGAGTTTCGGCCAATCTAAATCACCTCTGACTGATATGAACAAAGAGGTTCATGACCTTTCTGTGGTGGCTACAGCAATAATAAGAATGTTGTTGTAAGAAGAATACATTCTCTCTTTCTATTAAAGTCATAAATGTAATGGTCTCTTCTTCTCTTTAATAAACAGATCATGTGAATTTTCAGTTTCAATTGCCTCAAATGTTTTTCTTACCAATGAAGAGTTTAGGTAGGAGATGATGTCGGGCTTTTATCGCTCAAAAATGTGTCCATTTTTTGTGCTGAATTATGAATATTTGTCAGTTGGTAAAAATTACGAATGTCAAAATAATGGTGTGCAACACGAATTCTTGTAAATTTTTTTTTTTTTATCAACAAAAAGAAGACAATATTTTATTAAAAATAATAAAACAATACCAAGGGTTGGAAAAAGAAACAGAGAAGCAAAAGTTGCCAAGATGATAGAAATAACTATTCCATTCTATATAAAGGATTAAGGAATAACTATTAAATCGAGCAATAATATAGAATTTTCCATCAAGGACAAGCCTATCTTATTATTTGGGATATCTTAAGGGGTGAAGCATATGTTAAAAGAGATTTGGGTTCATTTGGATAAGAAAGATATGAAATATTATCAAATGAGGAAAGCAGAAATATTTTAGGAAAGGCATTACATACAAGATAACTAATTTTTTATGGAAAATTCTATTCCCATTGTGAGAGGGCAATCATACACTTTAACGGAAATGTAATTGAACAAGAGGGAGGCATCTCTCTAGTTTACTGTGTGGATTAGAATGTATTGTTAGATCCGTAAGATTTATTATAGGTTCATTTCGATAATCTAAACCGTTCAATATATATAACTTATCTAGTATTTCATGCCTGCAAAAAATCACGTTGATTAAATATCGGTAATCCCTTGATCGGAACACATTTTTGAACAAATAGGAAAAAAATAAGCAGATAGTCAACAAAAGTCAACAAATAAAAAAAAGTTAACAGATAAATTAAGAGGTAAAATCGAAAACAAAATGTCCTTCAAAACAAATAAAATGACTTGTCACCAAACTATTTCATAAAGGATGAATCTCTTACCAACCAAAAATATCCACTAGATTGCCTTATATACCCTCCTTAGTTTAGATTTTTCAACAATTATCTTTAATTTCATTTATATAGCGTTATTATTTAAAAAAAATAAATCTAACATGTATATAAAACATTTGTTAATTATATGAATTTAAAAGAAAAAGAACAGTAAAATCCATACAATTTTATAGTGTCCGTTTGGTAATTTGGCTTTTGTTTAGTAATTTTTTTGGCTTTTTAAAGAAAATTAATGAAATATTCCTCTATAACTTTGGGTAGTAGGAGATGTCTAATATATATTTTTTCTTTATTAGTTAAGGTCATTCAATAATATTATTAGAAAAATTTTAGCTTGTCACAAAGAAATTTCTCTGTGGGGAATCAGAATTTCTTTTCGTGAAATTATTGAGGGATCCTAATTACTATAAAAATATTACAGGTCCTTTATCTTATAAAATTCCTAATATCAGGAATCTTAAACTAAAAATTATTTTTTTATGAGATGAAAAAGTTAAGTGTGTTTAGAATAATTTTTTAATTCAATAAATAGTTATAAGAAAAGAAATAATTAATTAATATACAATATGACATTTTTATTTTTTTTATTTTTAAACTTTTAATAACTTTTTTACTTTTTTTTAACCAAAACATCACAAAGGAGACCCAGCCAATGATCTTCATACATTCACAAATCATTTCAAGGCCTTATCTATTCAACTTTTAAAAGTAATAATAGTATTACAAATATAA
The DNA here is from genome assembly GCA_030407325.1 of Camellia japonica. NCBI lineage: Eukaryota > Viridiplantae > Streptophyta > Magnoliopsida > Ericales > Theaceae > Camellia > Camellia japonica. The sequence goes on along the minus strand of JAPPVO010000031.1, from coordinate 195,829,127 downwards.
AAAGATATATAGATAATGCTGTGGTTCAGAGACTTATCCTCTTAAAAGTAAAAACAATCTACAAATAGTTACGTTTTCTATAACGATAATCTTTTCTCATCTAAACAAACAATAAAGACATCCTAAAAACACGAAACAAACGTAAATATTTATTTTGTATGTAAAAGTAAACGTAAATATTTTTTAAAAGTAAAAACAAAATGTGATATTTAAAAAAAAAAATATTTTTATCTTTATTGATTTTTTTTATTAATTTATGTTAAACTTTTTTTTTTTAAAAAAAACCCGTTTAATTTAAAAGAATTTAAAATGAAAAAAAAAATTCACCAAAGACACCTTTTTAGTTTTTACATTTTAGTTTTTTTTTTTAAAGAATTTTTAAATATATATATATATATATATATTACTATCAGAAGCTAATAAAAAATGGTTAAAAAAAGCAATTACCAAACCTACTCTCCACATTTGAATCCGATATAAGAGCTAGCTAGCACCTTTGGCTTTGAACAACATCAACCCTATCATCATCCCAATCTCCTCTCTTACCCCATGATGAAGAACTTGATCTCTCTCACACTACTCACCTTCCTTGTAGCCTTCCTTTCACCGTCAACCCAACACCCTCTTTCAGCTCAAGCAAACTCTTTGATAACCACAACATGCAAGAAGACATCCTTTTACCAACTCTGTGTCTCAACTCTAACCTCAGACTCCAGAAGCAAAAGCTCAGATCTCTCAACTCTAGGTCTCATTGTAGTTGATGCTATCAAGGCCAAATCAACTTCTACTTTAACCCAAATCAACAAGCTCATGAACTCCACTCCACAGCTGAGAGGTCCATTGAGAAGTGTGTTGATTTTTATAAAGGTGTTTTGGGTGTTATCCCAACTGCTGTTGAGGCCTTGACTAAAGGTGATCCAAAGTTTGCCGAATCGAGCATGGTTGATGCTGCAAATGAGGCTGAATCTTGTGAAAAGAGTTTCGGCAAATCTAAATCACCTCTGAGTGATATGAACAAAGTGGTTCATGACCTTTCTGTGGTGGCCACAACAATAATAAGAATGTTGTTGTAAGAAGAAGACCCTCTCTCTTTCTGTTTTGTCATGAATGTTATGGTACTCCTTTTCTCTTTAATAAATAGATCTTGTCAATTTTCAGTTTGAATTGCCTCAAATGTTTTTCTTACCAATGAAGAGTTTAGGTAGGAGATGATGTCGGGATTCTATCACTCAAAAATGTGTCCATTTTTTGTGCTGAAATATGAGTATTTGTGGTGTGTATTATGTCAATTAATGATAAAAATTACTAATGTCAATTATGATGTGCACTACGGATTCTTGTAATTTTTTTTATCAATAAAAAGAAGATAATACTTTATTAAAAATAATAAAACAATACAGAGGGTGAGAAAAAGAAACAGAGAAGCAAAATTGGGAAGATGATAGGGACAGGGCCGGCCTTGAGTGTCCGGCGCCTAAGGCGAAATAACTTTTCGAGACCTTTTTAAATATTTGTAAAAAATAAAAATAAAAATCACTTTGTTTGGTTTAGAATTTTCAAAAATAATTGTCTGAGTTTGTAATTCGTATTTTTTTAATATATATTTTTTTTATATTTTTTGTATTTGGAAACATTTTTTTTTAAAAAAATATATAAATATTATAATTTTTAAGCGTATCTAAATTAGATGTATCTACAAAATAAATAAATAAAAATTATGTGAAATATTATTTTTTTTTAAAATACTAAAAAACACATAATTGGATCATAAAGAGAAAAAAAAATAGACCACACAAAATTAGGCTAACTACTAATACATATATATATTTTATATTTTATTTTTTTAATTGGACTAACAACTAAAACTTATAAATATTTTTTAATTGGGCCTTTTATCAATTGGGCCAAATAGATTTTTTGGAACCTCCTTTAAAATGGCCTAAATTAATTAAATAGAATTGGGCCATTTTAAATTTTCAATATAGTGCAAGACTAATCTTTTTTTGGACCTAATTTTTTGGGTCTTAGACACAGACTTACCAGTCTTAGCCCAAGGCCAGCCCTGATAGGGATAACTATTCTATTTTTATATAAAGAATTAAGGAATAACTATTTAATTTCCTTTCATCTCATTTCAATAAAATAAATAAAGTGTAAAAGGAGACAACCCAAGAATTGAGGTATACAATATTATACACTCAAATCGTTACTCTGCTCACATTTTTTCACAACTTATTATTGATGAAGTATCGAAGTGTCTTCCGGCCAAATATTTTGACCAAACAGTTCTTATTGTGCTTTTCATTCTCTCAATCTCAACTCAAATTTAGGTCAAGTTTGAAAAGTTGAAAATAATCTATCTTTTTATTTTTTTTTTATCACATCACCTCTCTACTTTTCTGTACTTCTTTTCATAAAAAGATAAAAAGTGTACTTATTTAAGTCATCTCAAATAACTCCTAAAAGCATCAAAGTATTGTCCGATGAAACATGACATCAAATTTGGTGCATCTATCTTCAACTAGTGTGGACAATTTTTTCTAGCACAACCAAAAATAAAAAATAAAATTACTAATCAGATGTAAGACTATTAGTGGACACACTTGATAATAGAATCCAATCATATGATTGTTGGGAATCATGGGATTACTCTTACCAGCAATAGGTATCCAATAATGGGTAAATTGCATATTAGTGAAATCGTGAAAAAGTAAGGCAACTTGCGTAGCTCTTAATGAATAAATTTATTATTATTCAATAAATTTTATTATAATTAATGATATTTTTCATCAAATATTATTAAAAAATATTATTATTTGTTAATTTTTAGTAATAATTTAAAAATTGTCACAAAAAATATTATTAATTATAAATTTTAGCAATAATTTAAAAAAATTGTCACAAAAAAAAAAAAAACTAATTTTGATCTTTGAAAAATATTACTAATTGTAAGTTTTAGGAATAATTTATGAAAACCGTGATAAAAAAAAGTTATTAATTGTTAATTTTGACAACATATGCAAAAAATTATTACAAGAAATTATTTTTAACGACGATTTTATTAAGAATTATTTTTAATAAAACTTAATGATAATTAAATCCAATTATTATAATCTATTGATAATTTATTCTTAATTTAACGGACTTAAAATATTATCCCAATCCTGCCCTACATACAAAAATAAATTTCTCGAACCCTACTGCGCAGTTTGGGTGGATCAACGAGCCAATCCGAACCATGCCCTTTCACTCTTCCCTTTGCCCGGTTTAACAAATCACTTGGGAAAGAAGGTTCAGAGCATAGAGCTTTCACAAATATATATATATACACTTGGTCTAATCCTTTTTCTCCATGAAAGGTCAGTTTTTTATTCCAACTTGTATGTTCGTTCTTCTTTTCTTCTTCTTCTTCTGATTGTTTACATTAATTTTCTTAATTCGAAATTGTGGTTTTGCTATTAAAACCGGATGGTTTGGTTTTGTTGTTAAGGACCTTCAGATCCGGAAGAATAGCTACATTAGCTTAGCTATTGATATTTATGAGATTGAGATTATGATTGAAATTGAGATTGTTCATCTTTTTATGAAACCCTTCTACTTATTATTATGAAATTGTTTGGATTTATGCATTTGAAATCAAAATATGTTAAATTTAGATTTGTTACTTTCTATATATGGATTTCAAGATTGAAATCTTTCAAAACAACAATGTCAAATTAGTTATTTGAAATATTTCAAGGATTCTAATAACATACTTATCTTTCTCCTTCCCCTTTTGCTTTTCAATTTAATTGGTCATTCTAGAATTAAAGGTTTATTAGAATTAAGGCAGAAAATTATCTAGTGTTATTAATTACTCCATGACCCCCTCAAATATTAGCACTTTACCCTCTCATCTATCAAACCAGACATTTGATCCCCTCAATTATAAAATCGTACAAATACACCTTTTGGGGGTGTATTAGTACAATTTTCATAATTAAAGGGGTCAATATGTACGTGTTCATAGATAGCTTATATTTATTACTTTCAGTTCTTCATCTGTACCTGGCAGAGCTAGCAAGTAGTCCATGGCAATGAGGCCATCAATGCAGATTAGCGAACAAAGCAAGACATGAGGATTTGTTTGAGACTTTGAGAATTTGTTTGTTGATGGAGGTGAAATGAAATGAATGGGACAAAGAACCGGCATAACAGACTTTTGACATCTCAAAAAATGGAAAAAAAAGAAAGAAAAGAAACTGACTTTTAAAGAATTACTAAATTTTTTCCAACTTCCTTGTCATTAAAAGTTGGCTTGCAGCCTTCATCCTAATAATCCCATAATTTAATCTCTTACTATATGTATTTTTTAAAATTTAAGTTTAACCATAGTTTTTTTGCATTGCGTTTTAGGTATCCATTTGTTGGTACATTGCAAAAATCAAAAACTTGCAAGTAGTTGAATCTTCTTCTGCCCTTTGGTTACTTTTGGAAATCAAACAAAAAAAAGTAACAATGAAGCAGGGAAGGAGTGCTAGTAATAGTTGTGGAATTACTACTTGTTCATTGCCTAAAGAAATGTTGGTGGACATTCTAACAAGACTACCAGCAAAGGTGGTAGTCCAATGCAAGTGCATCTCCAAGCGTTGGTGCTCTTTGATCGAGGATCCCTCTTTTGTGGATTTACACCATACCCGTGCCCAATCTAGGCCCTACCTTGTCACATCCTTAATCAACTACTTGTTCACCAAGATACATTTATTCTCAGTAGCTTATGAAGGAGGACCGGCCCAGTAGTTGCTCACTGATTTCTTCTCAGGACTTTATCACATTAAACAATCTGTCAATGGCTTAATATGCGGGTACCTTAGAAAGTCTAAAACTAAATCCGTTTTCATTGTGAATCCTACCACTCGACAATTTGTTACCCTTGCTCCACTTCGTTTACTTACTGATGATGCTAATTCTACTCGCGAACCAAATTTGTCATTTGGCTTTGATCCTTCTACCAAGCAATACAAAGTGTTGCTCACAAACTTTGTACACATCAAGGTGGAGGGGGAGCGTTACGACTACTTAGATTACAAGTGTGAAATTTTCACTTTGGGGACACATTCATGGAGAGAGATTGATTGTGTTTCTGTTCCTTGGCACTATGAATTTGGTAGGGGTGGTCGTTGTGTTGATGGAGTCATACACTGGAGAAATATGAGTTATTATATACCCAAACCTTCGCCTCCTATGAGTGTGGATGTCATAGTAACATTTGAACTGAAAAATGAGCGATTTCAAATGATTACACTCCCTAGGGGACCTTCACACATGTTTTGTCTACGAGAACTTGGTGGCCATTTGGTAGCATGTGGTGAATACACAGAAGATGGTTGGGAGGAGCTTTGGATTTTGCAGGATTATGAGAATTGGATTTGGGTCAAAGAGAAAATGCCTACTCTTGATTGGGTTCGAAAGGGAGATCCTTATATTGTCAGCACAATTCAGACAGGTGAAATACTTCTACAACCTTCACGGATAGCTGACCTCTTGAATATTTACTATTATGATCGGAATAGAAATTCTTTTAGAAAGATTAAGATCACGGGACTTCTTGATTCAGAGTTCTTTGGCGGGCACGGTATGAATACCTTACATGTCACTAATTATGTCGAAAATATATTTTCCTGGAGTAATATTTGAAATTTGAATGAATTCCTTCAATCTCTTTCTTTTTTTCCTAATTTGTTAGGGAAGGTCAGTGTAATTTATACCCAAAATATATATGTAGTATTCGCATGGCCATTTCAAAGTCATTTATAGCATATTCAAAGCAAACACTTAGTAGCATTTGGTTTACTTTTTAAAATTTAACTCTTTTTTTAAATCATGATTTGAATGAAACATGTTAACCAAATATATTTTTAAATACAATTCAAAATTATTTTTAAAATTCCTCTATTCTCTTTTTTTATATTTATTTTTTATCAATCAATTTATCAATCACTTTCTCTCATCTCTCTTCTCTCTTCTCACATTCTCTCACATTTTATATGTCAATCAATAAAAAAAATTACAAATCATCTTAAAATTATTTTCAAAACTCATAACCAAACATATTTTTTTCTTTTCAAATTATGATTCAAAAACTCAAAAAGTTAAAATATAATTTTACATTCAAATCATAATTCTAAAATTAAACTAAATGGACTCTTATTTTTTTGATGTACCGGAAAAAAGAAAAAGAAAAAGAAAAAAACAAACACTTATTTGCTCAAGCTTTTTATTTTTATTTTTATCATTATTAAGTTTCAGCGTTTACTGCTGGGTTTAAAAAATATAGGTAAATTTCACTTCACCTACATGTGGGATTTGCCATGTGTTAATTATCCTCCCTCATTTAGAAGTAATCATATAATTTTTTTATAATTTATAAATTAAAATGTATCTTTAAATATTTTGTACAATTTAATAATAAGTATAAAATATGTGTCAGACATAAATGGGTTAAATGTTTATTTTCAATTTTTTTTGGATGGGAATTTATTTTCAAATTTCAATAGAATAAATTGCACATGAAATAAAACATATGAGCTTAAATTGTATTTTGCCTCCCAAACAAATGACAGAAATATCTATAATTTAACAGTATTTTTGCTTTTTGTGTGTGTTACATTAATTGGAGTGTTACGTTTGAAAAAAGTACACTAAGGAGTTTTTTTAGAAGGTTGCGTTATTACGTTTAAGAAAAGTATACTAAATTTTTTTTTAATATGTTACATTAGATTGTTACGTTTTTTAAGTGTTATATTGAAGTGTTGCGTTTAAGAAAAGTACACTAAATAATTTTTTTAAAGTTTTACATTTAGTAATTTCAATATTATGAGAAAATCCACATTTGTCTCAAATGTAACACTTTAGTAATTTTAAATATTTTTAGTAATTTATTCAATGGTGAAACATTAATAAATCTCAAATAGTAATTTTGTAAATTGTTTGGTTTTTTTTATTATTTTTTTTATTATTTTTTATGGACCCAAAGTTCCTATTCTAATGTAAATTATATAAAGGGTCAAAGCATAAACGCGCTTGTATTATGTGTTGAGGGACAAATGTAGATTTTCTCATAATGTTGAAATTACTAAACGTAAAACTTCAAAAAAACTTCTCAGTGTAGTTTTCGTAAACGTAACACTTCAATATAACACTCTAATCTAACACACTAAAAAATTTCTTAGTGTATTTATTATTATTTTTTTTTGATCAACAAAGAAATGAATTTTATTGATGTAAAAATACCATATACATCAATAGAAAGATGGATGCACAAGCATCATAGCAAGCAATATGATCTCAACTGGTTGACACCATAAAGCAAGCTCAATCATTTGCAGCATCACATCGGGTTGGCGAGCAACCAGCCAAAGAAGGAATACAATCCCAAATAAACAAGAAAGCCAGCTAAAACTCCCAAAAATAATAGTAGCAAAACTGATAGATAACAGTAGCAGATAGCAAGAAAGCCAACTAAAAACTCCCAAATTAACAGATAGCAGTAGCAGCCACAGAGCCAAACTAGTAGCTAAAACTGACAACTCAGCCACAGGACCAAACTAGATATTAGTGTATTTTTCTTAAACATAACAACGTAACATTTCAAAAAAAAATTTTAATGTACTTTTTTCAAACGTAACACTCCAATTAATGTAACACAAAAACTTTTTAGTATATTTTGCTCAAACATAATACTTTAATATAACATATTAAAAAATTCATTAATATACTTTTTTTCAAACGTAACAATGTAACATTTCAAAAAACTTCTTAGTGTATTTTTTCAAATGTAACACTCCAACCAATGTAATATACAAAAACTCCTTAGTATATTTTTTTTCAAACGTAACATTCTAATGTAATACTCTAATGTAACACCAAAAAATCACACTAACAGAAATTTAGATTTTCATGTTCGACAATCAACATTTTAGTTACCAATCCCTCAAAAAAGAATCTTCCACACCTCATCTTTTCATTCTCATCCCACAAACGAATCAAAAATTTAGAAAAATGAATCACAAAAGGACATTGACTTAAACTCAAATGGCACCAAATCAAATCAAAAATTTCTTAGAATGTTAAGTTGTTGCGTTTGAGGAAAGTACACTAAGAAGTTTTTATGCATTACATTGATTGGAGTGTTATGTTTGAAAAAAATACGCTAAGAAGTTTTCTTGGAATGTTATATTGTTACGTTTGAGAAAACTACACTATGAAATTTTTTAATATGTTACATTGGAGTATTATATTTGAGAAAAGTACATTAAGAAGTTTTTTAGTGTTACATTGATTGGAGTATTATATTTAGGAAAAGTATACTAAAGTGTTTTTTGGTGTGTTATATTGGAATTACATTTAAGTGTTAGTTTGGAAAAATTAGCCTCGTTTGGGAATATACTTTTTTAATAACTTTTTGACTTTTTGGCTAAAATATGATATAAAAAAAACTAGTATGTTTGGAATGATTTTTTAGTTTTTTTCGAAAAGATGTGCAAAAAGTAGAGAGAAAGGGAAATCTTTGACTTTTTTATATATGTTGTTGACATTTTGGTTTTTAAGTAAATTTTTGACTTTTTGACTAAAAAATTCACTTGCCAAACCACTTTCGTTTGGCATGTGAAAAAGCCTGGCTTTTTGGCCACAAAAAGACAAATTATGCTAAAAAATCAATAAAACAAAATGTCACATTCAAACCATAATCATTTTATTTTTTCTTTCACAAAAGTCAAAAAAGTCAAAAAGTCTATTCCAAACGAAACTTTTTAGCCCTAGGATAAAATAACCAAAAAGCTAAAGAACCAAAAAATCAACCCATATCCCAAACGAACCCTAAGGGTTTTTTTTGAAATGTTACGTTTAATAATTTTAATATTATGAAAAAATCCACATTTATCGTTCAACACATAATACACGCGCGTTTATGCTTGACCCTTTATTTAATTTACACTAAAATGAAACCTTTAAGTCCATAAGGAAAAAAGCAAAGATCAAACAATAAAATTACTATTTAAGATTTATTGATATTTTACCCTAAACTTTATGGCTCGAATTTTACTCTTACAGATTAGTATTTTTCAAAATAAACTTATCTATGGTTCGACTAACATTGAGGGGTGATTTGGGAAGCTAACTAAAAGTCAGCTTTTAACTATTAACCTATTTTAAGTCACATCAACTTTTATATTTTTTACACATAAAAAGTTAAAAAAAAATCAAAAAAATCAATATTTAACTAACTTTTCAAATCATCCCTAAATGAATTTAGATTATATATTTATTTTTTCTTAAATAAAATTTTGAAGTATGTCATAATTCGACTACTCTGCTGTTTTTTTAATTTATTTTTTCTATTTTTATTATTTACAACTCAGGTGTCCGGTTAGTTTTTTTTTTTTTTTACACCAAACACATCATAAATTCAACTGAAAATATTGGGCAAATTACAAAGGTGGTCCTACATTTTGTCTCTTGCATCATTTTAATCTCTACGTTTTTAATTGACTCAATTTTGACTCTTAATTTTAAATTTTGTGTCAATTTAATCCAATTAATAATGTTATTAGTGTTTTTGATGGAAAAATAACCAATAAATAGGTTTAAGTTAACTCACTGAATTGAGTATAATTTTATAATTTTGCTATTAAAAAATATGATACATATCACTTGTATGTATATTTTTCATAAAAAAAAAAATGTTAAGAGTTATAATCAATTAAACTAAATTGAAACAAAGTTACAAATTCATAGTCAAAATTGAGTAAATTAAAATTATAAAAACAAAAATGACACAAAAATTAAAATATAAGAACTACTTTCCTAATTTGTCCGAAAATATTTGTATTAACAAACGTTTACAAGCATTCCACATAACACAATTGATAAAATAAGAAAAGAAACAACAATTATATATTTATTTAGGGAAATTAGGTTAAAGAATCATTTCTGAAATTCTTGTGTCAATACATTAAGTTGAATTTTTTTTTTTTTTTGACTAAAACTATATTATTTATCCAAAAGTATCTATATCTATTCAAAATTTAACTATATGTCGATTTGTTCAAATGTAACATATAATACAAAAAATTATATAACTCACTTGCATCAAAACACCTCGTTTGGTAAGTGATAATTTTAGCCAAAAAGTTAAAAAAATTACTAAAAAAATCAAAAAATCAACAATTTATACAAAAAATTCAAAGATTTCATTTTCTTTCTACTTTTTGCACATCTTTTCGTAAAAAACTAAAAAGTCATCACAAACATCTAGTTTTTTTTACATCATATTTTAGCTAAAAAGTCAAAAAATTACTAAAAAAACCTGTTTCCAAACCAGGCCTCATAATATATAAAAGCAAACCTATGGATTCAAAAACTTAGGTAGCTTTTGATTTACTTTTCAAATCATAATTTTGTTTTTCAATCATAATTTAGATGAAACATGTTAATCAAATATATTTTTAAAATATAACTCAAAATTACTTTCAAAACTCCACTCTTCTCTTTTCTTTTTCTTTTTTAAAAAAAATTATTATTAATCAATTAATCAATCACTTTTTCTCTCTCATCTCTACTCTCACATTCTACTAGTAGTCACCCGTGCAATGCACGGGATTTTAAAAAGTAAGGCCAAGTTTGGCATCTTCAAAAAAATTCAAAAAATCAAAAAGTCACTATCCTATTTAAATCACATCATCTTATTTAAGTCACATCACCTCTCTAACATATCACTTCAAACCCAACCCAAATCCAACCCATATTTCATAAAAAGTCAAAAAGTACACTTATTTAGTTTTCCCAAACTTGGCCTAAATAACATTAAAATATTAAAAACAAAATGCTATTTAGTTGTATTCTCTAATATGAATAAAATATTTTTATTTAATTTGTGTATATAAACCTTACTATACATCATTCAAAATTTTTAATACTTTACAACATGGAAAATTTTAGAAAACATCATAAATTATATAAATCATCACATAACAAATAGATAACAAGAATTAGTTAACAACAAAAGTGGAGTAATAAAAACATACTAAATTATAATTAATCAAAATGACTAACATTATAAAACAATGCTATTTTTAATTTTTTTTTCAATCAATAAGAAATATTATATTAATCATCACACACACACAATATAATGAATTAAAATAAAAGTAATTTTAACTATTAAAATCTATTAATAATTTATTCTTAATTTAGCAGGCTTAAAATATTATCCCAAACCTGCCCATACACAAAAATAAATTTCTCAAACCCAAACAAAATAAGCTGGGCTGCGCAGTTTGGGTGGTCAATGATGGGCCAATCCCTTCCTTTCCCTTTAACTCTTCCCTTTGCCCGGTTTAACAAATCACTTGGGAAGGAAGGTTCAGAGCATAGAGCTTTCACAAATATATATATACACACTTGGTCCAATCCTTTTTCTCCGTGAAAAGTCAGTTTTTTATTCTAACTTGTATGTTCGTTCTTCTTTTCTTCTTCTTCTGATTTACAATATGATGTGCCCTTTGTTTACATTAATTTTCTTAATTTGAAAATTGTGGTTTTGCTATTAGAATCGGATTGTTCGGTTTTCTTGTTAAGGACGTTCAGATCCGCAAGAATAGCTATATTAGCTTAGCTATTGATATTTATGAGATTGTGATTGAGATTGTTCATCTTTTTATGAAACCCTACTACTTATTATTATGAAATTGTTTGGACTTATGGATTTGAAATCAAAATATGTTAAATTTAGATTTGTTACTTTCTATATGAAAAATGCTTGGTGGCCCGAATTTATGTGGCGCGAATGACTCGAATGTGACAAAACGACGTCGTTTTGAGATATTTGAGCCATTCTGTTGGAACACAAAGAACTTAAACGAAACAGTACACTTAATTTGGGAGAATGACCTCTTATTGAATTCAGCAAACTCTGGCTATTATATAGCCTTACAACTTCCTAAATAAAAGCAAAGATTACAGCCCATGTTTACTCTAACAGAAACATGGTTATCAGTAAAGGAAAGAGTCAAAACAAACAACCTGCTTCCTAGTCAACAGGGATTATTCAAAAACAGAATATCAATCCTAACAGAAACACTTACAAACTTGACATTCCCTCCCTTAAACCAATTACCAGCAATTAGTTTACTTCTGGTACTTGGCAGACTCCCAGCAAACATCGAAGCTTTTGAAACACATCTAGCTTTAGGGGCTTGGTCATCACATCAGCAACTTGCTTTTGAGTTCCACAGTAAACTAACTCCACAGCTCCCTCCTTTGTAAGATCACGCAAGAAATGGAAGCGAACATCGATGTGTTTGCAACGTCCATGTAGCACAGGATTCTTGGAGAGCTTGATCGTCGAACTATTGTCACAAAACATAGTAGTACTGCCACATTGTGAGTGACCAAGTTTCTCCAAAATCCTTCTCATCCAAATGACTTGACTAGCACAATAAGTAGCTGCCACAAACTCGGCCTCGGTTGTTGAGAGAGCAACTATTGGTTGTTTTTTAGATGACCATGAAACAGCTCCTGAGCTCATCAAGAAGACATAGCCTGAAGTACTCCTCCAAAGCCTCCTCAAACTCCCACAGTTCTGCTACCATCAATGTTCAGCTTAATTTTTCTTGCAAGTGGAAGAACACAATTAATCAATCCAAGTACAGGCCTTGGATGTGTAATAGAAACATTGAAAGCCAAATCAATATCTTTAGAGTAATCAAAAATAAATTTGGTGCTCTCCTGAGGATAAGGTGAAACATCATCAAAGATGACTGAATTCCTGTTTTTCCAGATTCTCCAAAGAGTCACAATGAACACAGTAGACCAAGTGGCATGAGTATTAAAAAGATGTTTGTTTTTGGAGTTTGAAAAAAGCCAATGTTGCCAATTCTGCCTATTCATCCTCATGTACCACTCTCTACCACACAAAGCCAACCACACCTTTTTGGCTTTATAGCAATCTCTGAACATATGTTGTAGGTCCTCCACCTCACAACAACTAGAATAGGTTAGGTCAAGGGTGAGATCCCTTTTCATTCTCAGATGGTTTGTAAGTAGCTTTCCGTGCAAGACCAACCATATAAAACTTTTAAGTTTTTGAGGTAGTCTCAATTTCCAAAGCCAGCTCCAATTTTCCTCACACCTTGGAGTACCTATGATTAACTCATAGGCTGAGGCCACAAGAAATTCACCACACTGAGTGCCTTTCTAATTGGGACTATCAGGGTTATTGTTAGAAGGAGGTGGTGTATTCAAAATGATAGAGGTAATGTTATGAGGGAACATTAAAGAAAGTCTTACAACATCCCATTCTCCATGATCAGTAACAAACTCAGCCACAGAACTAGAACCCTCAGTAGTTGTATGGTTGGTTTGGTGTGTGTTGGGCATTATATCTGCAAAGGATTGATCCCACACCACCAATCCTTCCAAATATCTACCAAAGCACCATTGCCCAATTTCCACTTCACCCATTTTCTAAGGGTATACCTAGTTTGGAGAATGCTTCTCCACACAAAGGAAGCACACTTCCCTTTAGGCCAAGTAAAGAATTGAAAGTTCCTAAAATACTTGCAACTGAGAACAGTGCACCACAAACTATCTTTTTTATTCAAAAGTTTCCAACCCAATTTAGTCAGAAGAGCTAGGTTTTGATCCTTGGCTTTTTTGATACCAAGTCCATCAGCATTTTTTGATTGGCAAACCTTATTCCAGTTAACCAAGTGAATTTTCTTTCTCTCAGGGGTATCCCCCCACAAAAAGTTTCTATTAAGCTTATCAATCTCATCACACACTTTCTTAGACAAAGCATTAGTTTGCATAGTGTAAGCAGGGATGACATAGCTCACAGCTTGAATAAGACTAGTCCTGGCAGCCAGGGAGAGTACTTTAGTTTTCCACCCAGCCAAACTCTTTTGCACTCTCTCAAGGATATGGTTAAAATGCCCTCATGTGACTCTCCTATGCATAAGAGGGACCTCCAGATACTTCCCTCAGTCAGAAGTCAAGAGGATACCACACTTAACACTCAAGTCCCTAGCCATCCTCTTATCAACATTGGAGGACACAAACACCTTAGATTTTTGGGCATTGATCTTAAGCCCAAAAATTACACAAAATTCTTCCAAAGTGATCTTAATGGTATTACAAGTTCTCATATCAACTTTTCGCATTAAATCATCTGCAAAAAATAGATGGGTTAGGCATGGACCCCCTCTAGAGGTTTGGATGCCTTTCCATTTATTTTTTGCAGCTTTCATACTGATCATGTTGGAAAGTCTTTCCATGCACAAAACAAATAGGTAGGGAGATAGGGGATCTCCCTGCCTTAGCCCTTTCTCAGGTTTGAATTCCTCCAAAGGCTCCATATTCCAAAAGATAGCAGTGCTCACAGTGGTCACACAACACATAATCATGTCAATTAGTTTCTTATCAAACCCAAATTCATTGAGAGTTTGTTCCAAGAAGGCCCAAGAGATGTTATCATAAGCCTTTTTCAAATCAATTTTGAGAATCATACCTCCCACTTTCCCTTTCTTAGAGTTTAAAGTGTGAATAATTTACTGAGAGATGATAATATTATCATTAGTAGATCGACCAGGAACAAAGCTGCTTTGGTTAGGCCTCACAAGATGGCACAGAAAGGGGCAGATTCTGCTAACTCAAATTTTGGCTATGATTTTGTAAGTAATATTGCACAGACTGATTGGTCTAAATTGCTTAATAGTCTCAGGGTTGTCTAGTTTTGGGATTAGAGTAACCGAGGTTCTATTGATGGCAGAGGGTATGGTGTGGTTAACAAAACAATTTTTAATAAACTCACTCACAGCAAGACTAATCACCTTCCAATAAGTATGATAAAAAATGGCCTGAAAGCCATCTCTACCCGGGGCTTTGAAAGCCTTGATATTCTTCACGGCCTTCCAAACCTCCTCATCAGCCACATTGAGCATGAGATCACTGTTATCCTCATTACTAAGGGTGTGACTGGCCAAGTTGTTCCAATGACTCAAAGTGTGGTTAGAACTCAGAGAGAATAGGTTAATAAAGTAATTAGCCACCATCAGTTTCAAATCTTTAGGTCTTTCAAGCCAAACACCATCCTCCCTTCTTAACACATCAATCTTCCTTTTCCTCCTCTTAGACAAAGTGAGGAGTTGAAAGAATTTGGTGTTTCTATCACCCTGAGTGATCCACTTAGATCTTGACTTTTGAAACCAAAGAAGTTCCTCTTGGTAGAGGACTTTATTATACTGATCAACAAGATCCATTTCCAACACATGGAGGTTATGGGAATAGATGGTTGCTTGGGATTTTTGAATGCCTTCAATTCTCCCAAGCAGCCATCTTTTCCTCCAAAAGATATTGCCAAAAACCTCTTTATTCCAAAGACTAGCCTTGTGAGCTAGATTATCAAGATTAGCCAATAAGGAGTCTTGATTATTCATCCAATTATCCTCCACCACTGCTTGAAACTCTTCATGAGAGATCCACGCAGCCTCAAACTTAAAAAGCTTACAAGAAGGATTATAAGGGGACTTACCTTGGTAAAAACCATCAGTGGGGAATGGTCAGAGTAGGTTCTTGGGAGATTACGAACCAATCCCTCAGGAAAGCTAGTTCTTCATTCACTGTTACACATAGCTTGGTCTAGCCTTACCATTGTGTTGGCCCAGCCTTTTCGGTTGTTAGTCCAGGTCAACTTCGGTCCAGAACATCCGAAGTCCATAATACTGCAACGGTTCATCCTATCAGCGAAAGTTTTAGTTCTTCTATGATCTTGGTTACTACGAGGGTTGCCTGCCAGGCTTCGCTTTTCCTCTTGGCTAGCAAAATCATTGAAGTCACCAGCTACCATCCACGGTTTAGAGGTGCTCCGAGCAATACTCTCCAATCTTTTCCACAGTTCCTCTCTCTTGCTGCTTACAGGACTGGCATAGACAGCTGAAAGAAGCCACTCAGAGTACTCCTGTGTAACAATCTTAGCCGTTATGAGTTGCGAATTAGCCTCAGTGACTCGTACATTAACAAAGTTTGGGTTCCAGAGCATCCAGACACCACCACTTCGGCCTATAGGGTCAACATGTGCTGAAGTTGTGAATCCCATTTGGTTGAAGAACATCCCTATTGAAGCTAATTCAACTTTAGTTTCCATAAGAACCAGTAGATCTAGTTTATGAATCTGTACTAACTCACGCAAATTCTATTTGAATTTCTTGTTTCCAGCACCTCTATAATTCCAAATGAGCAAATCCATGTGAGTATTAGTGAGGTTAGGTAATGGGTCTTGGTCCTGGTAATGGGTCCTGGTCATGAATCTGTACTAACTCATGCAAATTTCGTTTGAATTTCTTGTTTCTAGCACCCTTACAATTCCAGATGAGCAAATTTATGTGAGTATTAGTGAGGTTAGGTAATGGGTCCTGGTCATCAATCCCCAGATACCCCTTTGCTCTCTTGAGGTTGTCCTTCATCAATTGAGTTGCCATTACGAAGATCATATGCCTTTCCTGACCCACTTCTATCTGTCTCCATGGTTGGATCTTCAATTTTATTTCCTCGATCCACCCGTCTGAGGTGATGCGGTGAAACACTTCTTTCTCTGGAATGAGGTACACTGTGGCTCTGTTCTGATTCACTACGTAATGCTCCATTGGGTAGTTCTCGCCTTCTGCTTCCATTTTTGTCTGGAGGCACTCTGGTTTTAGAAGGAGGTTTGGTCTGTAACGGAGGTAGAGTAGCAGTGGCGGTGGGTGTGGAGGTGACTGTAGTTGTGGTTGTGGTTGTGGACGATATGAACATTGGTATATAGATCATACCAGTACTGTCAGAGCTCTGATGGCGTGTTTGGGAGGTCTAAAGTTCTGGCTTTCCCAGTCTGATTTCTTCTTTGGCTTTGTTCTTAGCATTTACAGCTGGTCCACTTCGTATATCTCTCCTCTCATTTAGGCTTACATGGGCCTTATGCTTAAATCCCATTTCTTCTTTACTACTACTTGTTTGGCCCTGCTCTCTAATTCTTTGGGGCTGGGCTTCAGACTCTTGGTTCCCTCTTAGTAATTCAAATCGATTACCCAATTGGGCTTTGTTCCCTCTAATAGTCACTTGGCCTTTGGGCTTCCTTTTGTGGTTTGTGACTTGCATCTAGGGCCCATATGTAGTCTTGCTTGCTCCAGTATCTTCCATTAGTGGATCTGTGTTTGGGCTATGACTTGTTTGGCCCACCCGTGTCCCTATAGCTTCCTTACTGTGGTTTTGAGACTGTTTTTCCACCGGCGACGACTACGGGCGATCGCTACAGATCTCTTTCCGATGACTTACCCTGCTACAATAAAAACAAAGTGAATGAAGATGTTCATATTCAACTCCATAGGTATACTTATCGATAGTGAAATGTGAAATCAGTTGTTGTCGCAAATTAATTTCAACGCACACTCAAGCATACTTCCCTCGAGTTGCCATGGCTATGTTAATGTCAACCTTTAGTGGGTTTCCCAGAGACTTAGGGGTTGTCTGGGATGATCTAAATAAGTGTATTTTTTGAATTTTTATGAAATATGGGTTGGGTTTGAAGTAATGTGATAGAGAAGTGATGTGACTTAAATAAGATGATGTGAGTTAAATAGGATAGTGACTTTTTAACTTTTTGACTTTTTTAATTTATGCCAAACAAGGCCTTAGCTATGTGGTATAAGACTTTTTCATTGTAGTATTCTATGGGTAGATTGGGGAAACGAACCCAAATCGCTGTTGTGTCCTCCTCAGTATCATCATATTTAAAATCTTGTTGCCATTTTCTCACAGTAACATAATGGTCCATTACAATCTATGGTCCACCAGTGTAAACCTTGGTGTAATCATCCATTATGTCAAATTTCACTATGAAAAACCCATTCCCAATCTCCAGAGCTTCGAAATCTGCTTGGAGGCTCCAAATTTTTGTCATTTTTTCCATGAATAGTTTGTATCCTATGGTTTTCCAAGTAACCTCACAATCAAGCACTTCTTCCATGGTTCCTGATCTTTTTCAGAAGTGCCGCGTGGAGTCTGATATTAGGGATTCCTCCATTTGTTTCACTGCCATCTTGCAACCCTTCAGCCATTATTCTATCTGTGGTGTCAGCCTCCTCATCAGAGGAGAGTTTTTCCACATCGCAATCAAAATTCTTTTCATTACCTGCCTCATTAAACCTAGATCTGAGTAGAGCTTGTTTGAAAGATCGGTTCCCATTGCTCCTAATAGTAGGATCCAAATAGTCTGTGTTAACCTTTTTCTTCCAGATCTGATTGCTCTCCTCTAGTTCTTCTTCAGCACAGTCTGGGTCAGATGCTTCTATGTCTAGTTCATGTGCTTGCGGATCTGACTTAGTCATTGGATCATCCCCTGGATCCAAGGTGCTCTTGAATTTCTTTGTGCTGCGGATCAAGTGGCATTTCTCCTCTGACGAGCAGCCATTCTCCGAACGTAGTTCGCCGGAATGCGAGAGCTCAGTAACAGTCATATTTTTTCAACAAACTTTTTTCTCATATACTTTTTCTTTGTTTGTTTAACAAGGTCACATACATACACATGCATACATACTTTGCTTTATATTTCTAATGTAGAAAGCTAAATGATGATGAAGAAAACAGGGCAACTACCGTGTTGTCGAAGTCTCTTTTAGAGTCAATTTCGCATTCACTCGGAAAATGGTTTGAACAAACAAATATACGAAGTGAATTACCACTCGGCAAAGAACGCGTTTTTACCCGGACACACCTTAATCGGTGTCTGGAGCCCATCTCAATTTAGGGTCAAAGTTAGTCAAAAGTCATGGTTGCACAAACCATTTTTCCAACACTTTGTGTTACCTATTTTTGTGAAAATTGTTCAAGGAAGAGGATGACCGGGGCGACATCCAGCTGGACATCCGGTCGGTCGTCCGGTGGGGCCATTCTCAACGGTCATGCATAGTAAAATGGTGAAAAGGGCCCAGATCCTCAGTTTGGTGAAACATTTGTTATTTTCTCAATTTGATATAGGTTTGATGAAACCATTGGAGCACAAAAAAGGGACTTTTTCACCAAATTTGAATTTAATAATGGATTTGGTGCAACGTTGGAGATGGCCTCAGATAGATGAAAAATTGGCATGTGATTTGTACATAACATCTCAAACGTGTTGAGTTAGAGGAGACTACTAAGATTGATTTGAATAGTATGATTTAGAATAATCCTAAAAATCTTATTCCACAAACTGAGCCACGTACTCTTATCTCTAAGTTGAGACGGTCAGATAGAGAGTCTAAACCTATACAACGTTATTCTCTATCTTTACATTATTTGTTGTTGTCTGATGAGGGTTAACCTGAAAGTTATGATGAGGGTTTTCAAGTTGATGATTCAACTAAGTGGAAATCAGCTATGCAAATGAAATGGACTCACTCATGGCCAACCAGACATAGGAGTTGACTAAATTACCAGTGGGTAAGAAAACTTTGCACAACAAGTACATTTACAAGGTCAAACAGGAACATGATGAGAGTAAATGCTACAAGGTCAAATTGGTTGCAAATGGATTTTAGCCAAAAAAAGGGGAGGGGGGGTTAACTGTAGTGAAATTTTCTCTCCAGTTATGAAGTTGACTACTATTAGATTGGTGCTGGGAATTATGGCTGCTAGAGATTTTCATCTTGAGCAGATGGTTGTGAAAACAACTTTTCTCCATGGTGATTTAGATGAGAAAATTTACATGAAGCAATCATAAGGTTTCTTGGCACATGGCAAAGAGGAGTTTGTATGCAAGCTTTGAAAATGCTTGTGTGGTTTGAAGCAGGCCCCAAGGCAGTGGTACAAGAAGTTTGATGGGTTTATGTGTAACAACAGTTTTACAAGATGTCAAGCAGATCATTGCTGTTATTTCAAGAGGTTTGACAAAAGTCATATTATTTTTCTCTTATATGTTGATGATATGCTTATCGTAGGATCTAGCATTGAAGAGATAAAAAGATTGAGGAAACTTTTGTCTAACCAATTTGAGATGAAGGATCTTGGAGCTACAAATAAAATCCTTGGTATAAGGATTCACAGGGACAAGACTACTGGTACTTTAAAGTTGTCACAAGCTGAGTATGTCAAAAAGGTTCTCAAGAGGTTTAGCATGGATGGTGCAAAACCAATGAGCACTCCACTGGCTAGCCACTCCATACTTATCAAGGAGCAGTCACCAAAGACCGAAGAAAAACAAGTTTACATGGAACGAGTTCCATATGCTTCAGCTATCGATAGCATAATGTATGCTATGGTTTGTACTAGGCCAGACATTGCACATGTAGTAGGAGTGGTTGTAGGTACATGAGTAATGTAGACAAGTAGCATTAGAAGGCAATGAAGTGGATCATTAGATACTTGAGTGATATTACAAACATGACATTTTGTTTCAAACAAACCGACATTAGGTTACATGGTTATGTTGATGCAAACTTAGCTGGTGATGTGGATAATAGGAAGAGTACTACTAGTTATGTTTACACATTGAGTGATACAACAGTGAGTTGGATTTCACAATTGCAAAAAATTATAGCCCTTTCTACAACAAAAGCTGAGTATGTTGCTATTACTGAAGATGGGAAGGAAATGACTTGGTTGCAGAATTTTCTAGAAGAGTTGGGTAAGAAGCAAGAGATGAGTGGTTTGTATAGTGACAATTAGAGTGCAATTTATCTTGTAAAGAATCCTACTTTTCATTGTAGGATGAAACACATTCAGTTGCGGTACCATTTCATTCGTTCACTTGTAGATGATGGAGTATTATCTCTTGAGAAGATTTGTGGTAGTGAGAATCCAGTAGATATGTTGACCAAGACTGTCACCATTGACAAACCGAAGTTGTGTGCAACTTTAGTTGGCCTTCAAGTTTGATAAAGGAAGATCAAGTTGTTGTTGCATTCCTCTATGTGATGAAGATGATAAAGAGCTTGTGTTATCAAGTTCCAAGTGGGAGATTGTTAGATTTGTGGACCCTGATAAGCCTGGGTCCAATGGGGGGTTTGGCGGGCCTCCCCCTCAAAGGGAAGAGGGTCCGGGGGCGCCTAATTCTATATTTATAAATATATGAAGGAGACACATCTTTTAGGTTAGGAAGAGTTAATTCCTAACAAAACCATCATGCATGGCTCATTTCTCCCATTCTCCACACTCTTTATCTAGAATCGAAGTCTGCTCCATGTCCGTGGCAACAAAATTGGCTTTTTTGGGAATCAGCAAAATGGGCTTTTTGGGAATCATCACTTGCATCACCATTCTTAAAAATAATTTGGCTCTTTCTCAAGCTCCTTGCTAAGCCCTCCATCAATCTTGTTCCAAAATTCAACAAACTTAATAGCAATGTAGGCAGGGTGGTGATCAAGAACGTGATCTAAACTGGGTTGTTCATGATTAATAACTTGAGATGTGAAGTTGCCTGCTTCCTTGACTGGATATTCCTTGGAATTTGATGCAACATACCCACCTTGAGATCCTTAGTAGCAAAATTCTTCACATTGAACCTCACATTGTTGTCACGAGGAAAAACCTTGCTGGAGAGCCTCATGATGCATCTGCTGAGGCTTGACTTCAATTGTTAGGCTAGAGGGGCTTGAGGATGTTAGTCTCTACATGTGCCACAGGGACAGTTCAAATGCCTCAAATCTTTTACACATCTTGAATCATGTTGTAGACACCCCATTTTTGACCGACCTTAAGACTCAGACGTCATCGATTGAGCGCTCGGTGATTGCGCATGTTGTACTCATTTCGAGGTTTCGGAGTTCTTGGCTGAGAGCCTCGCCTCCGGACCTCGGGACCCTTTGTACTTTGACTCGGTCCGCGGACCAAGTCTTGTTTTCTCTTCCCGAAGGGAGGGAGAGGTCTTGTAGACCATCTCTTAGTAGTCATAGACTACTTTTCGTGGTCGTAGGCCACTGTTCCCATTTGGAGACTAGTTTTCGATTTTCGGAGCCGTCGGCCGTGCGCCTCGGCTCGAGACCGCTTAACATTCTCCGTTTGGCACGGTTTTTGGAACACACCTTGTTTCCTTTGTCTAGAGGGACATTGTGGTCCGGGAGACCACTTTTGTGGTCGTACGCCACTTTTGATGCTCAGCAGCTGGTTTTCGGGGCTCCCGGCCGCGCGTCTTGCCTCCCGAACCCTCATCTTGCATCCATTTTGGTTTGTCTTAGGTACAAACCTTACTTTCCATGTTTGGGAAGTGGTACAAGGGTAGGAGACCAGCTTTTATCCTTGGAGACCACTTTTCTCCCCGCCAGCCGATTTGCTGGTCGGGAAACTGGTTTTCTTGGTCTTTGGGCCACATTTTCTGGTTTCCCACCCCATCATTGGCTTGCTTTCAGTGTGAAGACCACCAATTCCCCTGGCCGACCACTTTTTTTTTTTTTTTCTGGGAGACCACTTTGGGTGGTCGGCCGACCACTAAAAGTAGTAGACCGACCACCTTTTCTGGTCGGCAGCTTTCCTTCTGTTTTAGCAGACTGTGTGGATGCCAGCTGTGCCAGCTGGAGGGCACAGACTGTATCCTCCATACACGTGTATGGAGGGATGGCATCCAAGTTTTAGCTTCTCTAAGAAGCTTTAACTCTTGTTTTTCTATAAGAGAGAGCCTCCCTCTCTATTGGAGAGGTTCAGAAAAATTTCCAAAGGCAAGCATATATCTCCCTCTATATTTCTATATTTGGTGCCTTAAAGAGTGTTGTTCCTTCACTTTTTGTACTACAACTCCTAGCCACACACCACCATATTTAAGCTGAGATCCTTGGAGGTGGTATTTGGGTCACAAAAGCTAGTTTTGGGCTGGAGAAGTTGTTGGTTTTGCAGTGCTTCAAGGGTAACCCTTTTTCCTCTTTTTAAGCTTTATTTTGGTTACTCTTCTAGCCATCTTTGCATGCTTATTTGAGCTTTGTCTTCAACTAAAAAGAGCTTCATTTTTGAGCACTTAACATGTTTGTTTGAGGTTCCTTGGGTGTTGGGGGTGGTCTACCCCCCTCTTAGGCCTTGTTTTGCTTTGTTTTGTGCCATGCCTTAGGGCCTTTGAGCTAATCCTTGCTTGGTCTTTTAGCCACTGAAATCTAGTGGATTTTCAGTGGTTGGCATGTGGTTTTGAGGTCATAAATCAGAGAGAGGTGACCCTCTCTCTTTTTGTCTTGTTTACTTGCATTTTTGGCCTATCAAAGGAGCATACATTTTCATACTTTCAAGGCTTGGTTTAGGCACTTTTTGGTGACTTTTAAGGCCTGCCTAGACTCTGTCCATGGTTGGTTTGGTCACCCTTGGCATGCTTCTCATATGCGTAGTGTATTTCCATTTATGGCTCATCAAGGTAGCATGTCAATCTAGCATGTTTTAGCTCCATTTCAGTGGGTTTTTGGTCATCATTTGACATGTCATGGCTCTGTTTTTGGCTGGTTTGGTAACCCCTCACATGCTCCATATGCTTATAGTGTAAATCTTGTTTACTAGCTCGGTTCGCATGATGTTTTGGCTCTTTATTCTAGCACATTTTGGCTTTGCTCCAACATGGTTTTGTTCATATTTTGGGCTGCCTTAGCTCTTTTTTGAGGCCTCTTGGTTGAATGATGCTTGCCATGCATGCTTGTTGTGTAATAGCCTTGACTAACTTGGAGTTTTGAGGTCTCTTGCATGCTTAATTTGAGATATTTGCATGTTTTGGCATCATTGGAAATGTTATTTCAGAGCATATAGGGCTGCTATACTTCCACATTTTCCACTCTTTAAGTGCTCATTAGAGTTGTGCTTTTATGCCCTATTTGTGAGCCATTGCATGAGCCCCATTTTTGTGCCTTTCAAAGCCATCATCCCAACTCATTTTGCTACTGTTTTGGCCTGCATAGGGTCTGTTTAGGGTTGGTTTGGTCATTTGAGCATCGCCTTGCATGCCTCTAGTGTAATATGCTTCACTAGCTTTTGATGCTTGAGCCTTTCAACATGCATTACATGAGTTGTTTTGCATGATTCTAAGTCATCTTGCATGCTATTTCAGTGCTGGAACATATGCCATTGTACTCCAGGTTGCATCCTTTCAATATTTTTGGAAAGTTGTGTCTTGTGCCTTAGGTTTGGGCCCTTGCATTGTGCATGCTTGTATATGTTTTAGTGCCTTGATTTCATCACCATTGGCCGCTGATTTGGACATGGCTGAGGCCTATTCATCTCGGTTTAAGTCCATTATGCATTGAGTATGCCATGTTGTTGCATGATTGATCATTACCCTTGTGCATGCCATTTTCATCGCATTATGCATGTTAGTTACCATGTACATTGTGTATGCAAGCATCATGAGCATTGTGTATGCCATGTAATTCATAGCATTGTGTATGCTAGTCGCATGTTTGCATGTCCATCCCTTGCATGTTTGCATGTCTAAGTTGTATCGCATTAGGTTGCATACTTGAAGTCGCATTGTGCATGCCATGTTTGTTGCATTGTGTTTGGGATAGGAGTTAGCCCAAACACGGGAAACAAGGGACGTTTCATACTCAGAGTAATGAAACGCACCTTAATTCCCGGTCGCCGACACTCTTGACTATACATGACGGAGTTCTAGGCTTTAGGTGTTTGTATGTGCATTCATTCCATATTGAGTTGCGCAATTCGGCCCCTCGGCCATCATGCATCGAGATGCGTGATTGATGGCCTGAGGGTCGAGGCCTACACTCCCTTGAGCTTATGTAATGATAGGGAGTGTGGTCGCGCATACATGTGTTGCAAATACTTTGCCATGCCCCTTTCTTGCCCTCTGTTGCAGAAAACCAGAAACCAGCAGCAAAAACTGGTCGGCCGACCAGATAAAGTGGCTGGCCGACCACTTTTTCTGGTTTTCCCCACAAAAAAGTGGTCGGCAGGTGGTCTCTAAGGCCAATATCTGGTCGGCAGCATTCCTACAGATTCCCAAGCTGGAGTTTCATCTCTCTGGAGCTTGGTGCAAGTTTCTGAGATCAATTGCAAACAGAGGCAAATCGGGGCGTCGCGAAGGATTTTCGAACAAGGCGACTCGAGCATGCATGCATCCTTTGTCATCCAAAGCAGAGCTGAGGCAACCTATTTCATTTAGTTTACATGCTTATTTAAATTGCTTACTTAGTTAATTTGTTGATTAATTAGAGTTGTGTAATAATTAGCTGTAATTTGTTGTTCATTTTGTTGTGCAATAACTAGTTTAATTAGATTAGCTAGTTGGTTCTGTATTATTTATTCGGACCCTCCGTCGAGAGGGCACAACTGTTGTAATAAGTGTGCGTGTGTGTGATGCATGTCTTCCAACCCCCATTTATTTCTCCCTTTTATTTACTAGCTTATGATGGTTAGTTTTAGGGCATGTTTCAATTAGCATCCTTATGCTCGCATGTTTGCATCCATTCATCTGTCTTGCATGCACCGGGCTCAGCGCATCATACTAACTGCATTATGTTTCAATTCCTATTTGAATACATGTATCAAATTGCATTTCACATGACATTTTAGAATAGCCAAGCCTATCTTAGTTGCACTTTGTATGTGTTGCATTAGGCATTCTTGACATAGCTAGGATCATGCATTGATTTCTAACATAGCTTTTGTTTTGGCTCGGAGTACTCGGTGAGTGTTTATGCTTTAGCATCCTTGCATGTGTGTGAGTGACTGCCATGATAGCATGCTTGCCATAAGGCTAACTGCTTATGTCATATAACTGCCTGAATGCCTGTGGGTGAAGGTTAGATTACTTGAATTGGAACAATTCATTGATTGCGAGTTTTAAGCCCACTTGAGAGTGGCAAATCACCATGTTTTCTAAACCCACTTGAAGGTGGAAAAATCCGCATTTTAGCCTACTTGCAAGTAGCAAACCGCTTTCAAAAACAAACATGAGATGTTTTGTTCCAACATAGGCGATCCAGTCTATATTTGTATGCTATGCGCATCACATAGTAATTCTAGGTTAATAACCGGAATAAGAGCACATGTGTTTTCAAAAACAAGATATCATGTTAGTAAAGGCCGATCTTTGATCGGGCGAGCAGGGGTGCTCATTGCATGGCCTTCCCCTTTCGTACCCAAGTTCCCGAGCCGAGGCAACTTTGGTGATGACGAACACGTGGCCTTAGGCACGAGTAGGGGTGTGCGCGGTGCGGGTCGGTGCGGTTTGAGAGAAAAATAGAAACCGTATGGCGGGTTGCGGATTGATAAAAGTGTCACTAGAATTTGCCATTTTCCTTATCAAAAACCGACAGTTCGGTTGGCAAATAATGGCGGATTTGCCTTGGCGGTTCGGGCGGATTGGCGGTTTATAAAAAAATATAATTCAAATTACAAAACTTAAATCAAAGAGTAAAAAAAAGACGAGAGATACCGTGATGTTAAGTATCTTGCGAAGCTTTCTTCTGATGTAGCAAGTGTAGCAACAACATGATAATATCAACAACTATGCCATCAGTTCATTACAAGCATATGTGGAAGCTACAATGATCAAATACAATACATAAAATTAATATCATTCAAGGTTTACAATATATTGAAAATGTTTACTGTTGAAAAGTATTTAGATTGAAAAGTGAGCTAATGCAAGTTTGCAACATGGCCAGAAAAAAAAAGATTAAAAAGTGAATTGGAATCCAACTTTATTTTGGATTACTGACATCTTGAATTCCCCTCGAGCAGTAATGTAATACTATATTCTAAGGTATAGAACAACAAGCAAACTTAAGTAAAAAAGAATTTTTAGAATCTTATAAAACATGATTTAATAGCGGTGCGGGTCGGTGCGGTTTGGAAGAAAAATAGAAACCGGCGGATTGATAAAAGTGTCACTAGAATTTGCCATTTTTCTTACCAAAAACCGGCGGTTCGATTGGCAAATAATAACAAATTTGCCTTGGCGGTGCGGTTCGGTGCGGTTTTGGCGGTTTCGACGGTTTCGGCGGTATTATGCACACCCCTAGGCACGAGTTAGGGTTTCCTAAATTTCCCAAAATAAAATATTTAGGTGGCGACTCTGTATCTAGCAAAGCAGTCCATGTTTAGCACTTCTTTCTAAAAATCAGTTTTTCAAAACGATTTGCCGGATTTGGATTATTTGGTGATTTATCAATCTCGCATTGCACTTTGCAAGATCAGATTAAGAACCGCGACATTGAGTCCGAACTGTAGTGAGCCTAATGAACAAAACGGGATTTTCCCGAGACGTTCGGGTGCGTCTACACATGTCAAAGGCCCTAAGCAAGGTTTGGGCCTTTGTACCAATAAGGAAGGTAGACCTCTTAATCATGTTGTCACTTTCAAATCCAGAGATGGGTACGAAAGGGATCTTATCAAGGTTGCATCTCACCTTCTTCAACTAGGATAAGACCTTAACAATGTCATCATTCCTTACCTTGGAATACTAAGGTTGTGGCATCCATCTACAAGATTGAGAGTATATATATATATATTTATTTACATCCCACTTGCAATAATCTGAGAAGGAAAATGATATGCAAGCCTATTTTTTTAGACCCAATAATATGTAAAATATATGATTGGCTAATGATTAGAAAAAACATGAGAAAGAGAGAGAGAGAGAGAGAGAGAGAGTTGCCTTAGTTATTCTAATAGATTGTCACATCATTAGATTTAAATAGTGACTCTAATTTTTGGGTCTGAATAACACTACTCATCTCATAAATACTATACTACCCTTCAAATAGAGGACCTAATCAAGTGTAATGGTGGGACGAATGATTGACGATGAATTCCCAAACATTCCAATATTCATGAAGTACTAAAAAATGGAATCATCATCTTAAATTTACCATTAATGTTTCGTCATCTTTCAAATGCTAAAATAGATTTCAAAATTTAAAATAAGGGGAAATAGGATTCAGTGGGTGCAACGAAAGTAAATAATTGGACAGTGGGAGATTTTCTAAAATTACAAGACATGTGAGAAGATTGGTTTAATTTACAAAACGGTAGGAATGATGCTTCTAGGCCCCAACTCCAACTCTTTCTTTCTCTTACTCTCTTGTACGGATTTACACCCCACTAGTGCCCAATCTAGGCCCTGCCTTGTCATCTCCTTTATCAACCACCAAGATACGTTTTTCCTCAGCAAATTATGAAGGAGGACTGGCCCAGTACTTGCTTACTCATTCCCTCTTTGGACTTTATCATATTAAACAATCTATCAATGGCTTAATATGTAGGTACCTTGGAAAGTCTAATCCATCTTCATCGTGAATCCTACCACTCGACAAATTGTTACCCTTCCTCCACTAGGTTTACTTACTGATGATGCTAATTCTACTTGCGATCTAGATTTGTCATTTGGGTTTGATCCTTCTACCAAGAAATACGAAGTGTTGTTGATAAACTTTGTAAACATCGAGGTGGAGGGGGAGTGTTAGGACTACTTAGATTACAAGTGTGAAATTTCACTTTGGGTAGACATTTATGGAGATAGATTGATAGTCTTTCTGTTCATGGGCACTATGAATTTAGTATGGTGGTCGTTGTGTTAATGCAGTCATACACTGGAGAAATACAAGTTTTTATATACCAAAACCTTTTCCTCCTATGTATTCAAATGTCATAGTAACATTTGAACCGAAAAATGAGAGATTTCAAATGATTCCACTCCCTAGAGGACCTTTACGCATGCTTTGTCTATGAGAACTTGGTGGCCATTTGGTAGCATGTGGTGAATACACAGAAGTTGGTTGGGAGGACCTTTAGATTTTGCAGGACTATGAGACTTGGATTTGGGTCAAAGAGATAATGATGCCTCCACTTGATTAGGTTCGAGAGGAAGACCCTTATACTGTCGGAGCAATTCAAACACTTACTTGCTCAAGCTGTTTTACTTTTATTGTTATCATTTTTAAATTTCAGTGTTTACTTTTGGGTTTAAAAAATATAGGTAAATTTCACGTTACCTCATTTTGTCCATGTGTTACTTACCCTCTCTCATTTGAAAATAATTACATAATTCTTTTGTGATTTGTTAAATATTTCATCAAGAACTTAACAAGTGAAAAGACATAACAGGATTATATGCTCATTTTCAAATTTCAATGGGATAAATCGCACATGAAATAAAACAAAAAGATCAGTAATTTTCACACTTATGTTACTAATGTATAGTAGTATTTTAGTCTTTTTTATTAAATCGTTAACGGGCCTAACAATCCACTTCAATCTACAAAACACAAGAGGATTGTGTGGTTATTTCCAAATGAAAGGGAAGTAATCTGTACATGAGCCAAACCACAACAGAGTAGACTAAAATTTGCCTTGTAAAAATCTGAAACTAATTTTGCATTTAAGTTAAAAATTTCAATTATAATCTATGTTTAATTTCAAGGACTTCGTTTCAAGTAATGAGACATTGCTTGTTCAAAAAAAGTAATGAGAGAGTGGTTGGACTTCCACTATATTAAGAGAGCATGTATCTTTCCCAAGTGAAATGAAACAATGTATATATGTTTTACGTATTGCAATGCCTAGCCTGCATCATCATCGACATCTTTAACGATGAGATGGAACCTATGCTCACCAGCTATGTCCTCCCAGTAATATGTAACCCTAACTATCTGACCCACGGTAAACAAATCTGGAAACTCAGAAAAGAAATCCCTCCAATGAATCAAGGGAATCTTGCGTATCTCCTGTAACAACATGACTATATCTTGAACTCCCACAGCTGTGTGCAGTGAAAAGATGAATTCATGAGTCACAATGTTTATGTGGCACCTCATGAATCTCTCTGATGATATCGCTAGCATGCTCCACCGGAACCGACAAAGCTCCCAATAAATCTAAACTTGTCAACTTCTTCACAAATAACAAGCATATTACTGGTCCTGCAATTTATAGAAAGTTAATATTCCATGTAATACGACACTAGAAAACAAAATGAAAAAGTAGATATTGTTAGGGGTGTTTATGAGGCGGTTCAGTTCAAGTTAGCACTAAATTAGAATAAACTCAATCAAAACAAATCAAACCAATCTAATGTAGTTTGGATGAAAATCACAGTTCTATTATCAACAACACATTATCAAAAACAAGTCTTGATGATGATTTAACATAACAAAAATAAAGAACAAAGAGAGAGAGAGAGAGAGAGAGAGAGAGAGAGAGAGAGAGAGAGAGAGTTGCCAAAGCAGGGAACGACATTGATGAGGTCCCGACTGGAGCCAGTGAGGTATGGGTAGGGCTAAGGCTAGGTAGGGTTAGGGTTAGATAGGATAGGGATGGGGTAAGGATGGAATTTTATGTTAGGGTAAAATTGCAATAAAAAGGAAAGAAAAGAGGTGGGGTCCAAAGAATAAAGGTAGGGGTAGATAGCAACAATTTGAGTTGACTGAATGAAGATTAGAAATGAATTCTAATGAGCCCTAACTTTTGTCTTATATATAAAACGATTAGATGCATTCAAGTCCCACCTTCTTAGTTTTCAAAAAGAAAGAAAGAAAGAAAGAAAGAAAGAAAGAAAGAATATAAGTAGAATATTTTACAGTATATATGGGTTTTGGTCCCAAGTTGGTTCGGTGTAGCCATTAACCTAAATGAAGACCCAATCCAATCCTATCGAGTTGATATTTTAAGATCAAAAACCAAACCAATGTATAGAGAAAAAAAAAAAAAAAAAAAAAAAAAGAACCAAACCATAGAGGTGGTGTTGGGTTTTTGGGCTTTTTGGGTATTTTGTGCACTCCTAGTATACAATTATTTGTGAGGGGAGGTCAAATAATTCAAGTTTTGCTTGTTGACATTCAAAAAATTTCATGCCATTGCATAATGTTATATGAAAAGAAATTACAATTGTAATTATTTAATTTTGTCAAACTAGGTGTGCTTGCTTTCAATGATGCCCACTTGTTAATAAATTTTTTCCTTATTATTCTGTGGTTAAGTCAATTATTTCAAAACACGTAACCAATTGACTACAACTTAAAAAAAAATTTAAGTTCTTACCGAGCACTGGGGGACCAATAGGCACGACGAGAGGGCCAGCATTTGCGCCTACCTCTAGAGAAAAGAAAAAAAAGAAAGACTTTGCTAAAAAAAAATAAAAAAATAAAATCTGTTTCCATCTAGTAAACCACAAGTTGTGAGGGAAGATGAGATAATTCATGTTTTGCTCGTCATTCAAAAATATTTGTGTCATTGCATAATGACATATGGAAGGAAATTATAGGTGTAATTATTTAATTTTGTAGATCTAGCTATCTCCGCTTTCTTCCGATGATGGCTACTTCTGAAATAATATTTTCCACCATTTTCTTGTGGAAAAGGCAATTGTTAAAAAATACAACTTCAACCCGTTCATCATAACTTGAAACCTAATGACTACAACTTATAAAATTTCAATTCTTACCGAAAGCTGGTGGATCAATCGGTATGCCCGGTAGGTCAGCACCATCAGGGGTGAAGGTAGCATAGGGCCAGGGGGGTCACGTGCCCCCCTCAATTTTGAATTTTATTTTTATTTTTTTTATTGCCATGTATAAAATGTATTCTCTTTTTTTTCTTAATATATTCTTTGGCTAAGGATTTATTATATTGTTCACAACAAGTAGTTATTTGATACTTTAGGAACACTATGTGGTATTATTTATATAATAGTTTAAATCAATAGTGTAGCAAAAAATATTACAGATTGGATATAATGAACTCATTATTTTCAAGTAGTTGACATACCACTTAGTGTGATTTGTGATTTTCTATGCTTTGAACATTACGTAGGTAACGTCATATGGTACTCTAAGACTGTTTAATAATTTTCATTCAAAACACATCATTTATAAGCAATGCCATCTCTTTAATATTTTTCTATCAAATAAAAATTAAATAGATTTTATAATAATTTGTGCTATAAATGATGTGTTTTTATTTTTTAAAATTAGGAATTTTGATCCATAATTTTTTGTGCTAAAATTGCAAACTTACATTATCATCCTACACCAAGTTATTCCACACTATTATAGAATTTTGATTTGTTCTTATTAATAATGAATATGTAATTTTTTATGTTTAAAATTATCTCATAAAATATGATTATCTTAATGTTGCTTATGATTTTTTTTAAATAAAAAATTATAATTAATAAGTGCCCCCTCTAACCTAATTTCCTGGCTCCGCCACTGAGCACCATGTCACGTCCCACCAAATTACCTAGACAGAATTGCCTACCAAGAGGAAGTCTCAAGGAAGGGAGGCTAATGGAATATTCTGGAAGCTCCTGGAACACTTGAGAAAATATGAGAATATGGTACATAATTCTATAGTGTACATGGAATGATCTAAGAAAAGTTTCTAGAGTATTCAAGTGAATATTAGAGAGATGGAAGTAATAGAAGCTTCTAGAACCTCCTAGAGAAATGGAGGTGGTAAAAGATCCTTGTATCTACTTCTAGAATAAGGTAGATGTCTGTATAGATATTTTTAGGGAGGATTCTGGAACCCTCTTGTAGGGTAAGGAAAGCTTCCATGAGAAGCTTCTCCACAGTCCATTTCTTGTATGCTCTGGAATATTCTAGAGAAGGCCTAAGATGCCTATAAATAGGAGAGGGGCTCATTTGCTCCAATCAATGCAAGAGTTGTAAAGCTTTCTCAAAGCGAATATAAGGCATTCTCTCAAACTCTCTTTGTCTTTCTACTTGTCTACTTGCAAGTTTGTGAGTTAGGCTGACTTAGTATCATCAAGTGAGGCTTGAGATTATTTGTTGATGTTCAAAAAAATTCATGTCATTGCGTAACGTTACATGAAAAGAATTTACGGCGGTGAAATTATTTAATTTTGAGATTACGTATCTCCATTTCCTTCACATAATACCCTATTCTTAATAACATTTTTGCTCATTTTTGTATGGTAAGTCAATTATTAAAAATTATAACTTCAGCCCATTGATCAAAACTTGCAACCCATTGACTACAACTTAACAAATTCCATTTCATACCAAGCTTTGGTGGGCCAATAGGTGCAACGAGCAGGCCAGGATATACGCTTGCCATTAGGAAAAAAAAGATAGTGCAAAAAAAAAAATAATCAGTTTATGTTTTGCAAAGCACTATTCATGAGGAGAGGGCAGATAATTCATCTTTTGCTACTTGACATTCAAAGAAATTCATGTCATTGCATAATGTTATAGGAACAGAAATTCTAGGTGTGTAATTATTTAATTTTGTCAATCTTGTATCTCCACTTGCATTCCATAATGCCCACTTGTTAATAATATTTTTCCTCATTGTTCTGTGGTTAAGTCAATTATTAAAAATTACAACTTAAATTTTAGTTCTTATCGAGCACTGGGGGACCAACAGGCGCGACTAGCGGGCCAACATCTGCGCCTGCCTCTGGAGAAAAGAAAAAAAGAAAAAGATTCTGTTAAAAAAATAATCAGTTTCCATTTAGTAAACCACAAGTTGTGAGGGGAGGTGCAATAATTCATGTTTTGCTCATCATTCAAAAATATTTGTGTCATTGCATAGTGTTAAATTATAAGTGTAATTATTTAATTTTGTCGATCTAGCTATCTCTGCTTTTTTCCGATGATAGCTACTTCTTAAATAATATTTGCCACCAATTTTTTGTGGAAAAGGCAATTGTTAAAAAATACAACTTCAACCTCATTCATCATAACTTGAAACCCATTGACTATAACTTATAAAATTTCAGTTCTTACTGAAAGCTGGTGGATTAATCGATACATCCGTTAGTCCAGCACCAGCTCTTACCATTGTAAAAATAAAGATAGTGTTAAAAAAAAACAATCCATTTCTTATCCAGTAAAGAACTAGTTCTGAGGAGAGGTCAAATAATTCAAGTTTCATTGGTAACATTCAAAAAATATTTTTGTCGTTGCATAATCTTACAAAAAATGAGGTTAGATGTGCAATTATTCGATTTTGTCACACTTGGTATCTCCACTTGCTTCTGATAATGACCAATTCTTAATAATTTTCCTGACAATTTTTTTAAATTAGAACTCTAACTTAATGATCAAAACTTGTAACCAAATGACTACAAATTATTAAATTTCAGTCATTACCGAATGTTGATGGATCATTTGGCTCATCAAGCAGGCCAAAATCTACGCATGCCATTGGGAAGAAAAAAAGAAAAAGAAAAAATAGAAGATGGTCTTGAAAAAATAATCAATTTCTACCCAGTATACAACTATTAGTAAGGAGAGGTCAAATAATTCAAGTTTTGTTTGTTGACATTCAAAAAAATTCATGTCATTGCATAACGTTACATGAAAAGAATTTACGGCGGTGAAATTATTTAATTTTGAGATTTTATGTATCTCCGTTTCCTTCACATAATACCCAATTCTTAATAACATTTTTCCTCATTTTTGTATGGTAAAGTCAATTATTAAAAATTATAACTTCAACCCATTGACTACAACTTAAAAAATTCTAGTTCATACCAAGCTCTAGTGGGCCAATAGGTGCAACGAGCAGACCAAGATATACGCCTACGATTAGGGGAAAAAAAGATAGTGCACAAAAAATAATCAGCTTATGTTCTGCAAAGCACTATTGTAGACCGCCTGAAACTCGCTCCGCGTGCCCCCCTTTCGGAGAGGGCGCGGATTGTAGTTCTAGCTACTACAGTTCGGACTCTTGTCATGGTTCTAAATCTAATCTTACAAAGTGCAATGTAAGACTGATAAATCACCAAAGAGTCCAAATCCGGCAAATCGTTTTGGAAAATCGATTTTAATCAAGAAGTGCCAAACATGGATTGCTTTGCCAGATTTCAGAGTCGCCACCTAAATATTTTATTTTGGGAAATTTAGGAAACCCTGACTCGTGCCTAAGGCCACGTGTTCGTCATCACCAAAGTTGCCTCGGCTCGGGAACTTGGGTACGAGGGGGGAAGGTCATGAAATGAGCACCCCTGCTCGCCCGATCAAAGATCGGCCTCTACTAACATGATATGTTGCTTTTTTGAAAACACATGTGTTCTTATTTCGATTATTAGCTAACTTACTATGTGATGCGCACAGCACACAAGTATAGACTAAATCGCTCGATTTGGAACAAAACATCTCATGTTTGTTTTTGAAAATGGTTTGAAGTTGCTACTCGCAAGTAGGCTAAAATGCAGATTTGCTATCAAACAAGGTGGGCTTAAAACATGATTTTGCCACTTCAAGTGGGCTTAAAAACTCACACTCATCGATTTGTTCTAATTCAGGCAATCAAGCCTTTACCCACAAGTACTCATGCAGTTATAGCAGTTAAGCAAATTGCCTCATGGCAAGCATGCTAACATGGCAACAGACACATCTCATGCAGTATGCTAAAGCGTAAACACTTACAGTGTACTCCGAGCCAAAGAAAGAAAACTAGTTAGAAATCAATGCATGATCCTAGCTAAGTTGAAATGCCTAATGCAACACATGCAAAAATGCAGCGAAAGTAGGCTCGGCTATCTAGAATGGCATATGAATGCAACACTTGATAACATGCTTTGAAACACGTATTCAAGAAAGTGTATTAAAATACAATGCAGTTTGAATGATGCGCCGAGCCCGATGCATGCAATACGAATGAATGATGCACTCATGCAAAGCATAAGTATGCTGATTGAAACATGCCCTAAAACTAACAATCAAGAGCTGGTAAATAAAAGGGAGAAAGACGTGGGGTTGGAAGACATTCACACACTCACGCACACTTATTACAACATTTACCCTCTCGATGAAGGGTCCGAAAGAATAAGCTACACCAGCTACACTAAGCTAAACTACTTAATTAATCTAATAATCTAATTAGACTAATCATTACACAACACAAATTGAATAACTAGCTATAACTAATTATTACAAAACAAATCAATTAATTAAGCGCATTAATTAATTAAGTACAAAATAACTAATCTAAATGAACTGGTTTAGCTAAGCAATTTAAACAAATGGCCTCTGGAAGCGAGGGGGATATGCATGCTCGGTCGGCTTGGCTCGGAAATCCACTACTGTGCCTCATGATGCCTCTATTTGCACTCTTTTGTACTTCTGAAAAGTATGCCAACTTCCAGAATGCTTCTGACCCACCTTAGGAACATGCTGAGGGATGGCCATCGGCCAAAGTTTATGGCCACCGGCCACTTCTGATAGTCGATCGGCAGCCTTGGTGGTCGGTCGGCAGCTTTGATGGCCGGTCGGCCACTGCTTCCTGCAATTTCTCCTTTTGCTGCAACAGAGCACAAATAGAGGCATGACAGTGTATTTGCAAGAAAATGTGTGTGCAACCACACTCCTTATCATGTCTCAAAGTTCAAAGGAGTGTAGTGCTCGGCTCTCGAGCCATTAATCACACATCTCAATGCATGATGGCCAAAAAGTCAAGCTTGCACAATGTTGATGAATGCACAAATAACACATAGGACTCGATGAACCTCCACCTTATCATACATGATCAAAGATGTCGGTGACCTAAGGAATGAGGCACGTTTCATCACTTTGAGTATGAAACGTCCCTCGTTCCTCGAGTTTCGATTAACGTCTGACCCAAACACAATGGAATGCAATGCAACACTCATGTAAACAACATGCTCATTTACCAATGCTAAAGTGACGTGCATAAGGCTCTATCATGCAAACAATGCATGCATGGCATGTTTAGGAGCTAAAGCATCAAGGCAAGTGAAGTGTATCACAAATGAAGCATGTACTACAATGCTCAAATGGTCAAACCAACCCCAGACAGAGGTCATGCATGCCAAAACAGTGGCCACAACTTAACAAAACTTAGGCACGAAAAGCAAGGAATGCAAACTCAACTCATGGCTCGCAAGCAAGGCATAAAGGCTCAACTCTTAAACACAATTAAAGAGTGATATGCATGAGAATATGGCAATGCTATATGCTCTGAAATCAAGTGTTTAATGATGCCAAATCACATAAATAACACAAACAAGGCATGTTAGAAGGTCTAGAGCATAAGGCTAGTTAAGAGCATTACACAAGATGCATGCAATACATAGCACAACCAACCAAACCAGCTTTGGACAGAGCTCAAACATGCCAAGTTAAGGGCCAAGAACATGCTGAAATGGAACCCAAGAGCTTAGACAAGCATGCATGCAAATTAGGCCATGATCAAGGCATAAAGCATGACTCTCCAAAAGCATTGAAAGAGTGAAGCATGAGAGTGTATGACCACACTACATACACTGAAATCATGGTAGAAATGAGGCCAAAGCATGCAAACAACTCAAGTAAAGCATGCTAGAGACTTTGAAACTTAAAGCTAGTGAGCAAGATTGCACTATAGCTATACAAAGCAAGGCATGCATGACCAAAACCACTTAAAATAGAGCTTAAGCATGGCAAAACATGAGTAAAAACTTGCTGGAGTGGAGCCAAAAACATGCTAAAATGATGGTCCAAAGCATGCTGCATGTTAAGGCTATAAAGAGGATTGCACTACGAGGGTATGAAGCATGCAAGAGGCAATCAAACCGACCCAAAACAGAGTTATGCCATGCTAAAATACTGCCAAAGATAAGCTAAGAACAAGCCAACACATGCTAGACAAACATGCTCAAACATGAGGCCATCAACACAAGCAACCAAGACACAAGGAGAGGGGATGACCCCCTCCTATTTGGGGCCTCAAAACACACTTTCCGCCACTAAAATTCCTCTGGAATTCAGTGGTTAAAAGGCCAAGAGAAGGTGATCTCGAAGGCCTAAAGAGATGGCACAAAACAAAGCCAAATAAGGCACAAAAGGGGGTAGATCACCCCCAACACCAAAGAGGCCTCGAACAAACACTTTAAGCACTTGAAAATAGAATTTTTTACAGTTGAAAGCTAAGCCAAAAGAAGCATGCAAAGATGGCTAAGTAAGCAACTACAACAAAGCTTTAAAGAGGGTGAAGACTCACCCTTGAAGAACCACTTCAAAGCAGCAACTTCAGAGGCAAAAACCAAGCTTTTGAGCTTCAAACAAACCTCCAAGAACCTCAGCCCAAGAGTAAAGGTGTTTCACTAGGTGCTTTAGTGCAAAAGTGTGAAGAAATGGCACTTTTGAGCACAAAATGGAACAAATATAGAGAAAGGGAGCAATATAGAGATAGAAGTATATGTATAACTCTTAGCCAATTTTTTTGAACCTCTGAAAAGGGAGAGGGAGCTTCCCTCTTATAGAAATCTAAGTCTCAAGCTTGTTGGACAAGTTAGAAGCTTGGTGCAATCCCTCCATACATGTGTATGGAGGATGCATTCTATGCTCACCAGCTGGCACAGCTGGCACCAAAATATTTGCAAAAGCAAAGAAAAGGGCCTCGGCCAAAAGATATGGCCGACCGGCCATTAAAGGGGCCGACCGGCCATCAGTGATGCCGACCGGCCACCACTGATGGCCGATGGAAAGAGGGCATGGCTGATGGGCACAGGGCCTGGCCCATGGGTTGTAGGGCTGGCCAGCAGGGCACCTCCTTCCCTCAGAAACAAAGCCACAAGTTCTTGATCCATAACCAAGCACAAAACAGATAAGTTGAGAGGCTCCAAGGCAAGGCGCACAGCCAAGACCTTCAGGAACTCAAAATGAACACAAGCATGGATGATCATCGAGTGTTCAAACGATGACGTCCAAGTCTTGAGGACGGTCAAAAATGGGGTGTCTACAGTTGCCCCTCTTTGACAGAACTCGAAAGTCATAAGATGACGGGAGTGAATGTCAAAGCCCAGAGACGACCTATTTTTTACAAGGCCGAAGACTTAGACAAACATACAAAATAACAATACAGAGATACGCCCGCGGGCTGGGGCAAAATGCAAATGACATGCACAATACAGAACATAACTTATGATTATGCAAAGAGGGCTGTAAAGAAGTATCATGCAATTGTCATGCAAAGAAATACTACAGCAAACTCGTACATAAGCAAGTAAGTGAACACGCCACACGCGGGAATTACAAACCGAACTACATTTCATGCAAGAAGGATGTAAGAAAATTATGCAATCTTAACTACGGCTCACGCAGGAAAGACTAAAAGCGACTATCGGGAACACCCAAAGTCTCAAACGAAACGCCTCCTAGTGTATTAAATGCAAAAGGAAAGGGACTACGCAAGAAAGCGCAGTCATCCAAACTCGTGTCAAACGCGATGGGAGAAAAGTACGTCCAAATGCATATCAAACACGAGAGGAGAAAGGGTACGTCCAAACGCATGTCAAACGCGAGAGGAGAAAGGTGACCAAACGCGATGCACAAAATAGTGCGAGTGGCAGATGAATAAATGAACACCAGAACGAATCCGAGTGTTCGAAACTGAAGACGTCCTAACGCACCACATGCGAGAGGAGAAGGGAGCGGTGCAAACACCGGAGGGTGGTATGAACATCGAGCGCACGTCTCAATGTTTTTAGCCAAAGAGAGAGTTCACGGAGGCAGAAATGATCTTACTTGGTGTTCCTCCGAATGAACTGCACACACCATATCGTCTGGTTATGCCTGCTTCAAATGAACCGTACATACAATATCGTGCCTGCATAAAAGAGAAACTTTGACAGGTACAATATAGTAGAGACGCAGATTTAACGTTACATCATGATACAATTTCAATGCGAGATAACGCATGCATATACAATGCAAATGGAAAGGTGCATAACAATGCAAGTAGAGTATGCATAACAATGCAACTGAAGTGGTGCATAACAATGCAATGGAGACGTGCATAACAACGCAAGTAGAAGCGGTGCATAACAATGCAATGGAAACGTGCATAACAACACAAGTGGAAGTGGTGCATAACAATGCAACTGAAAGGTGCATAACAATGCAATGGAGACATGCGTAACAACGCAAGTAGAAGTGGTGCATAACAATGCGAATGAAAGGTGCATAACAATGCAATGGAGATGTGCGTAACAACGCAAGTGGAATTGGTGCATAACAATGCGAATGAAAGGTGCATAACAATGCAAGTGAAGTGTGCATAACAATGCAACTGAACGGGTGCATAACAATGCCAATGAGAGAAATGTATGCTCTATGCAACATTAAGATGCGCATTTCATGCCAGGGTGAGAAGTGCACATTCTATGCAAGCAAGGTTAAAACGTGCTCCATGCAATGTGCATATTCTATGCAATGTAAACACAAATACCTATTTAACGCAACGCGCATATGCTATGCAAGCGCGATGATGCATGTCCGATGCAAAAGTGAAAAGGGCATATAACAAATGCAAACCTCGCGAATGTGATAAGAACACTGTAGAGCCACGCATTCAAAGATAATTTTTGAATCTAGCAATATGCAAAAGGATACGAAAAGGATACATTTTGTGCATATTGAGTGCCGCACTGGAAACACAGTTCGGAACTTCCACGAAAACTGCTTGAGCTCAAAGGTGTATTTTCTTGAGAGATGAAGGTACAAATCAACAGAGCAACCCCATACAAGGGCATTGGAGGTCCATCGGCTACAAAAGGGAGCCATCGGCCATCCATCGGCCACCAGATAAGCTAATCAGCCAACAATGTGGCCGGCCGGCCAACAATTTGGCCGATCGGCCAAGCATGGCAGATTCGGGGCAGTTTTGACATTTTGCCACGGGTCTTTAAGTATAGGGTTCCAAACCCTATTCTTTCACTTCCTCAAGGCCGAAAAACATTTCTCCTTCCATTCTTGGCCATTTCCCCCTTCGATCCGTGCTTTATACACACTTTCAAGCGTCCCACAAACATTCGATTCGCGAAACCCTTGAGATTTCAAACACTTTGAATCGATTGAAAAGTGTTATTGGTGCCTCATTCTTGACTTCCATCACTTGGGATTTGTTTCCCCTGAGTTACCCTTGATCTTTGTGTCCTCTTCCGCACTCCGACATTTTCTTCCATTTTTCACCCCTCGGGGTTAACTTTTTGTTGACTTTTAGCATTCTCATCTATTTTTCACATCTTCGACTATTTTCTCATTCTTCTTGAGATGGCCAATGACATTCTACATGATGGGGCTCCTCCAGGGATGGAGATGGATCCGGAGTTTGAGCTTTTGCCGCTCGACATTCGACCATTCGATCTAGCGTCTTATGTCCCTGATGTACATGTGTTGCCCCCCGACGGCATCCGCCAGTTCAGGAGATTCGCGCGAGGTGCACCAGAGGACCTCCTGCTACGCGAGCCGGAGTTACACTTGTCCTATGGCGCCGCTGAGGTATACTCTTCCTCTTTATTTCTGCAATATAGGTCATATGTCTTGGATAGCCAATATTGCTCTTCATCTGATTAGTCCAAACACACTTGCACATCACATGCCTAGTTCATTCTGAGCACATGCATACATGATACTTCTGTCAACTCTAACATATGTACACACTGCATTTTTATCAATTCTGAACACCTGTATACACTGTATTCCTGACACTGCTTTGTATCTGTTTATCTTGAACATAG
This sequence comes from Camellia japonica, assembly GCA_030407325.1. Classification (NCBI taxonomy): domain Eukaryota; kingdom Viridiplantae; phylum Streptophyta; class Magnoliopsida; order Ericales; family Theaceae; genus Camellia; species Camellia japonica. Next base: position 195,787,666 of record JAPPVO010000031.1, on the reverse strand, counting down.
GGAGATTCTCATGCCTTCCGGGGTTATGAGAACACCATTGCACAAGACTGGTACATGAAGCTACCCAATGTTGTTCGCCACATCATCAATGAGGCCAGTTTTGGTGTATTCTGTATGGGACTCTCGCGTCTCACTGCGAGTCGGACTCTTCTAGGCGCCTTAGTGGAGAAGTGGTGGGACACCACCGATTCCCTCCACCTTTCTACAGCAGGGGAGATGACGATGACTCCCTTTGACTTCTCCATGCTCACCGGCATCGGAGTAGGGGGTGATCTGATCCCTTTCGACACTGATATGGGCGAGTGGGACGCTGCTCAGATCTTTTTGCTAGGGACTTGCCCGCCTCTCTCCCGACCAGGAATGGTGCGATATTCGTGGTTCGCCGACCGGTTCAGGGGGGAGACGCCGACGACCCGCGAGGAGGTCGAGCACTATGCTCGGGGGTTCTTCATGTTCTTGCTTGGCACTACTCTATTCGTCGACCAAGCGAACACCGTTGGCCTCTACCTCTTGAGTGCATTGGTAGACGTGTCTTACATTCGGCGTTACGACTGGGGCGGCGCAGGCTTGGCCACACTGTATGGATACATGAGTTCTTCATCTCACCGGAGCAGGCACCTGCTAGGAGACTACTGGAGAGCCTCGGAGGTACATCTTTCCCTTCTGCTTTACAGTCCTGCTTTACATTATCTGTACACCACACACACTACATAACACGCAATCTGCTTTACACTAGTTGTACACTGCACAAGACACTGCACATCATTCTCTGATTTCTACTTTATCTGTATACTACTTTACTGATAAACATACTCATTATTACCCTTTCATATTTTGTAGTTGTGGGTATATGCCTACTTCCCGAGGCTTGCCCCAGAGCCAGAGGTAGAGATGCCCCCCGTGGTTCCATATTCACATAGGTACGATGTGAGATACGAGCGGAGGCCGCGAGAGTCTTTCTCATTTTTTCGCCGATATTTTGACACTGTAGGCGCAGCAGAGGTATTTCAAACCTTACAGTTCATCTGAGCTTTGCTTTATATTGCACTTTCAATAGCAGATAACAACTTGTATATCTATCATTTGCAGATCACCTGGCAGTGCTGCCTGACGCAGTTAGAGACCATTATATGGGCGCTCGGGAGACTTCCCGATTCTGGGTTTTGCTTGAGGGTCCGGTCTGTCGAGCGTGGTACTTGGGTGAGCGCTTCCTGCGACAGAGCCTTGGTTTACCCAAACCGGTGGTTCCGATGCCGCCTCCTTCGCACATGAGGCAGACAGAGAGGTACACCCCACAAGAGATGGCCGATTTCACTATAGGTTGGGATGCCGACTTCTTCAGGCTCGACGGAGACTACACCGTCTTCATCCAGACATATCTCATGCAGCCTTTGGCCAGTGCTCGCCGAGGTGAGAGAGGGAGACCTGTAGCCATAGTAGGGGAGTGGGAGGATCCAGGGTGACCCAGGCCCATGGTAGGAGGGGTTCCCAGAGGAGACAGAGGGCAGAGTGGCCAGACCTGCCCACTACCATGACATGCCGAGGACAGGCTGGAGAGAGTTATCAGATTCCCATCGCTCCTCCTCCAGCTGATCATGAGCTCGTCGGAGTTCGAGGCTCGACCCCGGTATATGCTATACTTTACATTCTGTACATTCATTTCATTTCAGTTGATATCTCGCAGGTTACTAATTACCTCAACACTTTTGCAGGCTTCCATAGAGTACACTGGGCAGGCTCTGGAGCTGTCGGCTTCGGTGATAGGGATGCTGCAGAGGAGCATGGACTTGCTTAGCATTTACAGTATTCTAGTAAGTTCTTTCAACCCCCGTCTCAAAACCCTCTATAATCTGCTCCATACTGATCTGATGCATCACATTATCAATACTGCATTTGATATACCACACTCACATACCATTTACGGCACCAATACACTACATCTCATATACTGGCCATGGCCCTCATACACTGTAATCATTCACCGCTCACGGCGTTCATATACTGCTCACAGTATTCATACACTGTAATCATACACTACATTTGATACCATACTCAACTTCGGATAGCGTAACTGATGCATTTGCCAAATTGTTCTTTTCAGGCCCCATTCCAGATACCAGCCACAGCAGGTGCCTCAGCGGGACCGTCAGTGCCTCCCCGAGCAGCAAAGGGAGTGGGACGAGGGATGTCAGTACACAGCCGAGGCAAAGATAGGCACACTCATACCGAGAGCAGTTCGCGGGAGCCTGCCCCAGATGATGATGAGTCTGACGAGGAGGCAGTGAGTTCACAGTCAGAGTCGTCTCATGATGGAGATGAGGCTGGAGATGGTTCGGGTTCAGACGCTGGTAGCGGAGCTGACGGTGGTATTTCTGGGCCTTCGTCGAGGAAGAGGACGAGGAGGGCTTCCCACTCTTGAGGCGACTGGCGCCGATTCAGATGTTTTGTTTTTGCTTTATTTCTCTTTTTGCCTGTAGTTTTTGCACATTGTACAGCCTCAGCCAGTTTTATTTTCTTTAAAACTTGTACTCTTTTACAAAAGAAAACATGATGGAATGAAAACAGCTTTTTGATTGAAAAAGTGTTACATTTTACATTCTAAGCATCACATCGCATCGCATCACACCGCATGTAAATGAGATTGAACTTTGTTTGAAAACTACACACTCGAATTGCATTGTCTTAATCAGGTAGTGAACCAACTGACAACTGAAAGAACAAAACAACTCGATAAGCAAAAGCAGGACTTGACATGCTAACCAAATGTGAATACAACTCGATGAGCAAGACAAGAACTTAACAAACAACATAAAATACAACTCGATAAACAAAAATGCAATAACTCGATAAACAAATTGAAGTAACACAGGCACAACTTCACAAAATCGTCGCAAGAGGCATTCAAAGTGGAACAAGACTCAAGTTCTCAACACTTCCAACACATGGACAGCTTCAGAGAACAAAGGAGGGGCCATCGGCCAAGGTGGGAGACCACCGGCCATCATAGAGAGCCATCGGCCACTAGAACTAGCCAATCGGCTATAAATATGATCGGTCGGCCATCAATCTTGGCCGGTCGGCCACTAATGCAGAAAATCTCCAGATTATTGACACCTATCTTCTACTCAACACCTTATCTCCTACAAAAGCTCCAGCTTCATAGTTTCTCCATTTCAACTCTGTTTTTGCCCCAAATGGAAGCATTTCTTGCCCAAAACCTCACAAATTGGATTGGGAGCTTGGATGGCGTAGAAAAGTTGAATTTCCGGGGTTTCGGAATAAATGCACTATTAATGCTGAGCTGCACCCCGCTGTGTTTTCTGTTCCTTTATGCCACGGCAAGGTGTTGGAATCCGATAACTCGTGTTTTTAGCTTTGGCAGACAAGAGATGTGCCCCACTTTTGAAGACTTCCAAGCTTTTATGGAATCTCAGCGCGATGAAGAGATCTTGCCCTAATTCCGCTTTGGCCACATCCAAGCCTTAGAACAAATGTGCGGGCTTACTTTGTATGATGCTCAGTCTTTGATTCGCGACGAAGAATTAGACATCCCTAGCCTGATTCATCGTTTTTCTGATGCCGGTGATCGCAACGATCATCACTAGCAGGGTTTTCGGCGACATGCGCTTTGCTTGTGCATGTTGTCTAATTTCTTGCTCGCCTTAGGCTCCGGAGGGTCTAGCATCCGTTTGATTGAGGTTGCCCAAGGATTAAAAGAGGGCAAGAGCTGCATTGCCATGACACTAGCTGAGACATTGATGGGTTTGGATGCTTTCCATCGCCGAGAGACTACTAGATTCGCGGGCAGTCCACTACTGCTACAGGTAATGTTTTCCACCCTATCTCACATATATTTCTCACATCACTCAGCCCTCAGGCTCGGTTTTTCTCTCAAAACCCTTTTCTCACTTTTCTCTCCACGTACACATCTCTATTCTTTAATCTCTCATTTTTCATCCCTCCCCAGATATGGTTGATGGATAAGTTGAAGGTTGTGGACTCATGCCCAGCATATTCAGCTTGCAGCTATTTCTTCCGGCGATGTCTAGTCGATGCCCCAGATGAGGGATGGTGGTGCAAATGGATGTGCAGTCTGCCCGCTGTCAACATTGCTTGGTGTTGCCCCTGGCCTAACCTGCCAGCGATGAGTTACAACATGTCTCGCCAGCCGGGGATTCAGTTGATCGGCCTGACACATTGTGTCTTTTACTTCCCATTTCGAATCCGGCGCCAATTTGGGCATGATCAGACTTGCCCGGAAGAGGGGATAGACTACCCTGCTGCATTTCCCGTCCGAGGCTCACATCTAGCTCGGTATGCCACAGCATGGAGGACGAGAGAGCTTCTGGCCCTCGCTCCCACTTTCAGTTGCACCCTCTCTGATGAGTGCATAGCTTGGCTCGATGAAGAGACACAGGTTAGGCCTACTTTGGGATCAGAGGCTTCCACAAGCTCTGGGAGAGGGCGCAGGAACACCTGACTATGCCCCGAGTTTATTTGCTTTAATCAGTACTTTCAAGTTTTCTTTATGAATGTAATAAAAAGCAACTTCAATTTGTATTCAAGAGTAGGAGAACTCTGTACTGAAATCAATGTAATTGAAGGTTGTGGGTACTGAAAATTTTCCGTTTGGTCCAAAAATGGTCTAAGTCGTAAAAAGATTAATTTGAGCAAAATCAACTTTTATTAAAACTTTTCAAAACCATTTTCGATATGGATCACAACTGGACACGCCCGAGATCTATCGCTGAGATGTACAACCCCGGATCCATTCAACTGGAAAGTTGCCCTTAGTCTGAACAGCACTACACTGGAGATCACAATCGAGCTCTTGAATGCAGAATAGACAAAGATGACCAATCATGATCACATGGACAAAGTTGATTTGGAAGTGTTTATGGCTGGACTTCAGAATGAAGTTGCCTACGTATCCCGAAGATGGAAATCAAGCCTTACATAGTTCGGTTCCGGTTCACTCGTGTATTAACACTCTCTTTTTGCGCTCTAACTTTTGCCTAGGTCGCCCTTTCAGGTTTTCGGCCTAGCGAGCCACTCAGGGATAGTATTTCTTCAACTTGTCCATGTTGATCGGCTGGAAGAACTCAAGGCCATCTAAATCCATCAGAACGACAGCTCCACCCGACCAGATAGACTTGATGATGTAAGGGCCAGTCTAATTGGGTCTGAACTTGCCCCTAGGGTCGTGGATAGGAGCTCGGTTGTCTTTGAGCACTAGATCCCCTTCTTTCAAATTCTTGGACTTAACCTTCTTGTTGAAAGCCCTAGCAATTCTTCGTTGATAACCCTGGACGTGATACAGTGCTTTCAGCCTTCTTTCATCAAAGAGCATGAGTTCTTCAAACCTGCTTTGCTACCAATCTGCCTCAGCTATCTGACACTCAGCCAATACCCGTAATGACGGAACCTCAACTTCGATAGGCAGAACAGCCTCCATCCCATAAACCAAGGAATACGGAGTTGCCCCAGTAGAAGTTCGAATTGAAGTCTGGTAGCCCCAAAGAGCAAATGGCAGCTTATCTGGCCAGTCCCTGTAGGTTTCCACCATCTTTTGTAGAATGTGCTTAATGTTCTTATTGGCGGTCTCAACTGCTCCATTGGTTTGCGGCCGATATGTAGATGACTTATGAAAAGCCACGTTGTATTTCTCCAACAAGTCGATCGCCTCCTTCTTGAAGTGGGAACCATTATTCGAAATAATCTCATTCGGGACCCCGTAGTGACAAATAATGTTGTTCCTGATGAACTTAGCGACATGCGATGCCTTCAACACCACGTAAGATTGGGCCTCAATCCACTTCATGAAGTAGTCTATCACTACCAGAATGTACTCATGCCCGTTGGACCCCTTCGGAATGACTGCCCCAATTACATCAATCCCCCAGACTGAAAACGGCCATGGCGAAGTCATGTTGTATAGCTTCGACGGCGGAATGTTCATGCGATTTGCATGGATCGAGCATTTGTGGCATCGCCGAACAAAGCCAATACAATCCTCCTCCATGGTTGACCAGTAATAACCCTGTCTAAGGATCTTCCAAGCTAGCATCACCCCGCTCATGTGCGCTCCGCACTCTCCTCCATAGATGGCCTCCATCAGGCGCTTGGATTCTTCAGCATCAACGCATAGCTTATGCATCCCGAGATGACCCCTCTTGTACAGTTTACCTCCACAGGCAATAAACTAAGCAGCCATTCTTCGAATTGCCCTCTTGTCTTTGGCATTTGCCCCTGGTGGATACACTTCCTTTTCCAAGAAGTTCCAGATGTCATAATACCAAGGATTCTCATCTTGTACCTTATTTATGGTAGTAATCAGCTCGTAGGCCGGCACGAATTTCTGTTCAATGATGATCGAATGCATCCGGACTCCGAAAGGGATGTCTATCATAGAAGATAGAGTTGCTAATGAATCAGCGAACCTGTTGTTCTCTCTTAACAGATGGGCGAAATTCAGTTTCTCAAACCGAGGAATCAGAACGTCCAAGGTCTGGTGATAAATTCTCATATTTTCTTCTTTAACTTTCCAATCTCCTTTAGCTTGAGATACAACAAGGTTCGAGTCCCCGATGACATCCAACCGTTTTGCCCCTAGTTCCAGGACGGCTTCTAGTCCAGTAATACATGCCTCATATTCTGCCTTATTGTTCGACACCTTGAACCGGAGTTTGAATGCTAAAGGTATACGGGAATTGTCGGGTGCTATCAGCAACACCCCTATCCCATACCCGTATTGGTTTGACGCTCTGTCAAAGTACATCGTCCAAGTCTCTTCTTCGACATGCAGAATGGCCTCGTCTAGGAACAGATACTCAACTACTTCATCCCCTTCAACTGGGTGGTCGGCTAGGAACTCCGCTACCGCTCTCCCTTTCACTGACTTACGCGTCATGTACTTCAGATCAAATTCGGAAAGCAGAAGCAACCAACGAGCTAGCCTAGCCGTAAGTGCTGGTTTCTCGAAGAGATATTTGATGGGATCTAATCTCGAAACCAGTATTACAGAGTAAGCTAACAAGTAGTGCCTCAACTTCCTGGTAGCCCATACCAAGGCCAGACAAGCCTTCTCCAGCGGAGTGTAGCGGGTCTCGTAATCTAGCATTTTTTTGCTCAGGTAGTAGATAGCCTTCTCCACTTTGTCCTCAGACTCCTGTGCAAGCATGCAGCCCATTGTCGTTTCGATCACTGATAGGTACAGAATCAACGGTTTTCCCGGCTCAGGCGGTGACAACACGGGTGGGTTCTGTAAATATTGCTTGATCTGCTCGAAAGCAACTTGGCATCGATCGTCCCATTGGAACTTCTTTCCTTTCTTCAGGAGACCAAAAAGTGGTTCACAAGTCAAGGTTAATTTTGCAATAAACCGTCTTATGAATTGCACTTTACCCAGAAAGCCCTGCACCTCATTTTCAGTCCTCGGTGGTGGCATTTCTAAGATGGCCTTGATTTTAGAAGGATCGACCTCGATACCCCTTTGTGTGATCAAGAACCCCAGCATTTTCCCTGCTGTAACACCAAATGTATATTTCTGAGGATTCAGCCACAACCGATACTCTCTGATCTGTTGGAAGAATTTTTGCAAGGCGGTGTAGTGGCCCTCTCTTTCCTTGGACTTGACAATCATGTCATCCACGTACACCTCAACCTCTTTATGGATCATATCGTGCAAAATCGTGGTCGCAGCCCGTTGATACGTAGCGCCAGCGTTCTTCAAGCCGAACGGCATCACCCTATAACAATAGGTTCCCAACGGGGTAGTGAAAGCAGTCTTCTCCCTGTCTTCGGGTGCCATCAAAATTTGATTGTAGCCTGAAAACCCATCTATGAACGAGAGCAGCGCATGCCCAGCAGTGAAGTCCACTAATTCGTCGATATGCGGTAGAGGAAAGTCGTCCTTCGGACTGGCTTTGTTCAAATCTCTGAAGTCCACACATACCCGAATTCTGCCGTCTTTCTTCGACACTGGAACTATATTGGCCAACCAAGTTGGGTACTCAGATACTAACAGGAACCCTGCGTCGATCTGCTTGGTGACCTCTTCTTTGATCTTCAGAGCCCAGTCCGAGCGGATCCTTCGGAGCTTCTGCTTAACAGGTCGGGCCTCTGGGTCAAGAGGGATCTGGTGCTGTACAATCTCAGGATCTATTCCAGGCATGTCTTCGTAGAACCACGTGAAAACATCTTTGAAATCTTTTAATAAAGCGACTAAGCGCTCGCGCTCCTCCGAAGACAACGTGGACCCGATCTGGACCAGCCGCGGGTCCTTTTCAATACCAACATTAATTGTGGTGATTTCATTTCATCTACCAAAGGTTTTATAAACCTCTCATACTCTTGATCAATCAAACGCTGTAAAACCAGAGGAATTTCTTCCTCGTCCTTTTCATCAAAATTTTGAAAATCTTGATTAATGCAATAAATTAAAGGCACAAAAAAGTACTCGAAAGCCACAGCCGTACCACTCTCATTAATAACATCCAGTCCGCCTGATTTCTCTGTTACAACAAACTCAAAGGAAAAAGAAAAAGACGACCTGGACAGGACAGTGGCATCCGGGTTATCACCCTCAAGAATACCGGACTCAGACTCAGACGAGCTGGAATCTGATTCCGACTCCACAGACTCAGTGGAATCAGATTCCGGCTCACTACCTGACCCGGAACTGCTCGATAAAAAGCCCTCCTCGTATTGCCAGATGAGGGAGGGTGCGATGGATGCATCGAGAATGCCTAAAGATGGGCCCACAACCGCTTCATCCCCGATCATGGAAACTGAGAAGTTATCCCCCAAGCACTCCGGTACGATCTAAGGATCTGAGAGGAGACAAGCCAACGCTACCCCCATCTCAATTTCTGTGCTCTCGGAATCCTCTTCCTTGCACTGCTCAGCCTCAGCTGGTGGGTCTGTCTGCTCTTTGGCAATTTTATCCCCGGATAATTGCAAGTCAAAGAAGATCTGAAATCCCGGCAAGCGCCGCCTCTCTGCATTTAGCCATGGCTCCAAAAAGCCGCAGAACGGGAAGTCTTCCCCCTCCCGGACAAAGCGTCCGTTCAGGGTCCCCTGGATAGGCCTATGCATCAACTCATAATGCTTCCTGACTTGCTTTGCCCTGGCTCTTCCGGCCATCTCTTTTCCTTTCCTCGCCCAATCCTCTTTGGTAGGCAGATAACCTAGGCCAAAGGTATATGGGTTGTGCGGCACTTCGGCCGATGCTGCAACGCCCTTCCGGCCACTTCGCCCTAATCCCATCTCGAGGATGTGTTGAAGCTTGTTCATAAGGTAGACAGACTGTACACTGACGTATAGCCCCTCATCAACAGCTAGCATATTTTGTACAACCTGGGCCTCAGCTAGGGTAAACCCTGACAGAAATACATCCTCCGTGCCATGCTCAATCTCTAGAACCGGTGTAGAAACCTCTGGCGGCGGATGTATCGAAGAATTTCCAAAAACGATTGCCACCCCCTTCCTATGAGGGTACTTCAGCATTTGGTGTAGGGTGGAAGAGACGGCTTTCACCTGGTACAGCCACGGCCGCCCAAGGAGTAGATTGAAGGTTGCGGCAACATCCAAGACATGAAAATCAATATCCTGTTGCCCTAGACCAACCTGAGTCCGAATCTGTACAGTCCTCATCACCTCTCGGCTGGTATTATCATAGGCCCGTATCATCTGGGCTGTAGGCACAAAATTCGCGAGCTTCAACCAGATAGCATATGCTGTTCTCGACGGACACACATTGATAGCAGATCCTATGTCAACAAAGACCACCGGTATCCATTTCCGTCTACACTTGACAGAGATATAGAGCAGTTTGTTATGATCTGAGCCCTCAGGCGGCAGTTCCTTGTCAGTGAAAGTCAAGGTCGGGGAAGTTCCTCCCAGGAAAACCAACCCTACCAACTGCTCCAGAGTTGTATCGATTGAAAGCTTGGCCCTATCCATGGCTGTAAGGACGACCTGTCTGTGAACCCTCGAGGCCATAAGCAGTCCCCAGATGGAGATGTCTGCTTGAATTTTCTTAAGCTGTTTCAATACAGCCTCCTCTTCCAACAGCTTTTCCTTCTACCTCTCTGCTTCTTGATCCTTCCCGAACGCCTCTGGCTAGTCCAAGTGTGGGGGCTTGAAATAGCGCCCACTCCTGGTCATATGGTCAACCTCCTCAACGTACCGGGTGTCATCCGGTTGGTTCTGCCCCCAATCTTCGTCGGTGTGGACAAGACGTAAGTCGTCGTCTTCCCACCACATCTTGTCGACAACCGACAGACAGCTGTCCGGCTCCATTGCAACTGTTTCTGGGCTCACAGCACATCTCATCTCCGCAAGGGCTTTGGCCTTTCTAGCCCTCTCAAGATCTTCAATCTTTTCTTGCTCAAGTCACTTCAAAGCAACCTGTTGTTCAGTATCTACTGTACTCAAACTGCCCGGATCTCGAGCAAAATTCTTAGCACCGGTGCTCTCCAGCGATCCCTCCTGATTCTCGGCCATTCCGGCCACTGCTGATATCCCGGCTTGTGATTGCCCCCGTTCTGGCTGAGGTGCCTCAACAACATCTGGCTCGTCGCTAAGCCACCCAGTATTTTCTGCTGATCCATCCAAGTCGAACCAGTTGATGTTCACATCCCCTGAGTCCTGCTCGTTGAAGAACTGCAGATTGGCAATATCCTCTTCCAGCTCTGCTAGGTCATCTAACCCCTGATTTGGTCCATCTTCCCGGACCACACTGATCTCTGCCCCAGTTGGAAACTCTATCCTTGGCTTGACCTGATCCGACGATACGATATAACCACTCGAGTTGTACGCAAAGATCCCAGACCCCTCAGACTCTGAATCAACATTTCCATCCACCTCCAAAGTCATCCCAGTTCTGTCTTCGACAGTCACCACCACCGGTTCGGGGTGGATTAGGGAGGTGCTCAACATACACAAGTCTGTGCTGTCTGGGATGAACACCTCAGGCTTGGGTAGGTAGGAGGGTGTGATGTATATGCTTGGGTCATATGGAATGGCCGCGATTTGGATCAGGTTGATGTGTTTGGGTGGTAGAGCTTGGTTATGTTATGGGAGTGGGTTAGTGGTGACATTCGGCTTTTGTGGTGGTGCAATTACCTCGTTGTCAATAAGATCCTGGATCTCATGACACAGTCTATAGCACTGGTCGATGTCATGACCATGCTGTTGGTGAAAGGCATAGCATTTGGCCGGGTTATGGGAGGAAGGAAGTTTGCCTGGTAATGGTCGCGGTTCTAGGGGCTTCAGATGCCCCTTCCTGATTAAAGCCCCCAAGGCTTTGGACAAAGGCATATACAGCGGGGTATAAGTCCTCTGGCCCCAGGGTGGGTATTTAGCTGTTTGTGAACTGGTTCCGGACGCACCGGTAAAGGGTGTAGTTGTAAGTGTTTTTGGAGTGGTGGTGGTGACCATGCCCACATCAGAAGTTCTGGTAGCTGCAGCACTACTCGCGCTTGCATTCGAACTGCATGTAAATGCCCTCTTGGGCTGCTCTCTCTCGTGGTCAATCAGACCCTGCTTCATGGTGTCCTTAATCTGTACCCCAATCTCATGTAAATCCGCAAAGGTGGGAAGGGGTAAGACGATCATTTTTTGCATCAATTTGGGTTGGACGTTGCGCATAACCATCCGTATCTGATCCTTCTCAATCGGCTTGGTGGTCATCATAGAAGCTTTGGCTCTCCAACAGGTTACAAAGTCAGAGAAGCCCTCTTTTGGCTCTTGCCTCGTTGTCTCGAGATCACGAGTTGTGATCTTGATCTGTGTGTTGTATGAGTACTGGGTAATGAAGGCCTCGACCATTTCTTCCCAACTTCTCTTGATAGAATCTTCCAATTTTGCATACCAGATGGCCGCGACACCCGACAGGGTCCGGCCGAAGAGGGAAAGCTTTTGTAGTCTGGAGAGGCCCATTGGCCTTAGGATATCTGAGAACAACCGTAGGTGTACCATAGGATCCCCAGAACCGTCAAAACAGTCTATATGCGGCATCTTGATCTGATCCGGCAAAGTCACCGCTGAATTGGTGTATGCATCCTCTATGTCCAGAATGGAATTAACGCCTTGAGCTTTTTTGAACAGCTTTTCTAACTTGCTCACTTTCAGCGCTGTTGGATCCACCTCAAATTCAAATGGCATATCCACTAGATTGGCCGGTGCTTTGGATAGCTGAGGTAGGATTGGGGGTGGAACTGGCCCTGTTGGGACGTCTGTATTCTCTTGGACGTTTACAGTTTCCCCGAGTGTTGGAACTCTAGGTGGGGGTGGGGGTGGATGCGAAGCAGATGCTCCGGCTTGTTTTGGTTGCTGCTGTTGCTGAAGTCTGGCAATCAGCTCTGTCTGTTGAGCCACAACCTCTGCCTGACGCGCGGCAAACTCTACTGTGGGGAAATGGGTTGGAAATACTCTTCGGATCCTGGGAGACGCTGATGATCCTCTGGCAGTCACCTGCAAAGACACAAGTACTCCGGTCGGGGGTGCCGGAATTAGCACTCCGACGGACAAGTCAGTTTTCCTCAAGAAAGCTTGTTTACTAAGTTATTAGAAGTGATTTTTTTACATACATCTTTTCTAGTTCGTTGCCTCTATATTTATACTTGTTCTTTTTATGATCCTCGGGACCAGAGCCTACTTTTTCAATCATTATTATTTTCCGTTATTCGGCCCTAGGGATCCTTCCCTATTCGGCCTCCATGTCTATGCGGGATGTACGCCGGCTAGAGTACAGCTTTTAAGATATATCTCCCCCATCCTTGCTATTCATTCGGCCACCACAATTGCCCCCGAACTCCCTGTTGACGGTCAGTAAATCGGCGTGTTTGGTTCGGAATTTGAGGAATTTAGTGTCAGGCGGCCTCGCGCGCCCAACATGTCAGGAAGCACGCGACTTTTGCTCATCATTGCGTTTTCCCGCTCTATTCATGTATACCTCAGCATTTATTGCGATTTGAAACTTTGGCCCTTTCGAATCCATATTTCGTCGATCTTTTTTAGACTTTTGGATAATGCTTTGTTGATCCAGGGTAGTTTTTCATGTATAAATTGATTAACATCTGTGCGCAATTTATTGATGAAATTTTCCTTGTAATTTTTTGTTTTAACCGCCGCACGCTTTGTATAAAGGAGTTCTGTGGTTTAACTTTAATGAATGAATGCTGTGTTCATCAATGCATTTGGTAATATATTGTGGGGAAACCCTGAATTTGGTCCGAGTGATTTTATTTGGAACTATTGTTTATCTTTAGCTTTCTACAGATTCAATGCATATTCCATCAAAATCACCATTTGCAATTTCACTGCCTACTGATATTCGGCCCTTATATTGACGAATGATCTTCGGCCCTTATATTGACGAATCGGCCCTTGCCCCAGGGGGTTTATGATAAGGACTTCTGGATCGATTCATGAGCCGGCTGGGGTAGTTTGGAAATCAAAATCACCATTTGCAGTTTCACTGCCTACTGATATTCGGCCCTTATATTGACGAATGATCTTCGGCCCTTCTGGATCGATTCGTGAGCCGGCTGGGGTAGTTTGGCCGTATACAGGGATGAATCTGCCCTTGCCCCAGGGGGTTACTATGCTAAACAAGCCGTATATTGCATATTGTTTATCCAAACTTTAGTTTTCTGCAGATTCAATACATGTTCCAGCAAAATCACCATTTGCAATTTCACTGCCTACTGATCTTCGGTCCTTAACTTAGTCGGCGTCAGTCGAGTGGGTGTCGCGATTAATGAACGTGCCTCGATCGTGCTGCCTGTGCGAGCGTTAAATGACCAAAGGGATAGCTTTTAAGAGTCTGGTATCTTATCTGATTAAGACTCCTGAGAAAATATCAATTGTACGAATGTCTAACAAACTCTTCTTTAACAGCAAAGGGGAAGCCAAGACATTGGCTGAGCTAGGTGGTGACATGAGGCAAAGTGAACACCGTGGTGCGCCCTTGCGAGCTGGGAGCAAGAGTGCTATGGGTCGACAGAGGCGTCTGTCTCCTAGACGTCGTAGTAGGTCGCCCAGACGGGATAGGCAGTCCCTAGGGAAATCGCCACACGCCCAAGTTGATAGGAGACCAGACGCGAATCCGCGCCCATTAAGTTTCGCAGTATTTGTGAGGAATAAACCTATGACAGAAGCGGACTCGATCGTTCGAGATCCAGACGTGGCTGTCGAATTTGCTCGACAAATATTTCCTCCGGAAGTGCAGCAGTCAATGGTCGGTTGCCAGGACTACGAAGTATTTCGCGAGGGCATTCATGAGGCGGTGAAAGGGCTCTATACGGCTTATGAAGTCGGAATGCGATTGCGCGCCGCCCGTCGAGAAATGGAGAAGAAGGAAGAGCGTATCCGTAGTTTAGAGGCTCGCGTGGAGGCGGCTGAACGTGAGTTAAGAGAGATCAGAGCGGCTCAGCCGAAACCGATTGGGCAGGTGAATCCGAATCCAATCGTGGAAGAGAGGGTTACCAGTCGGCTTATAAGTGCTGCCATTGCCGATCGAGAAACGGCCAGCATGTTCGCATTGGAGTCCGCCAAGGGGAGGTCTTATGAAAAAGGTTTTCATGAGGGGCGTTTGGTTGGAATCCAAAAGACTAAGGAGACGCTTGCCGAAGAGGTTTGCCGATGTGAAAATCGTGGGTTCAGGCACGGTTGGATCAAGGCATCTCAAGTCGCCGAATCTCTTCGCTTGTCAGGCATTGATGCGGCGTCACCTCTCTATCGCAATGAAGATTTTCCGTTTTCTGCTTTCGAGGTTGAAAAGAGTGAGGATGAGGGCGATGCCGTCTGACTTTAATTATTGTAAAGTTCGAACGCTGGTCGCGTTTGCTATTATGTAATTTCTTGGTTGGTCGTATATATATATATAAAAAAGAAGAAAACGCTTTGTTGACTTGACTGCATTTGACGTGTTAACTTGATACTTTGATTTGTTGTGCGTGGTTGGAATGCATGCAATGGCCGTTTACCTTTTATCTTTTAATAAAGCCATTGCGGCGTATGTCGTTGAAATTTTTAAGAAGTCTGGCCGGTTGGATTGAGTGGGATAAATCTTTGGCCTTGCGCAGCCTGTGCGCGTGCGTTTTTGCCAACCGTTGGGTTAGCTAGGTCGTGGAGAATGTTGACCGACGCTTGTCTCGTGGGATTTAACATTGATAAAATCGCCTCGGGATTTGGGCCTCGAGATCGCGGCCTTTATTGAGAATAAAAGCGGTAGGAGTGCCTCATGCAATCAAACATTTATCGCGTGGAATGGTCAAGTGTTGTCACCATCAGGTAGTGATGATAGTCGCAGGGGCTGAGATTCCGGCAGAACCTGGCGCTCACACGGTTTGCGTCGGGGGATTCTCCGATGTAGGAGGTGGACCGCTGAAAGGAGAAACTGGAAACACGTCAATCTCCAGGTCGTTGAAGCAGATCGCCCCGAAAGAAGACACGACGTCCGTTGCCCCTAACCTCTCTTGTCTTGGATCTTGGCCTTGACATTGTCGATGGTGTCAGAGGCCCAGTGACATGCCGATTCGGGCGCGGCTAGATCGATGCGTGATTTATCTTAGAAGTTAGAGATAGATATTGTAATGTTTTGAACGCGGATTGCGTCTATGTAACAACTTTTAAATCAAATAAAAAGTATTATTTTATATGATTGAGTCTCACTTTGAAGAAAATCTGTTGTTTAGTTATGCCAGATGGACGTTCCTAATTCCAACTTGTAATGATTAGGCAGGTCATTTCGTATGGCTTAACAGCTTGCTACCGGAACGTTTGTGTAGCTTAGATATTTTTCCTTCGTTCAGGAATCGGCCCTCGCTTCAGGCGGAACGTGGATTAAACCTTAATGGGTCGTCCTTGTGGGCCGAATAATACATGCCTTGTCTGGCGAACAGTACTTATTCGGCCCTAAGGTGTCATGCACCAAAGGGGGCTCCGAATCCGGAGACTTATTTTGGCCAATCGTGATATCCACGAAGGGCGCTCCGAATTCGGAGACTTGTTCGGCCCTAAGGTGTCATACACCAAAGGGGGCTCCGAATCCGGAGACTTATTTTGGCCAATCGTGATATCCACGAAGGGCGCTCCGAATTCGGAGACTTGTTCGGCCCTAAGGTGTCATGCACCAAAGGGGGCTCCGAATCCGGAGACTTATTTTGGCCAATCGTGATATCCACGAAGGGCGCTCCGAATTCGGAGACTTGTTCGGCCCTAAGGTGTCATGCACCAAAGGGGGCTCCGAATCCGGAGACTTATTCGGCCCTAAGGTGTCATGCACCAAAGGGGGCTCCGAATCCGGAGACTTATTCGGCCCTAAGGTGTCATGCACCAAAGGGGGCTCCGAATCCGGAGACTTATTTTGGCCAATCGTGATATCCACGAAGGGCGCTCCGAATCCGGAGACTTATTCGGCCCTAAGGTGTCATGCACCGAAGGGGGCTCCGAATCCGGAGACTTATTTTGGCCAATCGTGATATCCACGAAGGGCGCTCCGAATTCGGAGACTTGTTCGGCCCTAAGGTGTCATGCACCAAGGGGGCTCCGAATCCGGAGACTTATTTTGGCCAATCGTGATATCCACGAAGGGCGCTCCGAATTCGGAGACTTGTTCGGCCCTAAGGTGTCATGCACCAAAGGGGGCTCCGAATCCGGAGACTTGTTCGGCCCTAAGGTGTCATGCACCAAAGGGGGCTCCGAATCCGGAGACTTATTCGGCCCTAAGGTGTCATGCACCAAAGGGGGCTCCGAATCCGGAGACTTATTTGGGCCAATCGTGATATCCACGAAGGGCGCTCCGAATTCGGAGACTTGTTCGGCCCTAAGGTGTCATGCACCAAAGGGGGCTCCGAATCCGGAGACTTATTCGGCCCTAAGGTGTCATGCACCAAAGGGGGCTCCGAATCCGGAGACTTATTTTGGCCAATCGTGATATCCACGAAGGGCGCTCCGAATTCGGAGACTTGTTCGGCCCTAAGGTGTCATGCACCAAAGGGGGCTCCGAATCCGGAGACTTGTTTTGGCCAATCGTGATATCCACGAAGGGCGCTCCGAATTCGGAGACTTGTTCGGCCCTAAGGTGTCATGCACCAAAGGGGGCTCCGAATCCGGAGACTTATTCGGCCCTAAGGTGTCATGCACCAAAGGGGGCTCCGAATCCGGAGACTTATTTTGGCCAATCGTGATATCCACGAAGGGCGCTCCGAATTCGGAGACTTGTTCGGCCCTAAGGTGTCATGCACCAAAGGGGGCTCCGAATCCGGAGACTTATTTTGGCCAATCGTGATATCCACGAAGGGCGCTCCGAATTCGGAGACTTGTTCGGCCCTAAGGTGTCATGCACCAAAGGGGGCTCCGAATCCGGAGACTCGTTCGGCCCTAAGGTGTCATGCACCAAAGGGGGCTCCGAATCCGGAGACTTATTTTGGCCAATCGTGATATCCACGAAGGGCGCTCCGAATTCGGAGACTTGTTCGGCCCTAAGGTGTCATGCACCAAAGGGGGCTCCGAATCCGGAGACTTATTCGGCCCTAAGGTGTCATGCACCAAAGGGGGCTCCGAATCCGGAGACTTATTCGGCCCTAAGGTGTCATGCACCAAAGGGGGCTCCGAATCCGGAGACTTATTTTGGCCAATCGTGATATCCACGAAGGGCGCTCCGAATTCGGAGACTTGTTCGGCCCTAAGGTGTCATGCACCAAAGGGGGCTCCGAATCCGGAGACTTATTCGGCCCTAAGTTGCCTGGAGTGAAAGAAAGTTGATGTTTCATTAAAACGTGGCATCAGTACAAGCATCGGATCCCACAAGTCGGGTCCGTAAATGGATCTCCCTAAGATCTATGTTGGCAGGAATTGCGGTGAGCCACGGATTTCCTCAACGCCGCGGTCTGTTGGGAAGCGCATAAGCTGATGGTAGGTGCTTGGGACAGCCTTCATGAGGTGCAACCAGGGACGTCCCATGATGGCGTTATATGGTGACGGAAGCTTAACAACCAAGAATTCCACGTCAACCGTTTTTGAGCCCGCTCGAACAGGGAGCACGACCTTCCCCAATGGGTACTCTGGATTCGCGTTGAAGCCGAACAGTGGTTGAGAGGACGGGGATAGGTCCGACGCGTTGAGACCGAGTTTAACAAAAGTTCTGTAGTACAAAATTTCTGAAGTGCTGCCTGGATCTACGAGAATGCGTTCAACGCTGAACTGTCGTACGCGTAATTTGACGACCAAAGGATCGACGTGGCTGGCCTTCGTTCCAACGAGGTCGGAGTCATCGAACTTAATTGTCTGAGTTTCCTGGGCTTGCCAGTTGACAAGTTATTCTTTTGGAGGATCGGGTGTGATTGGATTGTATGCACGGTCGGGGATGCCGGTAAATTGTAGATTATGTGGATCACACCAAGCGGGGTGAATCCTGTCTCAGGGCTAATGCTTTGGTTGGCTTCCCCTTGCCCACGTATTGTTGCAGTCGACCATCTTGTACTAGTTCCTCCAGATGATCCTTTAGCGCATAACAACTCTCGGTTTCGTGGCCGTGATCTTTGTGGTATTCGCATCGTCTGTCCCTCCTCCGTGTGTCGGGAGGCCCCACCATCTTTGACGGCCACTTGAAAAATGGAAGGTGCTGGACTTTGGTCATTATTGCTGCGATCGGCTCTGTTAACTCCGTATATTTTTTGTCGGTTCGCCTTGAGCGTCTGCTGTCGACTTGTAATTGTTCGTTCATTCGGTGGGAGCACTGATCGCTCGATCGGCGGGAGTCCCGCCTCTTATCCCGCTTGGCTCGTTGCCGGGGCTCAGGGCTCGGTGGCGGTACGGAGCTTATTGGTCGAGCGATTTCGGGGAGGGCCGTTTTTCTGGAGGTTTGTCCGGCTTTTATTCTTATGGCATCATCTTCGACCTTACAGTATTCTTCAACCTTCTTCATTAGTGCCCAAACTGTTTTGGGGGGCCTTCTGGTCAGGGAACTGCGCAGAGCACTGTCAGGATGTAAACCCATTTTGAAGGCGGTGATGGCCATGGAGTCGTTGCAAGCGTCGTCAACAAGATTGAAGCACTCCCAATATCGCGCCGAATACGCTCTGAGCGTCTCTCCTGACTGGATCTGCATAGCCCAGAGGGAGTCGGCCTGTTTCGGTTGTACCTCGTTGGTGATAAACCTGGCCCTGAAGGATTTCTGCAGTTGTCGGAAGCTTTTAACCGAAGCTGGCTCCAACTTGTAATACCACCTGACGGCTAGTGGACCTAGGCTGCTAGGGAATATTCGGCACATGAGGGCTTCATTGTCTGCGTGCAGCGTCATGGCCTGTTTGTAATGACGGATATGATCAGTGGGGTCTGATTTTCCGTCGTAAAGAGTGAATGACGGGGCTTTGAATTTCTTGGGCAGGGATGCCCTTGCGATCCGTCGAACGAAAGGATCGTGCTGGTCTTCCTCGTTTGAGCTGATTCTCCTGCGCTTGTTCCTTGTTCGCAGATCTTTTTCGGAGGAGCTGGAGGTTTCGGACCGTCCCCTTGCGTCGAGCTCCGTGGATGATGAGTTGGAGTCGCTACTGGTATCTTTTGGTCGGGCCCGAGGTCTTTGTCCGTCCGCCTTCGGAGGTCGCTCTGGTTCCTCGCGCATGGCCTCTTTCGATTTTGCTACCTCCAGGGCCAAATCCTGACGGAGTCGTTCGTTCTCAGCGATCATGTTCTCGAGCCTCTGTTCATTCTGCTTTGCTTGTTCTATAATAGCCTGCATTGTTTCTTGCGCTGAGGTCGTTGGCGAATCGAAGTTCAGGGCGCGTCGTGCCGCGATGGTCTCTTTTCCGAGCATGTTAGCTGGGGTGAGGTCGTCTACCTGTGTGGTCGTGTCGGTGGCTATCGGAGGATCTTCGGTCACGTCTTCCATGGATGTATTCGAGTATTCCCACAGACGGCGCCAATTGTGGGGAAATGGGTTGGAAATACTCTTCGGATCCTGGGAGACGCTGATGATCCTCTGGCAGTCACCTGCAAAGACACAAGTACTCCGGTCGGGGGTGCCGGAATTAGCACTCCGACGGACAAGTCAGTTTTCCTCAAGAAAGCTTGTTTACTAAGTTATTAGAAGTGATTTTTTTACATACATCTTTTCTAGTTCGTTGCCTCTATATTTATACTTGTTCTTTTTATGATCCTCGGGACCAGAGCCTACTTTTTCAATCATTATTATTTTCCGTTATTCGGCCCTAGGGATCCTTCCCTATTCGGCCTCCATGTCTATGCGGGATGTACGCCGGCTAGAGTACAGCTTTTAAGATATATCTCCCCCATCCTTGCTATTTATTCGGCCACCACATCTACCTAGTGGGCAGCATCCTGCTGCATGGCTTGCATAGTCTCTTGGAGCTGTCGCATCATGTCCTCCATACTTGCCATAAGGTGCTGATCTAACTGAACAACAGATGTATCTCTCTCTGTGGTAGAAACGGAAACCTCAGCTCGACTACTCACTGGTGGGGTGGATAAGGACCACTAATCTGGTAACCGCTGTGCTGATGAACTGCGCCTAACTAACCTCCGTCTACTAACCGGGGGTAATGAAAAGAACACTGCTTGTCCTTCAACTAGATCCTCGGATCGATGAAGCCTTCGACCTCTGGTCTAGAGTGCTTGGGGAATATCTGCCTTTTCGGAAGCAATGATGCTAAACTACCTTGCAAAAAGATAAATAAAGCATAATAAGGAAACAATAAGCAGAAAAACGGACAGCACTTCAGCTTAAATAAAGACAACACATAGTTGACAATCACAAGCTGAACAAACTATTCTCAACACTGATCACTGTTCCCAAATCACTGCCTCAAATCTGATACCCGCAGGTAAAACTAATTCCCCTGAATACTGATGCCCACAGGCCTGATACTCAGACTTGCAAACTGATACATGCATTCCCTGCAGAGACACACTCTAACAGCACATAGCAAGCAAGTGAGAGCCAAAACACCCCTATGGAGAGGTAGGGTTTCCCTGTCCTATCATGTCAAGAGCTAGGGTTTCACTATGCACGCAGCGGTTTCAAACAACCTACAATCAGGTAAGCAACCTGTCCTAGTTTGGAATGGTCACTACGGCTTCCAATATGCACTAGGTCGAATGGTCAAAAAGGGTTTTTGTTTCCATCATGGCAAAGCTCGTAACCGGTCAGCCTTATGGCACACTTTTCCCAAGCAAGCCTCCGGCAAACCATTCAGGAATAGCGGATTGCAAACACGGTGTCCTAGGCGCACCAATGCAAATGCAATGCAAAGAAACACATAAGTGTAAACAAAACAACATATCATGATGTTCGAGTCAAGTTCTCTAAATCCGCAGCAGAGTCGCCAGAAACTGTAGACTGCCCAAAACTCGCTCCGCGCGCCCCCCTTTCGCAGAGGGTGCGGATTGTAGTTCTAGCTACTACAGTTCGGACTCCTATTACGGTTCTGAATCTAATCTTACAAAGTGCAATGTAAGACTGATAAATCACCAAAGAGTCCAAATTTGGCAAATCGTTTTGGAAAATCGATTTTAATCAAGAAGGGCCAAACATGGACTGCTTTGCCAGATTTCAGAGTTGCCACCTAAATATTTTATTTTGGGAAATTTAGGAAACCCTAACCCATGCCTAAGGCCACGTGTCCGTCATCACCAAAGTTGCCTCGGCTCGGAAACTTGGGTACGAGGGGGGAAGGTCATGAAATGAGCACCCCCGCTCGCCCGATCAAAGATCGGCCTCTACTAACATGATATGTTGTTTTTTTGAAAACACATGTGTTCTTATTCAGATTATTAGCTAACTTACTATGTGATGCGCACAGCACACAAGTATAGACTAAATCACTCGATTTGGAACAAAACATCTCATGTTTGTTTTTGAAAATGGTTTGAAGTTGCTACTCGCAAGTAGGCTAAAATACGGATTTGCCACCAAACAAGGTGGGCTTAAAACATGATTTTGCCACTTCAAGTGGGCTTAAAAACTCGCACTCATCGATTTGTTCCAATTCAGGCAATCAAGCCTTCACCCACAGGTACTCATGCAGTTATAGCAATTAAGCAAATAGCCTCATGGCAAGCATGCTAACATGGCAACATACACATCTCATGCAGTATGCTAAAGCGTAAACACTTACAGTGTACTCCGAGCCAAAGAAAGAAAACTAGTTAGAAATCAATGCATGATCCTAGCTAAGTTAAAATGCCTAATGCAACACATGCAAAAATGCAGCTAAAGTAGGCTCGGCTATCTAGAATGGCATATGAATACAACACTTGATAACATGCTTTGAAACACGTATTCAAGAAAGTGTATTGAAATACAATGTGTAGACACCCCATTTTTGACCAACCTTAAGACTCAGACTTCATCGATTGAGCGTTCGATAATCACGCATGTTTGTGCTCGTTTCAAGTTTTCAGAGTTTTCGGCTGAATGCCTTGCCTCCGGGCCTCTGAACTCTTTGTGTTTTGGCTTGGTTTGTGGACCATGCCTTGTTGCCCTTGCCTAGAGGGAGAGAAAGGCCTGTAGGCCACTTTTTGTAGTCGTAGACTACTTTTCCCTCTTGTAGGCTAGTTTTCGATTTCCGGAGCCTTCGGCTGAGCGGCTTGTCTCGGAACCTCTTAACGTTCTCCTCTTGGCCTGGTTTTTGGACCATGCCTTGTTGCCTTTGCCTAGAAGGAAACAGAGGTCTGTAGACCACTTTTTGTGGCCGTAGACTACCTTTCCCTCTCGTAGGCTACTTTTTGTGTCCGTAGACTAGTTTTCGGGATTTTCGGCTGCGCACCTTGTCCCGCGGACTCTTGTCTTTCTTTCCCTTGGTTTGGTTTTGAACCAAACCTTGTTTTCCTTTGCTTGGAGGGTGGAACAGGGGGTGTAGACCAGTTTCTCCCCCTGTAGACCACTTTTCTTCCCTGCCAGCCAGTTTTCTGGTCGGCCAGCTAGGGTGGGTGGTCTTTGGACCACCTAAAGTGGTCGGCAGCCATGCCACCACCTTCTTTTCTTTGTGCAGACCACCTCTCCCCCTTGCCAACCACTTTTTTTCCTTGCAGACCACTTTTTCTGGTCAGTTGACTAGTGGGAGTGGTCGGCCGACCACCTCAACTGGTCGGCACCTTTTCTGCATTTTTCTGCAGATATTTTCTTGCCAGCTGTTCCAGCTGTTGGGCACAGAAAGCATCCTCCATACACGTGTATGAAGGGATTGCTTGGAGCCTCTAGCTTGTCAAACAAGCTTGGAGCATGGTTTTCTATAAAAGGGAGCCTCCTCCCTCTTGTCTCAGGTTGAGAATTCTACATTAGGGTTATACATATACCTCTATCTCTATATTGCTCTATTTGCTCCATATTTGTGCTTAATAGTGTAGTTTCTTCACACTTTTGCACACAAACACCTAGTGAAACACCTTTGCTTTGGAGCTAAGGCACCTTGAAGCTGGTTTTAGTGTTTTTGGATTGCTGTTGGTCCAAAAAGGTTGCTGGAGTTGCTGCTTTGTTCTTATTCTTCAAGGGTAAGAAACTAGCCCCTTAAAGCTTTGTTTTGATTAAGTCTTTGGCCCTATTTGCATGATGTTTTAGGCCTAACTTTCAACTGCAAAAAGTTCTGATTTTAAGTATTTGAAATGTTTGTTTGAGGCTTCTTTGGTGTTGGGGGTGGTCTACTCCCTTGCATGCCTTATTTGCTAGGCTTTTGAGCCATCCCTTGAGGCTTTTGTTTTAGCCTTTGTTTGGCCTTTCTACCACTGAATTCCAAAGGAATTTCAGTGGTGGAAAGTGTGTTTTGAGGCCCCAAATAGGAGGGGGTTGTCCCCCCTCCTCTTCTCTTGTATGCTTGTGTTGATGGCTCATCAAAGTAGCATGTTTGTTAAGCTTGTTTTGGCTCCATCTCAGCCTATTTTTGGCCTTATTTCAGTATGACATACCTCTATTTTGGCTTAGTTTAGGCCACCCTTGCATGCTTTATACACTTGTATTGTAATCCTTGCAAACTAGCCTAACATGCATCATGCTTTGGACCATCATTCTAGCATGTTTTTGGCTCCACTCCAGCAAGCTTTTACTCATGTTTTGCCATACTTAAGCTCTGTTTTAAGTTGTCTTGGTCATGCATGCCTTGCTTTGTATAGCTATAGTTCAATCTTGCTCACTATCTTTGTGTTTTGAGTCCACTGGCATGCATTGCTTGGGCTATTTGCATGATTTGGCATCATTTGATATGTGATTTCAGAGCATGTTTCATTGTCATGCCCTCACATATTTCACTCTTTCAATGTTTTTGAAAGGTTATGCTTTATGCCTTAAACATGAGCCAATATGTATGCCATCTTGCCTAGCTTTTGGGCTACCATTTCAGTGTGTTTTTGGTGTTATTTTGCCATGATACAACTCTGTTTTTGGTTGGTTAGAGCATCCCTCATTTGCTTCTTACACTTGTAGTGTAACCATGCTCATTGGCCTAGCTTACTTGATGTTTTGGCTTACCATGCTAGCTTGTTTTGGCTACACTCCGTGCATGTTTTAGCATTATTTTGACATGCTTTAGGACTGTTTTAGGTGTTCTTGGCCTTTTGGGGCTTGCTTTGTATAGCTATAGTGCAAGTGCCTATGCTAGTTTCAAGCTTTGAGCCTTCTAGCATGCTTCATTTGTGACATGTACATGATTTGGCATCATTTAATATGATATTTCAGAGCATATAGCATTGCCATGTTCTCACTTCTTCCACTCTTTGAGTGCTTTTAAGAGTTATGCCTTTGTGCCTCGCTTATGGCCTAACTTCTATGCTTGCATGCCTAGGCTTTTGAGCTCCCATCTCAGCATGTTTTGGTCTTTGTTTTGACCTAATTGAGCTCTATTCATGGTTGCTTCAATCATTTGTACCATGCATTGCATGCCTCTTGTGTAGTCCCTTTTGGTAGCCTTGTGCCTTAGGCCTTCTAGCATGCTATGCTTGTGTTGTTTGGATGATTTGGCATCATTTCACACCTGATTTCAGAGCATATAGTGTTGTTACACTTTCATGTTTGTCACTTCTTAATCATGTTTGAGAGTTGTGCTCTTATGTTTAGTTGATGGGCTGATGCATGAGCATGCATTATCTTGTCTTTCATGCCATCATTTTAGAGCATTTTGGTCATTATCTTGGCATGTATGAAGTCAGTTTGGGGCTGGTTTGATCATTTGTGCATTGCATTACATAGCCCTTGTGTTGCATCCTTCACTAGCTTTCATGCTTAAGGACTCCAACTTGACATGCTCATGTTGCATTGCATTGTGTTTGGAATGTTGTTGCATTGCATTGTGTTTGGATTGAACGTTAATCCAAACACGAGAAATGAGGGACGTTTCGTACTTGAAGTGATGAAACGTGCCTCATTTCTCGGTTGCTGACCCTCTTGATCATGCATGATAGAGGTTAAGGCCCTTATGTGTTATTTGTGTATTCATTGACATTGAATTGTGCAAACTTAGCTTCTCGGCCATCATGCATCGCGATGCTCGGTTGGTGGCCTGAGAGTCGAGAACCGCACTCCCTTGAGCTTAAGAAATGATAGGGAGGGTGGTTGTGCACACATATCTTGTAAATACACTGCTGTGCCCCTTCTTGTTCTCTGTTGCAGCAAATTGGAGCTTGGCAGGATTTTCTGGTCGGCAGACCAGAAAAAGTAGCTGGCCGACCACTTTTTCTGGTCTGCAGCATGTTTAGGTGGTCTACAACACCATTAAGTGGTTGGCAGCCCTCCTGGAGGTCTCCATGTTGGAGTAGAAGCTATCTGGAGGTTTGTGCAGTGTTCTGAAATCAAATGCAAACAGAGGCAAGTTGGGCCATAGTAATGGATTTCCGAATGAGGCGACCGAGCATGCATGCACCCCTCGCCCCGAGGACCTCTTCTTACTGCTTTACTTAGCTGCTTTGCTTAGATAGCTAATGCTTTGGTTTTGTACTTAATTAGTTGACGTGCTTAGCTAATCGATTTGTTTTGTAATAATTAGTTAACTTGTTAGTTAATTAGTTTTGGTTTGTACTAAAAAGTTTAATTAGCTTAGATTAGCTAGTTAGCTTATTATTCAGACACTCCGTCGAGAGGGCAAATTTTTTAATAAGTGTGCGTGTGTGTTATACATGTCTTCCAACCCCCATTTCTTTCTCCCTTTTATTTACCAGCTTTTGATGGTTAGTTTTAGGGCATGTTTCAATTAGCATACTTATGCTTCGCATGTTTGCATTTATTCATCTGTCTTGCATGCACCGGGCTCGGTGCATCATTCAAACTGCATTGTATTTCAATATACTTTCTTGAATACGTGTTTAACAGCATGTTATCAAATGTTGTATTCATATGCCATCTTAGATAGCCGAGCCTATTTAGTTGCATTTTGCATGTGTTGCATTAGGCATCATTGGCATAGCTAGAATCATGCATGATTTCTAACTAGCTTCTGTTTTGGCTCGGAGTACACTGTGAGTGTTTATGCTTTAGCATCCTTGCATGTGTGTAAGTGACTGCCATGATAGCATGCTTGCCATGAGGCTAACTGCTTAAGTGTTTAACTACATGAATGCCTGTGGATGAAGGCTTCATTACTTGAATTGGAACAATTCATTAAAATGTGAGTTTTAAGCCCACTTGAAGTGGCAAATCATCATGTTTTAAGCCCACTTGAGGGTGGCAAATCCGTATTTTAGCCTACTTGAGGGTAGCAACTTCAAACCATTTTCGAAAAATAAACATGAGATGTTTTGTTCCAATTTAGGCGATCTAGTCTATACTTGTATGTTGTGCGCATCACGTAGTAAGTTTAAATAACCGGAATAAGAACACGTGTTTATAAAAAGAACATATCATGTTTAATAGAGGCCGATCCTTTGATCAGGCGAGCGAGGGTGCTCATTGCATGACCTTCCCCCTTGTACTCAAGTTCCCGAGCCGAGGTAACTTTGGTGATGACAGACACGTGGCCTTAGGCACGAGTCAGGGTTTCCTAAATTTCCCAAAATAAAATATTTAGGTAGCAACTTTGAAATCTGGCAAAGCAATCCATGTTTGGCGCTTTTCGATTAAAATCAATTTTCCAAGATGATTTGTTAGATTTGGACTCTTTGGTGATTTATCAGTCTTGCATTGCACTTTGTGAGATTAGATTCAGAACCGTGATAGGAGTCCGAACTGTAGTAGCTAAGAACCACAATTCGCGCCCTCGCGCGCGGAGCGGAGTTCGGGCGGTCTACACAATGCAGTTTGAATGATGCGCCGAGCCCCATGCATGCAATACGAATAAATGATGCAGGCATGCAAAGCATAAGTATGCTAACTGAAACATGCCCTAAAACTAACCATCAAGAGCTGGTAAATAAAAGGGAGAAAGACGTGGGGTTGGAAGACATTCACACACTCATGCACACTTATTACAACATTTGCCCTCTCGATGGAGGGTCCGAAAGAATAAGCTAAGTTAGCTACACTAAGCTAAACTACTTAATTAATCTAATAATCTAATTAGACTAATCATTACACAACACAAATTGAATAACTAGCTACAACTAATTATTACAAAACAAATCAATTAATTAAGTGCATTAACTAATTAAGTACAAAATAACTAGGCTAAATGAACTAGTTTAGCTAAGCAATTTAAACAAATGGCCTCAAGAAGCGAGGGGGATATGCATACTCGGTCGGCTTCGCTCGGAAATCCACTATCGTGCCTCATGATGCCTCTATTTGCACTCTTTTGTACTTCTGAAAAGTATGCCAACTTCCCGAATGCTTCCAACCCACCTTAGGAACATGCTGAGGGATGGTCGGCCAAGAGGGATGGCCATCGACCAAAGTTTATGGCCACCGGCCACTTCTAATAGCCGATCGACAGGCTTGGTGGTCGGTCGGCAGCTTTGATGGCCGATCGGCCACTGCTTCCTGCAATTTCTCCTTTTGCTGCAACAGAGCACAAACAGAGGCATGGCAGTGTATTTGCAAGAAAATGTGTGTGCAACCACACTCCTTATCATGTCTCAAGCTCAAAGGAGTGTAGGGCTCGGCTCTCGAGCCATCAATCACATATCTCAATGCATGATGGCCAAAGAGTCAAGCTTGCACAATGTTGATGAATGCACAAATAACACATAAGACTCGATGAACCTCCACCTTATCATACATGATCAAAGGTGTCGGTGACCTAAGGAATGAGGCACGTTTCATCACTTTGAGTATGAAACGTCCCTCGT
Source organism: Camellia japonica (assembly GCA_030407325.1). Lineage (NCBI taxonomy): Eukaryota > Viridiplantae > Streptophyta > Magnoliopsida > Ericales > Theaceae > Camellia > Camellia japonica. The sequence goes on along the minus strand of JAPPVO010000031.1, from coordinate 195,759,433 downwards.
TCCTCGTCTTTGGAATAACATCCGACCCAAACACAATGCAATGCAACACTCATGTAAACAACATGCTCATTTACCAATGCTAAAGTGACGTGCATAAGGCTCTATCATGCAAACAATGCATGCATGGCATATTTAGGAGCTAAGGCATCAAGGCAAGTGAAGTGTATCACACATGAAGCATGTACTACAATGCTCAAATGGTCAAACCAACCCCGGACAGAGGTCATGCATGCCAAAACAGTGGCCAAAACTTAACAAAACTTAGGCACGAAAAGCAAGGAATGCAAACTCAACTCATGGCTCGCAAGCAAGGCATAAAGGCTCAACTCTTAAACGCAATTAAAGAGTGATATGCATGAGAATATGGAAATGCTATATGCTTTGAAATCAAGTGTTTAATGATGCCAAATCACACAAATAACACAAACAAGGCATCTTAGAGGGTCTAGAGCATAAGGCTAGTTAAGAGCATCACACAAGATGCATGCAATACATAGCATAACCAACCAAACCAGCTCTGGACAGAGCTCAAACATGCCAAGTTAAGGGCCAAGAACATGCTAAAATGGAACCCAAGAGCTAAGACAAGCCTGCATGCAAATTAGGCCATGATCAAGGCATAAAGCATGACTCTCCAAAAGCATTGAAAGAGTGAAGCATGAGAGAGTATGACCACACTACATACACTGAAATCATGGTAGAAATGAGGCCAAAGCATGCAAACAACTCAAGTAAAGCATGCTAGAGACTTTGAAACTTAAAGCTAATGAGCAAGATTGCACTATAGCTATACAACGCAAGGCATGCATGACCAAAACCACTTAAAATAGAGCTTAAGCATGTCAAAACATGAGTAAAAACTTGCTGGAGTAGAGCCAAAAACATGCTAAAATGATGGTCCAAAGCATGATGCATGTTAAGGCTACAAAAAGGATTGCACTACAAGGGTATAAAGCATGCAAGGGGCAATCAAACTGACCCAAAACAGAGTTATGCCATGCTGAAATAATGCCAAAAATAAGCTAAGAACAAGCCAACACATGCTAGACAAACATGCTCAAACATGAGGCCATCAACACAAGCAACCAAGACACAAGTAGAGGGGATGACCCCCTCCTATTTGGGGCCTCAAAACACACTTTCCACCGCTGAAATTCCTCTGGAATTCAGTGGTTAAAAGGCCAAGAGAAGGTGATCTCGAAGGCCTAAAGAGATGGCACAAAACAAAGTCGAATAAGGCACAAAAGGGGGTAGACCACCCCCAACACCAAAGAGGCCTCAAACAAACACTTTAAGCACTTGAAAATAGAACTTTTTACAGTTGAAAGCTAAGTCAAAGAAGCATGCAAAGATGGCTAAGTAAGCAACTACAACAAAGCTTTAAAGAGGGTGAAGACTCACCCTTGAAGAACCACTTCAAAGTAGCAACTTCAGAGGCAAAAACCAAGCTTTTGAGCTTTAAACAAACCTCCAAGAACCTCAGCCCAAGAGTGAAGGTGTTTCACTAGGTGCTTTAGTGCAAAAGTGTGAAGAAATGGCACTTTTGAGCACAAAATGGAACAAATATAGAGAGAGGGAGCAATATAGAGATAGAAGTATATGTATAGCTCTTAGCCAATTTTTCTGAACCTCTGAAAAGGGAGACGGTGCTTCCCTCTTATAGAAATCCAAGTCTCAAGCTTGTTGGACAAGCTAGAAGCTTGGTGCAATCCCTCCATACACGTGTATGGAGGATGCATTCCAGCTGGTACCAAAATATCTGCAAAAGCAAAGAAAAGGGCCTCGGCCAAAAGATATGGCCGACCGGCCATCAGTGATGCCGACCAGCCACCACTGATGGCCGATGGAAAGAGGGCATGGCCGATGGGCATAGGGCCTGGTTGATGGGTTGCAGGGCTGGCCAGCAGGCCACCCCTTCCCTAAAAAACAAAGCCACAAGTTCTTGGTCCACAACCAAGCACAAAATAGACAAGTTGAGAGGCTCCAAGGCAAGGCGCACAGCCGAGACCTTTAGGAACTCAAAACGAACACGAGCATGGATGATCATCGAGTGTTCAAACGATGACATCCAAGTCTTGAGGATGGTCAAAAATGGGGTGTCTACAACTATTCATGAGGGGAGGACAGATAATTCATCTTTTGCTACTTGACATTCAAAGAAATTCATGTCATTGCATAATGTTATATGAATAGAAATTATAGGTTTGTAATTATTTAATTTTTTCAATCTAGTATCTCCACTTGCATCCCATAATGCCCTAGTTGTCACGACTCAAACCCGCCCTTATAGGTTTAGCGTCGTAACTGACCAGGAATCCTTGGATTACCAAAGGCCTCTGAATAGAATAACATATAATTAACGGCTACGGAAACAAATATATAAAATAAATTGTTCATAGAGCTGTGCTGTAAATGAGACAAAAATTTAAAACTTTATATACAAAAATGTGACGTCAAAAATAAAGTCGTCTTACATCACATTCATTACAGATGGAGCAAAAAGGGAACTGAGCCCCATATACATATAAACAAAAGTTTGCTCATATATCAACAGAAAACAAAGTCTTAAACGTTTACAAAACATGGCCACAAGGGTTGACTTAATCCAGAACCTCCTTAGGAGGCACAAAAGGGTAGCTGACACACCAAAACTCCAGGCAGCAACCTAGGCCTACATACATAATATAAATAATGAGCGGAAGCCCAGTGAATAATAACAGAGTAAAGAATTTAATGAATGATGTCCCCTAGCAGATTTTGAATCAGAAACAAATTCAGTTTCGCATACTTAACCAGAGATTATAGCAGTTATATGTGGTACATCCATTTAGTTGTCATATCATATCAAATTTGCATAGTCGGGACCGACGACCACATAGTTCCACATCTTGTTCACAAGTAGCCATGGTATTGTCACCCCGGCGAGGGCCACGTGAACATAGGCCTCGATATTGTTACCCCTGGGAAAGAGCCACATAAACATAAGCCACAGTATTGTTACCCCTAGGAGAGGGCCACGTGCATATTAGCCACGGTATTGTTACCCCCGGGTGAGGGCTACGTGAACTGTGGATGCCACAAATACATTTCAGAAAAATGGACATTCATTCATGATTCACAAATAGCATTCCAGATAGCAATTCAGAAAACAGATCTTATTACATCATACAAAAAATAAATAAAGTTGAACATAGCTTTACTAAGTTATTACTCATAGTTGGCTTCAGAGGCAGATAGACAGAGCAGATAATTCGAAGAGCTTACGGCACGTGACCTACACAAACATAACAAATACATTCTTGAAACACACACCCGGATATAACTTAACCCAGTACATTCATTCTTAGTGTGTTTCTAAGTCTTTATCCTTATTATTATGTCTTAATCTTGGCCTAGGAATGCCTAGGATACAATGAGGATGCCAAAACATATTGTTCAACACTTAGCCAAATTTGCTAAAAACAAGGGCCTCGTTCGAGCGCAACTTCCTTCACTCGAGCGGAGGTCCAAAAATATGAGTGGTTGCTCGAGCGCAACTTACTTCGCTCGAGCGGACTGTAAACTTTGCAAAAGTACTGGTTGCTTGATTTTCCCAATCGACGCACGCTCGACGGTCGTTCAAGTGTGAGACTAAGGTCTTCGCTCGAGCGCAACTCTTGTCGCTCGAGCGATCTGCAAAACATGAAAACTTCTGGGAGCATGCAATTTACGTTCGAGCCAACTTTAGGTCGCTCGAGCGGAGGTGTAAAACACAGAGTGGTCGCTCAAGCGCAGGATCTATCGCTCGAGCGGAGAAACAGAATCTAGAATTTCCAGATTATTCTTCTAAGTTCGAAACTCAAATTTAAAGCTGCAAATCATGGTCTTTTGGGCCAAAACTTGAGAAAACACTTGAAAACTTATAAAACATCATGAATTAAGGTTTAATACACAAAATCAAGGCCCAAAAACGAGTGAATTCTTCAAAACCAAACTTGAATATATGTATACATATCATGCATGTGTTGTCAAGAATTCAAACCTTCTAAAACATGTACAAATGAAGTGTTTGTGTATAAAACCACGGTGAGTTCTCATAGTCTAACAAAGATAAGCTCTTGCATGTATGAAATTGTTGGAATTAAAACTCAAAATCCATGAATTATGCATGCATGCATGGAATGATCCTCCTTTCTAATTCATTAGCTCAATTCTTGCATAACTTAGCTTAATTCTCTAGAATTCATGTATTAAAGTCTTGATTACAAAGTTTAAGGACAAAATTCTTACCTAGGGTCTTAATTGCACAAGTGTAGAAGCTTAAACTCCCAAATTCTTTATAATTTTTCAACAATTCCTAGCAATTCCCCCTTTCCTAGCTTTTGATCTCAAATTTTCTTCTCTCTCTCTCTCTCTCTCTTTCCCTCGTTTTTGAGCTTAAAGGGTAGGGAATGAAGGTGCTAAATGAACTAATGGAGTGAAAGCAGTCTTATATAGGCTTAATTAAGGAGGCCTAATTAAACTTGACTAAGGTTAATCACATTGACATTAATTATTCTAATTTAATTCGTTCTGAATCAAATTTCAATTCAACCTACCATAAAATTCTAAAAATTCCAAATAACACATAACTGTAGTCAATTTCGTGATCAGATGCCGATAAGGCCTTCAATTCGCAAAACTAAACAGAAATACAGATAGATATTCCTACCATGAACAGCTATAAACACCAATAATGCAATACACATGCAATTAATTCATAATTTCATCTTAATTACTCATTAAGCACTCTTAGTCATATGTTTTAAGCTAATTATGGAGTGGGGTTATTACACTATTCTTAATAATATTTTTGGCCATTTTTGTGTCAAAATGCAATTATTAAAAATTAGAACTTCAACCCATTTATCAAAACTTACAACATTTTCACTACAACTAACAAAATTTCAGTTCTTACCGTCAATCGGAGGGCCGAGCAGACCAGCATATATGCCTACAATTGGAAAAAACAAAAGACAGTGTTCAAAAAAAAATCAATTTTTGTCCCGTAAACTACTATTTTTTAGCGATGTCAGATAATTCAAGTTTTGCTTGTTATATGCAAAAACATAAGAACTTGTAACCCATAATTCAATAAAACTTATAAAATTTCAACTCTATACCTAATCCTAGTGGCTCAATCAAGCCAAGCATGCCATAATCTATGCCTGCCATTGGAGAAAAAAACAAAACAAAACAAAACAAAACGAAACAAAAAGAGAATATGTTGAAAAAATAATCAATTTCTACCCAGTACACAACTATTTGTGAGGAGAGGTCAAATAATTCAAGTTTTATTTCTTGACATTGAAAAAAATTCATGTCATTGCGTAGTGTTCTATGAAAAGAAATTACAAGTGTAATTATTTAATTTTGTCAAACTGGCTGCGCTTGCTTCCAATGATGCCCACTTGTTAATAATATTTTTCCTCATTGTTATGTGGTTAAGTCAATTATTAAAAATTACAACTTCATCCCATTGATCAGAACTTGTAACCAATTGACTACAACTTAAAAAATTTCGGTTCTTACCGAGCACTGGGGGACCAACATGCACGACGAACGGGCCAGCATCTGTGCCGGCCTCTGGAGAAAAGAAAAAAAAAGATTCTATTAAAAAAATAATCAGTTTCCATCTAGTAAACCACAAGTTGTGAGGGGAGGTGCGATAATTCATGTTTTGCTCGTCATTCAAAAATATTTTTGTCATTGCATAGTGTTATATGGAAGGAAATTATAGGTGTAATTATTTAATTTTGTCGATCTAGCTATCTCCGCTTTCTTCCGATGATGGCTACTTTTGACATAATATTTTCCATCAATTTCTTGTGGAAAAGGCAATTGTTAAAAAAATACAACTTCAACCCCATTCATCATAACTGATGTAGGCCGAAAGGTACCACATTGAGGCCACTTAAGTTACATTTTTAATATTTTAATTTTATTTATTTGGTGGAGATGATGTGTTTCGTGCACTTGTGCAGATTTGGCAGGAAATATGAAAATTCAATAAAAAAGGGCATGAAAGCAGATCCTCCGAGCGAGAAGTAAAGAATCCGAGCCAGCCAGACCACCACACGTGTGGCCAACCTTAACCGCACGTGCGGCCCACCACCGCTCGTGCGGCCCACCTAGGGACACGTGCACATAATTTCTGGTCTGTTTTGCTGCGAATAAAAGACAAAAAAATAGCCAAAATTAGGGTTCGAAAATTAATTTAGAAAAGAAGGAGGCTAGGGTTCCAAAGAGGTGATATTCTACCAAAGCTTGAAGGACACTTCCATAGGGGTTTCTTCCTCATCTTCTTCCTCTTCTCACTCCTCCATGAGTGGCTAGTCATCTTTTCTAGGGTTTTGATGAAACCCTAGCCATGTAATAGGATTTCTTATTAGCTTTAATTGTGAGTTGGTTTGAATAGATGTATGGATGATTTAGAAGTTTTTAATATTCATTTCTTTCATCTCTTCAAGCATTTTTACTCTCTGTGATTGTCTAATGCTTTCCATACATTAGTTTTCTTTGTGTTTGTATTCAAAGTACGAGACGAGTCATGCTATGAGAGACGGGTCGTGTTGCTATCATAGTTTAGAGCAAACGACTCGTACTACTCGGGATGATTCGTGCCTGTACATTGAATGCAACAACCCTCTTGATCAATATTTCAAACATGTAGTTGTGAAATATTGGATAGTTCAAACCAAATCGCAATTGGTGGCCAATGTTAAATCTCATTCATGTGGTTAGTTATGAATTCTCTACCCTAGGATTTTTTCCGAAAATTAATATCTCAAACCCTAATTTTAGTTGTCAGTCTAATTCCTCAATTTCTTTTAATTGCTGTTTAGTTATAAAATCAATCTTATCTTTTTAATCAAAATTAATTTAGGAATTTTGTGATTGAATTAATCTAATTTCACATTTGTCCCTATGGATCGATACCTGGACTTGCCATTATTCTGATAGAATTTGGTATAGTTTAGTGATTTATTTTTGGTGTGTTCAACGACCCATCAATAACTTGAAACCCATTGACTACAACTTACAAAATTTCAATTCTTACCGAAAGCTGGTGGATCAATCGGTACGTCTGGTAGGCCAACATAGCTCTAGCCATTGTAAAAAAAACATATTGTTAAAAAAAATAATCCATTTCTTATCCAGTAAAGAACTAGTTCTGAGGAGAGGTCAAATAATTCAAGTTTTCGTTGATAACATTCAAAAAATATTTTTGTCATTGCATAATCTTACAAAAAATGAGATTAGATGTGCAATTATTCGATTTTGTCACACCTAGTATCTCCACTTGCTTCCAATAATGCCCAATTCTTAATAATTTTTTTGGCAATTTTTTTTAAAATAGAACTCCAACTTAATGATCAAAACTTGTAACCAAATGACTACAACTTATTAAATTTCAGTCATTACCGAATGCTGATGGATCATTTGGCGCATCAAGCAGGCCAAAATCTACGCATGCCATTGGGAAGAAAAAAAAAGAAGATGGTCTTGAAAAAATAATCAGTTTCTACCCAGTATACAACTATTTGTAAGGGGAGGACAAATAATTTAAGTTTTGTTTGTTGACATTCAAAAATATTCATGTCATTACATAACATTACATGAAAAGAATTTACGGCAGTGAAATTATTTAATTTTGAGATTTTACGCATCTCTGTTTCCTTCACATAATACCCAATTCTTAATAACATTTTTTCTCATTTTTGTATGGCAAGTCAATTATTAAAAATTATAACTTCAATCCATTGATCAAAACTTGCAACCTATTGACTACAACTTAAAAAATTCCAATTCATACTAAGCTCTGGTGGGCCAATAGGTGCAACGAGCAGGCCAGGATATACGCCTGCCATTAGAAAAAAAAAAGGTAGTGCAGAAAAAATAATCAGTTTATGTTCTGCAAAGCACTATTCATGAGGGGAGGACAGATAATTCATCTTTTGCTACTTGACATTCAAAGAAATTCATGTCATTGCATAACGTTATATGAACAAAAATTACAGGTGTGTAATTATTTAATTTTGTCAATCTAGTATCTCCACTTGCATCCCATAATGGCCACTTTGTTCTTTGGTTAAGTTAATTATTAAAAATTACAACTTCATCCCATTAATCAAAACTTGGAACCAATTCACTAGAACTGACAAAATTTCAGTTCTTACTGGCAATTGGAGGGCCGAGTAGACCAATATATATGCCTGCAATTGGAAAAAAAAAAAAGACAGTGTTGAAAAAAAAATCAATTTTTGTCCCGTAAACCACTATTTTTGAGTGATGTCAAATAATTGAAGTTTTGCTTGTTATATACAAAAACATAAGAACTTATAACCCATAATTCAATAAACCTTATAAAATTTCAGCTCTATACCTAATCCTAGTGACCCAATCGGGCCAAGCATGCCACCATCTATGCCAGCCATTGGAAAAAAAAACAAATCGAAACGAAACAAAAAGAGATTGTGTTGAAAAAATAATCAATTTCTACCCATTACACAACTATTTGTGAGGGGAGGTCAAATAATTCATGTTTTGCTTCTTGACATTCAAAAAAATTCATGTCATTACATAGTGTTATATGAAAAGAAATTACAAGTGTAATTATTTAATCTTGTCAAACTAGCTGCACTTGCTTTCAATGATGCCTACTTGTTAATAATATTTTTCCTCATTGTTCTTTGGTTAAGTCAATTATTAAAAATTACAACCTCATTCCATTGATCAGAACTTGTAACCAATTGACTACAACTTAAAAAATTTCAGTTCTTTCCAAGCACTGGAGGACCAACAAGTGCGATAAGTATTTGATATAAGTAATGTGACTAATAACATATTAAAGCTATGTTCAACCTTAACTATCTTCTGTATGATGAAATAAGAATTGTTTTGCTAAAGTGCTATGTTCTGTACAATGATTGATTGTTCAATTTCTGATATGTATTCGTGACATCTTTAGCATCATGTGATATGTGTTAGCTGTTACCCGGTATCGGAGGTTCCTTCATAGAACTTAATATGTCTGCACTCTGTTACCCGTACCGGAGGCTCCATCATAGGGCTCAGCGTGATCATTCTCTGTTACCCGGATTCGGAGGTTCCTTTATGGAACTAGTTATTCATAACCATCACGTTTCTGCATCTGTTCTGTACTTGCTCTGTTAGTGCTAATGAATGTACCACGTATGCTTAAGCAAGACTTGTGACATCTGTGTATGATCTGGACAAGAATATGAATATGAACACGTATCTGACTCTGTTCTTGACTAAAATCTGAATGTGTATAAGACTCTGTTTTGATACGAACCCTAATCTCTGTATATGATTTATGATTCTGTTCCTGGTACGGAAATAATGTCGCAATTGGGTTATGAGCATATTTATGAATATGGTTATGCTTCTGTTTTGTAAAGAGTTAAAGTTATATTTATGATATAAGATAACTTGAGTTTGGAGGACCAAACTTCTTAAGGTAGGGAGACTGTAATAACCCTGATCCGCAATTAGCCACTAATCGGTAATTAAGGATGTTAATTAAGTGAATAAAATAAATTATGGGTTTATTATGTAATTTGCATGATATTTGGCTTTCTATCTGTTACTTGTAGAAATATCTGTCTGGAATTCCGCTTTAATATGAAAATTGAAAGCCTTATCGGCATCCGAATTCGGAATTAGTTACGTTAATATGTTATTTGGAATTTTTAGAATCATTTGGCAAGTTTTATTAAAAATTGATTCAGAACGATTCATTAAGTTGCGTTTGGCAAGCCTTATGTTTTAATTAATGTATTATAGCATCATAACTATCTATACGAGCCCTTAAGCTCATTTGAGCTCATTTCTCTCATTCTTGAGTGCAAAATTCTGGAGATTCATTTTAGAGAGAGAGAGAGTGCAATTCTAGAGAGAGAAAGGAAGAGATTAAAGAGAAATTGAAGGCTATATCTTGAATTGATCAAAGATTGTGCAAGTACCTAGCTAATTGAAGACTCTAGGTAAGATTACAATCTCTAGATTGTGCATCTAAGCCATTTAACATGAGATTTCTTCAAGATTATGTGTTTAATTGTGTTCATGAGCTTAGAATGAAGGAAATGTTGCTAAGTTATACATGCATGTATAAATTTGTCAAGAGCTCTTATGATTGAGCATCATTTATGCCATTAGAGATGAAATTACAAGCTAGAAGTCACATGCATGCATAATTCATAAAGGTTGAGGCTCAATTGCATGTGTTGGAAGTGGTAGGAAAGAATTTGAACGAATTTGAGGCACACATGCGTGGTATATATAGAGTTTTGTCATATTAAGTTTGAATTTGAGCAATCATGTAGAAATTATGGATAATTGACACATGCATGTTTGAATTATCATGTTTTGAACCTTTGTTTCATGTTTTGGAAAATAATTTCTTACATGCATGGAGTTTATGAGCTCAAATTTGCTAACTTCATGAGTTTTGGAGAAAAGAGTTGTATGTTCTACATGCATGAAAGTTTTGGTTCTAATTTTGGTAAATTCATGGGTTTTGACTAAAAAGAATTGGTGAAAATCATATATTCATGTTTATGAATAAGTTTTCCAAGTTTATAAACAAGCCATGCACGAATTTGCCATTGAATTTGCATTTGGAAGCTCAAAACTCTGTTCTGGGAAACCCAGATTTTTGAAGGTCGCTCGAGCAGGGGATTTGTCGCTCGAGCGGAGATTTCGTGCATCCAGTAGTTTTGCAGGCTATTACAGCCCGCTCGAGCAACCACTTGGACGCTCGAGTGAACCCTTTGTATATTATTGATCCGCTCGAGCGTGGAGGTTATAGCTCAAGCGTAGATTAAGACCAACCAGTACTTTTTCTGAGTTTACAGTCCGCTCGAGTGAGGGAAGTCACGCACGAGCGAAACTTCACATTTTGCATGTCCGCTCAAGCGAGGAAAGATACGCTCGAGCGGGGACCTTATTTTTAGAAATTTTACTAAGTGTTCCAACTCACATTTTGGCATCTTCATGGCATCTTAGGCATTCCTAAGCCTTAATTAAGCCATAGTAATGAGGTTATGGATTAGAAACACACTAAGAAAGGAAGGCACTAAGTTAAGAGTTTATAAGTGTGTGTTTTAAGCAATATGCTAAGAATGAATAAGAATCAACTTATCAGAAGTTAAGCTGTGTTGGCCATGTGAATGTGTAATAATAAGATATGTTAGTGTTATGTGCTTTTGTGTCTGTAGGCCAACGTCTGGAGATTGATTGACCGTTACGAGAACCAGTGTGAGTAACATTTCTGTAAAGATACGTTGATATGAATTATGTTCCAAATGTGATATGTTAAGTTATGATTTCTGAAATGATATTGTTTACGTGAACGAATGTCCTATGCTTGAAATCTATTATGGCATCCATAGATAGTCCCAAGTCATGGGGGACGGCATGTAAATGGGGGTCCATGACGTACATGTGATTACGACATCTCGTTAGCCACTTCATTGTGGTGATATGTGTTTAATCGGTATCCGGAATCGATTACTCTAGTCGGAAGACGTTATGTGATGTGTTCTATGGGATGTACCATTATTATGTTCAAATACGAGAATGATTATGCTATGATCTGTTTTACGCTTATGACATGTTCGGGTTTCGTTCACTAACCTCTTTACATTGATGTTAATCACTGGGCTTTAGCTCACTGTGTGTATGTATGTATATATAGGTGGGCATTCTGGAGATCGAGCCTGAGGGCTTTTGTCTGGATCCGTGTTCTGTCGTCAGCCAACCATTGCGCCTCACGTGGAGGTTCCGGATGTGTCACTTGTTATAAGTTTCGGTCACTTGTGTATATGACTTGTAGTTTTGTTGGCTGTACTTAAGATACTTTTATGTGTGTGGGTATAATGTACGAATGACTTTTGGATACGTATATAAAGTTTTAAATATTCTGTTTCATATACGTCAGCACAGCTCATTGGACAACTATATTTATGTATTTGCTTCCGCTAGCCCTTTAATTTTGTTAATCAGTTCAGAGGCCTTTGGTAATCCAAGGATTACTGGCCGATTACGATGCTAAACCCATAGGGGCAGGTTTGGGTCATGACAATATGTTTACTATGTACTCAACATTTACAGATAAAAATGTGTATCCCTATTATGTATTTTTCAATTAAAAGGCTATGCCACTCTTTTATCCAACATACACAAGGTATTGGCACCCACCAATGGCATCGTAGGAGTTGCACAAAAGAAAAGAGGTTTGGATTCAACCAAGGCCACAGGAGTTGTGTTAAAGAAAAGGGGCATGGACTTAATTACGAACGTAGGAGATGCTCGAAAGAAAAGGGTTTTGGGTTCAACTGAGGCCTATTCATTTTTGAAAACCAAGGTGACCTGTGCTCAATAGTTTATTTCAAGAGTTGTATCAATCACTTTGCACTAAATATTTCTTTTGGTCCGAGAGTAGAGAGCAGTTGCAAAATAAGAGTGGTGCTATTGAAGGCTCCTTTGAGGCTTATTGATGACAGGAGTTCCTTTGAGTAGGGACCCAGTGGCCTTCCTATTCCTCAGAATACTTTAGAGGGGTTGGATGTATTTGAGGCACCTTTGACTCGTCAGGAGGACGCTGCTATGGATTGGCTATCTGAGAACAGTGGTTTGCCTCCGTCCCCTCAGTCAAAGAGAAAGGTCAAGTTAGATTTTGCTACTTGTCTATTTATGGAAGATTAGAAAATAAAATACAAATAAAGAGTTAGTATTTTAGAGCCTTTTGTTTAGATATATATATATATATAGAAACCCTAGGTTGCCTAATACAACATATGGCAGCGACAGCAGCAGTAGCCAAGCATCAACGTGAGAGTGAGGGAGAAAGAGAGAGCAAGAGATAAAAAAGACAGAGGGAGAGAAAGGAACTTCCGGCACCTTTATGGCTCAACAACTCTAAGGTATTGTCCTATTTTATTATATTTATATATTGTGTTTATGGTTCATGTGTGTGATTTGCTTGTTACTAAGAAGGAATAGAAGGAATGGGTGTGTTGTTTGGGTGCCAAGTCAGTGGTTGGTGATGGGAATTAATGGGTGTAATTCTTAGTCTAAAAAATTCTGTACATAACCACAAATTTCAAAAATTGAGGAATCGTATCAAATGGATGAATTTTGAACTAAAATTTTTACAATAGATTAATTACGTATTGAATTGCATATCAGAATTTTGTCATAATTTTTGGGAGTCAAAATCTATATTAACTGATGCGTTCAAATCTGTCCAGAAAACTAGTGTAAAACAGTAACTTCAAAAGTGTCGTTCTCTTTGGGTATAAATCCAAAAATTATCAAATCAGCGTCATTAGAACCGGTTACGATTCTAGTTTCTTGCATTTTTTTCCTTGCATTGATTTCTCGTGTATAGTAAGAGAACCATTAATTTCTTTAAAGTGCTGTAGAAAGCAACCTGTTTGGATGTAATTAATTGTAAATAATTATTTTGATAAGAAAATCAAGTGAAACCAATTGGGTTTGAAACTTAGGATATATTAGTTTATATCTGGAGGGTTTTATAATTTTTCGAGTAGTGTGGAGTGGATTTTTTAATTTTCAAAGTTAGCGAATAGATTGGGAAAACTTGTTTAAAATTCTATTTTAACTTAAGGTTACTTTTAATTAAGTTTCGTTTTGAACCCATGTCTTGGGTAATTTTAGACCTTGAAGAACCTGAACTTAAGTATTATTTAAGAGTAACAGTGAGTGGGGTTGAGCTGTGTTAGTGCACTTTAGTGTGGAGTACTTGGTTTATTATTTTCTTTAGTATTTTTAAATTAGTAGTGACGTGTAGTTTTCATACTTGGTTCAGGGCACTAGTTGGACTTTCATACTCTGTTTGAGGATTATATTATTTCGTTTTCAGGTGAGTAGTTGCATGCTACATATTTTTATAAATGTTTCCCTACCCTGAACTGTTGGAAAATTAAATTGTTGTTTCAGGACTAAACTGTTTTGATAAATTATTATATTACCAATGGAATTAAATTATTTCTGAAACATGTGTAAACTTTGCATACTGTAAACTATTTGTTATGATCTTATATTTATAATGGTGAACTACCATGTTTTGCGAAACTGAATTGTATTGATTATCGGGACTATCTGTGTATTTTAGTCCAGGAAAATTATTCCACTGTGTGCAATGACTCTGGCCACTAGGGAACAGATCCAAGTTGGTTCGTGATGACTCTAGTGCTCAACGATTGTAAGGAAAAGACCAAGGCTAGGCTAAGTGACCTTCAATCAGATCATCTTAGAGAAAAAGTCCGAGTTGCCACCCTGAGGATGACTCTTGGTTCAATATTGGATCCAACGGGCTTATTGCCTTGAGAACTGTGTGGCATATTACTTGTTATTCTTGGTACCTTGAAAATTATTGGTGTTCATGTTGTAATTTGTTTTAAGTGGAAAATGTCATTTATCATGTTCTTGAGAGACATAAGCATTTTAACTGTTGAACTGTGGAACCTTCTTTTTGAAACAGATTATCTTTATCAAAATTATATGCCAATCTAGTTTCTGTTATATATATATATATATATATATCTTATTTTGGAATCAAACCGTGTTTTCAAAACTGTATTTACTATCCATGTTGCTACTCACTGAGCTATTAGCTGATTTAGTTGTTTATCATTTCCAGGTGTTAGAAGGAATTAAAGTGGACTCATGGTGTAATGAGGACTCAATTGCATGGATCTCTAGGACATTCATTTATATTGTTTTAGATTGTTATGTCAAGTTTGTGCATATTTATTTTTATTTTATTGAGGTTCATTTAGGATTATTTTGATATGTGAGCTGTTTATATCCCATAAGTTTGGATGGTATTGATTACGGTTGGTTTTACTGTTTATACTTGTGGCATGTCGCTATATTGAGTTTGGTTATTTATTACTAGACTATTGTATAATTGTTCAATGTGATTATGGATTTGTGTTTAGGCTTACGTGTGCCTTGGGCTAAGGCCCTGTGGCCCACGGCCGGTCATACCCGGGTTTGGGGTGTGACAATGATGGTGGCAAACAATATCAGTCTGGTATAATGATCGTGGATGAGTTAAGGTTAGGAAGAGAATTAGAGGTATTAGAGGTCCCGGTTGACATGCCTCTTTCTGTGACTAGGCATGTATATGCAACTACCGACCCTGTTCAGCATATTTGGGGAACCAGGTTGATATGGTGTTGCCTGAGCAGACAAACACCCAGGATGAGATATCTGAACAGATAAAGACCCAAGTCAAGATACTCGAGCAGACAAAGGCCCAGGTTGATGTAGTGCACTCTGTTTCTGAGACTGGTCATGATGCTTCTATTGACCCCGTTCCGCATAGTCAATGAGAGACTGAGCAGTGACGCCAAGTTGTAGCGCAGATCAGATGTGACAAGGAGACCAGGTGCTTTTTGCACCTATTATATTGCAATCAGAGAAGGAGTGCACAAATACAGAGGAAACCAGAAAACCAAACCAACCTCACCTCTATGGGTTGGGTTGGTTTTTTCAACAACCGGATAGGATTGGTTCCGTCTCAATTTAGGTCATGCCTAAACTGAACCAACCCAAGACCCGAACCTATATATATTGTATAGTATTCTATTTATGTTCGCATATCTTCATGTCATTGTATTGCAAATACTAAGGTGGACTTGATTTCATCTGATCATTTCGTATATGAGACGAAAGTTAGGGCTCATTAGAATTCATTTCCAATCTTCATCTAAACAACTCATTCCACGTTGGCTTATTGAGTAGTAACATAACATAGCATTTATTTTTACACATTGGATTACTCACATAAATTTTTTGTATAATCTACTAAACATAACATGACTATTTGTGGTTGTTGGCTTGTATTAAATTTTAAAACAATAATTTATTCTTATATCCCTTAATAGAGTTGAATGGCAAAAAATGATTAATGTATCCAACCCCACTTGATTTAGGACACAAGGCTTAGTTTGGTTTGGTTCGGTTTGGTATGGCTCATGATTGGTTCAGTCCTAGGTCCAAAACCCTAGAAGCGGCCATGATTGGGTTGGTTCTAAGTTTAGCAATAACCCGAACCAAAATGACAGAAATGCACAATCCTAAATCAGAGGACTCAGTGGACAAACTAGTGTCCCAACAAGTTCTTTGTTTGTGTGAGTAGCAGCGTTGGTAATGACGGTCAGATGCGCTGCTTGCCTACCACTGATGGGGATTTCACTACCACTCGCCTTGCTAATGGATGTGTCTCTTTGAGGGGATCTGATGGCAAGGAGAAGGTATTTAATCCCATAAGGTTGTTTGTTGGAGTGCAAGATGAGTCTATGCCATGGTTATTCTCCATCCTGCAACACAAGCTAACCACCTTCATGCAATTGGAGACCTTGTTTCTGAGGTTCTATTTGCTAGACACCTTCTACATGATGCTTCAAGGGTTTGGTCGGTTTTCTTTGCAGGAGACTTATTTTGAAGTCTTTGAGACAACTCATGATGCTTTGGCAGAGTTTCAAGGTACAAGCTCGAAGTGGGTTGGTTTGGAGAGAGTTTGTCTCAATTGGAGAAATAGGTGAAGAATCAATATATTCAACCTGAGTTGGAAGAGGTGGACAAAGCCTTGGCATTGTCTTCAATGGTAATGGCAAAATCTAAGCTGACAGTGAAAGAGTCTAAGTTGGTGGTGGAGAAAGTCATGCTAGACTTAGAGCTAGCAAAGCTATGGCTGAAGCAAAGTCATCAGCCTAAGTTTGAGGGAGAAGAGAGCTATCGAGGCTCAGTTTGTGAGCAATGATGAGGAGACTTTAGACTTGGGCAGCCTGTTGACCAAGGGTAGGCGAGTGAGTTAGAGACACTATATACTGGAGAATTCAACTAATGTGTTTGTAGTTGAAAATTCTCCAAGTACTTAATAAAATATGTCATGTTTCATTTGTAATGCCATTCCCCATCTTTAATGCAGAGCCAATGAGTTGTACAAAAAAAATTGTAAACAATAGCGACGTTTCATCAATCATAAGGCCGAGCAGGCACATTACTATATGGCAATGAAAGGTTCACCAAAGCGTTTTCCTTGTTTT
Source organism: Camellia japonica (assembly GCA_030407325.1). NCBI lineage: Eukaryota > Viridiplantae > Streptophyta > Magnoliopsida > Ericales > Theaceae > Camellia > Camellia japonica. Next base: position 195,742,307 of record JAPPVO010000031.1, on the reverse strand, counting down.
CCTCTCTAGGGGTAGTGTGCCTCTATGAAGCACGGACACCTCTCTAGAGGTGGCGTACAAGTGTCAAACACAAACCTGCTAGACTCGGACACGTTGCGACACATTGGGAACATGCTGAGGACACGCTAGGGACCAACTTTTTCCAAAGCATACCTAAGGTTGATAAATTTAATAAAATTAATATTTGACATAAAATAAATATTAAATATTTAAAAATATAGCATGTAATAAATACATAAAATTATATATTTTGTACATATCCTCCCAGCATGTCGTGACCTACATTTTTTAAAAGTTTGCATGTCCGTGTCATGTGTTTGTGTCCGTGCTTCTTAGGTATGCCTTTAACCATTTTGCATAGATAGTGTCACGGTCCAAACCCGCCCCTATAGGTTTAGCGACGTAACTGGCCAGTAATCCTGGGATTACCAAAGGCCTCTTAATAGAATAACAAAATATAAGGAGGGCTGCGAAGCAATTATACAAAATACAAGGTCCATAGAGCTGTGAAAACATACATGAAACAGATAATGTTTTAAATTTATATGATGTCAAACTTCCATACACATAATATCATAAGGGACTTCGCCCAATGTACAGGTAGACAAACCAAACAAAAACAAAAAAACATCTTCAACAGGACCTCAAAACTTGACTTTCTCAAAAGGAACCTCCTCGGGAGGCACGGTGACTGGCTGACCCAAAAACACTCCAGGCAGCAACTTAGGCATGTTCACATGCCTGTTCACCTACATACATAAATATAAATAGTGAGCGGAAGCCTAATGAATAATAACAAAGTAAAGGGTTTAAATTAATGATGTCCATAACATATTCAGAAATCAGAGTTCTTGTTCAAACTGCATACAGAGATCAGAGTTCATGCTTCATCATACATGGTACATCCATTAGCGTTGTCATGCTTGTCAGTTCCATAAAGAACCTCCGGTACTGGGAACTTGTAATATACTTGAGCCACGGTATTATTACCGCCGAGAAAAGGCCTTGAGACCACGGTATTATTACCCTGGGCAAGGGCCATGAGACCACGATATTGTTACTCCTAGGCAAGGGCCTTGTACTTATAGACCACGATATTATTACCCTCGGGCAAGGGCCTTGTGCTAAGGATGCCACGAATACTTGTCAGAAAATAGGACAGTCATTCATCATATAGAACATAACATTTCATAAACAGATCTTATTCCTTCATATAGAAAATAATTAAAGTTGAACATAATTTTACTAAGTTATTACTCACAGATGGCTCCAAATGCGAACAGATAGAGCAGACAAAATCAAACAGCTTATGGCGCGTGACCTACACAAACATAACCGATACACATCTTGAAACACATACCCGGATATCACATAACTTCTTCCATTTTGTTCTTAGTGTGTTTCTAAGTCTGATCCTCATTATTAGGTCTTAATTATGGTCCAAGAATGTCTAGGATGCAATAAGGATGCTAAAATGCACTTGAACACATTTAACAAAACTTGCTGAAAACAAGAGTCTCGTTCGAGCGCAGCTTCCTTCGCTCTAGCGAACATGCAAAATGTGAATGGTCGCTCGAGCGCACATTCTTTCACTCGAGCGGTCTATAAAAGTATTGGTTGTGTGAATTCTTCGCTCAACGATCGCTCGAGCGTGAGACTGAGGTCCTTGCTCGAGCGCACCTCTTGTCGCTCGAGCGGTCTGCAAAAACATGAAACTTCTGGGAGTTTGCATTTCACGCTCGAGCGGACTTCTGGTCGCTCGAGCAGAAGTGCAAGATCACAGAATGGTCGCTCGAGCGTAGGATCTGTCGCTCAAGCGGAGAGGCAGAATCTAGAATTTCCAGATTGCTCTGCCAAGTGCAAAACTCAATTTCAAAGCTGCAAATCATGGTCTTTTGGGCCAAAAACTTGAGGAAACTTAAATAAACTTGAAAAACATATTGAAATAAAGATCATTCCTTGAAACCAAGGCCCAAAAGCATGTAAATTGCTCAAATCCAACTTAAAAGTTTCCAAAATGTGACATGCATGCAAGGATATGCCCTTCAACCACCTTTCCATGATTAATTAAAATGTTTAGAACAAAACCAAGTTGAATAATGAAATCATAGCCAAGGTAAAGTCATGCATACGACGGTTCTTGCTTAAACAATTTCAAAACTTCATGATATGCACACGCATACAATGATATGATCTATATTCTTCATTCTAGCTCAATTCTCATGTAATCCACTCAATTCTCTTGAATCCATGGTTTAAGCATCAAAATTATACAAGCCAAGGGTTGAATTCCTACCTCAAGCTTGAATTCTCAAGTATAGAAGTGTAATCTTCGAAGTTCCTTCCAATTCCTCCAAGTCTCTAGCAAATACTCTACAATTGAGCTCAAGTTTCCTCCTCTCTCACTCTCACACGTTTCAGTCTTCAAAGATGAGGGGTTGAGAGTGCAAAGTGTGTAAATGGTGTAGAGAGTCGCCTTATATAGGCTCATTACATTGACTTAATTAATCTTGACTTAAACTAAGCAAATGAGGATTAATTAATCTAATTATTTCGTTCCGAATCAAATTTCAATTAAACTTACCATAATATTCTAAAAATTCCAACGAACACATAATCCAAGTCAATTTCATGTTTGGATGGCGATAAGGCCTTCAATTCACAAAACAGAACAAAATCAGAGACAGATATTCCTACCCAGAACAGATAGAAACTCATATAGTGCATAACACATGTAATAAAAACAAAAATTGCACCTTAATGACTTGTTAAACATTCATAATCATGGTCTATATGTTAATCATAGGTCACGGTTGTTACAGATAGAGCTCAGAGAATTTGTGAATTAGATTGGGAAATTTTGTAGTAGGCATTTTCACTGACTTCACTTATCACGTAGGCCTTTGCCATTTAGGTACAAACTTGTGAGTTGATGTTCCTCTTGTGATGTGAGGTGAAACTCAAAGCACTAAGGTCATGTTTGGTTTGTATTTGTGAAACAATTTTGAAAAATATTTTTATGGAAAGCGTTTACAAAATTTAAAAATTTGTTTGGTTGTATGTTTTGAAAATAGTTTTGGAGTTTGGGATTTTTTTTTTTTTTTGGTAATTGAATAGATGGGTGTGAGAGAAAAAGTGATTGATTGATGTGTAGTAGAGAGAAAAGTGAATTTGGATTTTTTTTTCAAAAATTTTCAACCAAATAAATTTTTGAAATTTTTTCTCAAAAATTGTCTCGCAAGAGACAAACCAAACAAGGCTTAAATCTCCTCATTTGAATTGCCTAGGGCATACCAGAGTGTCATAGGCTCGAGCAATGCCCCTTTGACAAACTTTGAGGTTCATCTCTGCTTTTGTCTCTTTTTTCATCAAGAGCTTCAAGCTCCATAGGTAATGGGTTAGGAATGACTCTACTTCGAAGGGCAATGCAAGCTAAAGAAATGGCAATTTCTACCAGAAGGCTTGATTGGTCCCCATAGACAAAGGAAAAGTGCATCATTTGAGTTGGCATCCTTTTGGATGTTCTATATGCCCAAAGGGCCATTGGGAGCATGTGGGCCCAATCCTTTTAATAATCCTTGAGGTTTTTAAGAGGATTCTGAGAAGTGTCTTATTGGTTGTCTCAGCTTGCCCATTCCCTTGGGGATAATAGGTTGTTGACTTGTGATGCATGATATCATAAGAGTTAAGGAGTTGTCCAATGTGGTGGTTGACAAAAGGGGTTTCATTCAAGGATTACTTTGGGTGTACCAAAGCAGCAGATGATGTATTCTTGGATAAAGTTTGAAATGGTGGGCCCTTGTTGCTTTCTTAAGTGGTATGGCACCCATCCACTTAGTGTAAGCTTCAGTGGCAGCAACAATCCATGTGTCCTCTAGATGATGGAGAAATAGGGCCAGTGAAATCCACGGTCCAAGTGTGAAAGGGCCTTGGGGAGCCTAAACTATGTGAGTCAATGGTTGGAGCATGAATGAGATTTCCATGGAGCTAGCAAGGTTTGCAAAGTTCAGCAAATGCCATAGCATCTACCTCCATGGTGGGCCAATAATGTCCCATGCTGCTGTGTTACTAGAAAACACTAATATCCAAGCAAATTACATATTGGTACGTAAGTTATGAAACATGGTATACTTCCATTTCAAAACAGTAAATTTAGTAATCTAAAATGATTCCAGAAATTTTTTCCAATATATTTCCTTAAATGTTTCCTTGGGAGGAAAAAATTCAAATATAATGAATTAAAATCTAAGGTGATTTAAGTTTCGACAAGACAAAACATAAAAAATGGGTCGGTTTATCTTCTGAGATTTGCAAAAGGTTTTTTTCTTTAAAAAAAAATAAAATTGAAAAATCTTATAGTTAAAAATTATCTTTACTGTGCTACTATGCAATGATGGTGATGAATCATTGTAGAACTAACAAATAAAATGCATTACAATTATGCACTGTGTACAATTGTTATGCTGTTCATTTTCTGAGAGCTCCATAATAGAAAAATGTTCTCACGGTCTTACTAAATAGGAACACAAGTTAAAACTAAATAAATCTAGTGCAGTGAGAATTGAATACATCGGACATAAACACTGTAATATATAAGATAAGAGAAAAATCTAAAGCCGAATCCTCTTGAATTTAATTGTAAATTTTTAAGGAAGGTAAACAAAAAAAACTTTAATATGGTAAAATCTTGGCCTAATAAAAGCTTTAATTGTCGTAGCTTTAATATTTTGAGGAAGTATTGACACCAAAAATTGGAATTCACTGTCGAAAGAGGCATGAGCACGTGCAGAGGAGGGCCAAGAGTGAAGGAAGTAAAGTTAATGGCCAAAGAAAGAGAAATGAGGGTGTAATACATGGCAGTTGCAAGAGAAAAGAAAGCTCAAAGGTAGTTGGAGCAGTTGCAGTAGTTGCAATTCATGGCAATTATAGAAGCCCAGCAAGTGGACACATGGCAGCACAACATAGTCAGTAAAGGCCATATAAAAGCTGGGACTTCAATGGAAAAATATAAAGCAAAAAAACATGAATAAAAATAAAGAGCGAGACTGTACAATTTTGTAACGAGCAAAGTGAGTGAAATAGAAAAAAAAAACAACCAAAAACAATGTCTTGTAATATAGTAATCTTCAGTTCTTACTATGAGAGCATGTCATATTACATTGCATATGATACAACTAGGGACTAACTTGACCTACTTCAATTATTCAAATCATTCTTTTTATACAATTAATTGAAAAAATTATCTATACAAAAAATTAAATTTATTCAATATCGATTGCCATACTATTAATTCATTTTTATTTATACGACAGACGTGTTTTTAATAATAAACTGTCGATTTATGATATATATATATGATTACTTATGTCTAATTAATCTAATTTTTTGCACGCATGTTTTTCTTAACTTGTCCTACAAGATGAACAATTCATATCATTAAGATAGGTATAAACTGTTAGACCATTTTAATATCTTTTATTTATTTATTTTTTGGTGACTTTTTGTTTTGTCCATGAATAGAGATGATTGGAAAGTCATGGCATTGGTGGTGAGTTAATATTTTGAAGGTTTTGAGACTCTCCCTTTTCTCTAGTTTAATGGTCATTATTATTATTATTATTATTATTATTATTATTATTATTATTATTATTATTATTATTATTATTATTATTATTGTGTAATTTGTAAGGTCCTAGTGGCCTATATATTGTTCATCTCATCTACTCATTTCTAGACCAATTCTTTTTACACTAGAGAGATTTCTAGCCAAAGAAAGATATTTTTCTTGGTGAAGCTTTGGATTCACTATCTTGTGCAGAGTTAACTTAAACCACACGACAAGTGGTCGGGCTGTTATATCCTGGAGGGGACAAGTCAGGGTTTAGTTATTGCTGTATTGGTATTTAGGTTCTTCCTACCGCAGTGAGTTTGATCTCCTTAAAGAAAACGACATATCCATACCTCAGTCAGATCTATTTATATCTCATTTTCTTTATATTATTTATCAATAAAATATAATTCTTCTGGTATCTTTGCCAACATAAACTATACATTCAACACAAGATTTACATCTCTCCTTCCTTGATTTATTCTCCACAAGATCTGCAGCCTCGTCCCCTTCAATCTTCTTGCCTATAAAAAATTTCCCATTCTCCAGAGGAATTCCATCGACATCTGATACATTTCCACTAAAGATCGTTCCTTTTTAGCCTTTGATCGATCCATCAACGCTCACAAGCGCACTAAGGATCGTGGCGAGAGTTTTTGATATTTTGGTACCCAAAACAGGTGATCTCAAGGCTATTAATTTAAAAATATTATACTGTAATTGAACTCTCTAATTAAGAGATCGATGGAACTGGCCTGACTTATCTTGGTCGGTTAGGTGGGAAATAAAGTCATTTGTGTCGATTCTTTTTGCGTAGTATTATTGGTCAAAAGCTTCACATGCACATATCACAATCACACTCCACTGAGCTAATACGTTGGAGATGTCAAACAATATATACACAACATTGTCATCATATGATTCATTAGAACAAAAAATGACCCTCCATTGTTCAACAAAAATTGATTACTATAGAACAAGCATCAGTGGTACTAATTTGGCTTCCTGGCTGAATCTGAATAATATAAAATATACATTCAACAAACAAGAAAATTGGGCAACATCTAGTGATTCTCTCTAAAATTTGCAGAGCCAAACACTCGGAAAAAACCTGCACACCACCTTCATAGGAAAAACTGTGGCAAAACAATTTGGCCAGGGTGGCTGTCGAGGCGACAATTCAATCCTTTATATACCCGAGCATGTGTGGTATTTTAACTCGCCCCATAATCTTGATTAACAAACAGTGGTGAAGAAGCTGCGAATTAAGATCGGTTGGCACAACGGCAAGGACCATTCTTCATTATAGACTGGCTACGAACTTTCAATTCAATTCCCATAGATCTACCATTTCATCCTGCATCTTATCTCACCTCAGCACGGGATCTGAACCAAAAACCAGCTCCGCCAAGCTGCAAAGAACAGTGCAAATGGAGATTCGTTTTACAATATTGTCATTTTATTCAAAAGCAAGGTGTCCTTTATGTTTGCAAAAAAACAGGAAATAAGTTCCTTTTTTTTTTCTTTTTTTTTTTTGGTGTGTAATGGTGACCGGCAGTGGAGGGACAGTTGCCAGAAGGTCTCTGTAAGTCACGTGAAGTAACCGTTTAGTTGCCAGAGAATCATCAGAAAGCGGCTGGACCTCGCCAGAGGGTCACCAGTCGTCGGTTGGCCAGCTATGGATGGTTGATGGCAGTGGCGGCCAGAGGTGGTGGGGGAGGTAGGCGAGAGTGAAAACTTGTCTTGAAAACAAGTGAAAACAACTTCTTTTTCTTCAAAATTTTTGAAATTTTGGAATCAATTCCACTTTCTTGAAAACAAAAGCAATATACTAAATAAGTTTTTGTTAGCGGTGGCGGCCAGAGGTGGTGGGGGAGGTAGGCGAGAGTGAAAACTTGTCTTGAAAACAAGTGAAAACAACTTCTTTTTCTTCAAAATTTTTGAAATTTTGGAATCAATTCCACTTTCTTGAAAACAAAAGCAATATACTAAATAAGTTTTTGTTTCCAGTTTCCAGTTTCCAGTTTCCAGTTTCCACAAAAAATAAAATTGAAAGCACAAAACGAAAGCATTGGTAACTCATTTTGAGAGAGAGTGACAGAAAAGTGACATACATTGGAGAGCCAGAACCAAAATTACTGGCATCACTTGCAGATGTATTCTGGTGGTAGCCAACCGAGATAAAACCGGAGTTGGCTGCTTGAGTCAATTCTGGGGAACCCTGGAAGCTTACTGGCGAACCTCTTCCAGGGGACATTACTGCAAATAAAGCAAACAAAGCAGCATATTGCATAAATAGTAGACAGAAGTTTACAACTACGTTGATTTTAAAAGGATCCAATTCAACAGTACTTATTAAAGGAACAACAATGGTTTTATAAAAAATATAAATAAAAAATAATTAAACAAATCTAGAGTGTAACAGCATAGTTCAACAAAGGAAGAGAAAAATAATCAAGGTAAAGCTAATTTGACAGATTACAAATGGATGAATTTAAGATTGGGATATAGGAATTGCCAAATCAGTGAGAAAACACGTTCCATGCATACATCATTTATCAGAAGGATATATTTCGAAAGTGAACCCGAGGAGGTTCAAGTAGGTAAACAAAAAGCCTCAAAAACAACTTTTAACAGCATTCCACATTTGGGTATAATGTTTCATATCGAGATGGGCTCAACAACAAACAACAAACACAAATGCCACTACTTTGGTGACCTAATTTCATGTCAAATGAAGGAAACATAGCAATTGGACTGTGAAGGGCAGCATGATGTGTTGTTACTTTCATTTTGTTTTTTACTTCTTTGGAGGACTCCTTGTCCTCTAGTTTCTTGTAATCTTTGTTTTCATTAATAATAATATTCTTCTTTTTTGTTGTTGCCGATCAAAAATAAAGAAAGAAAGAGCAATTGGACAAGCTAAACTATCCCCTACCAACACAGAACTACAAGAAAAGAAAAGAATGATCACACATTTAAGTCAAAATCACAGTCCAACAGGAAATATTACCTTGAAAGATTACAATAAGACAGAAGATAATGGTGAACATCATCGCAAATAAGTTGCCAGTTGATGTTGATGCCTTTTCAACATTCATCTTCTTCAATGCCTTCATTCGCTTGATCCTTGCACATTTGACCATAGCTAGTTCTGAGATCTCTTTGATTAGCTTCTGATCAGCAGCATCCAATGATAGAGCTTTGGGAGGTCGAGGAGGTCTGGGAGGCTTTTTACCACTTGTTTTACGTCTCTCCTTCCCTGATTTAACCTCCACAAGATCCACAGCCTCATCCCCTTCAACCTTCTTGTCTATTAAAAATTTTCCATTCTCCAAAGCAATTCCACCGACTTCTGATATATTTCCACTCAAGATCGTTTCTTTTTTTCCTTTGATCGATCCATCAATGCTTAGAAGCCCACCAAAGATATTTGTGAGAGTATTTGATATTTTGGTACCCCAAACAGGGTATGTACTTCCCACGTCTTCACAACTAGCCCCACCACTCTCAAGATCGACATAGAAATCTCTATCTCCTCGATTCATGTGATCCATTACAACATTGATCTTCGGTTTCTATTCCCTTTCCAACTCTAATTATCTGCTGCCAATACCAAAAATCCAAATACTCACCACCTGCAACTTCAAAAGTCCAACACTCACAATAATAAACTCTAATTCACAACCACGACCAATGATTCACAACTGAAATTGATTCTATTTCAACAAGTGGATTCTAACTTCTTCTATCTTAACTCAATACCCTTGAAAAAAATCTTCCTTTTGTCTCTCTTCCAGAGTCAAAGTCCCCTCCAAACCACTCACCAAAAAGGCCCAAAGATTCAAGCTATGAACAAAACCCGGAATGCATTATCAAACAGATATGTAATTAATTGAAAATTTCAACAATACACACTCTATAATGCAAACTGAAACTAAAATTTGTAGACTAATAAAAAAAACATAGGCTTGAGTTGACAATGCAAGCTTAGCAAGAAATCGAATACACTTGTGAAGAAAGCAAAGGAACAAAGAATCAAAGTAAACGAAAAATTGAAATCAAATCCACAAAGTGTAGCAAAGGAACACACTACCACCCATCAAATTCATAATCTAACACGGCAATTACAAGATACAATACACATTCACACACTCACTTATATATATATATGTGTGTGTGTGTGTGTGTGTGTGTGTGTGTGAAAGAAAGGAAAAACCTTGGAAAGAAAGCGTAGAAGCACTAGATCCAATAGGGACAAGAGGAGAGAGAGAGAGAGAGAGAGAGAGAGAGAGATAGAGAGATAAGGATGAGTGCACGAGGGTTTTGGGAGAATTATTACAGGTCTATTGTCAGAGAAATTATTGGCTAGTGTCAGGATAATGAAGAACATTTGATGCTTATAATAGTGGCACAATGGAGTCAGGAGCCTCTCCTTGCAAGTCCCTCCTTGCGCTCTGTCCTTGCAGGCCTTCGGGCCTATTTTTAGGCTTAATTTTGATAATTCGAATCGTTCATATTTTAAGATTTATTCAGTATAGTATATTTGTAAAAAATTAAGTTGATCGGATATCAGAAAATATGTTTTCAAAAAATTGAACTAAAAACTATTTTTTTAAAGAATTTAATAAACAGTTTTCCGAACATATGCTTTCTGATATCCGATCAACTTGATTTTTTACAGGTATGATATACTGAATAAATCATAAAATATGAACGGTTCGCATTATCAAAATTGGTTCTAAAAGTAGGCCCGAAGGCATGCAAGGACGGAGCGCAAGCAGGGAGTGCAAGAGAGGATCCCAATTCGGCACGATGGTCCTGGAAGAAGATAGAATTGTTCTGTCAATAGCCCAATAAAGTGATATTGCCAATGCGAAGACCGTAGCAAAATCCCACCGACAAGCAGCAGAAATAGTCTGGAAGTGGTGGGCGGGTGCCGTATATTTCTCAAATTTTTATTTTTATTTTTTTAAACTCCTAATTATTTTTAAATTTTATTAGAAGCTCTAATTTTTATGGATGGGCTAATTAAACATGTGATTAGCCAAGAGCTCTAATATTTCCTTTTTAGGGCCAGGCTTATCGGATTGGAACGTGCTATTGAGCCTATAGAGACTTATTACAGATCCTATTTCTACAATTCGAACCGTTAATATGTAAAACTTGTCGAATATTTTATCTCTGTAAAAAATCACATTGATCGAATATCGATAGTTACTTGATTTGATCAGATTTCTGTCAACGGTAAATATAATTTTCAAAATAAATTATTGACAAAAATCTGATCCGATCAAGTAGTTATCAATATCCAATCAATGTGATTTTTTAAAGAAATAAAATACTCAATAAGATCTACACATTAACGGTTCGAGCGATTAAAACAAAAGCCTCACAAGCCCAACGGTATAAACTGGAGACAAACTTAGCCCCCTTTTTTTATTGATGTTGTCATTTGTGCTCTATTCTTTAACTAATACACTAGTTTTTTTTCTCTTTTTTTGCCATATGTACTCTTGATATTGATCGGAAGACATTTGGCTTGTTTAGTTTGTTTTTCAGAAAAAAAATTTTGAAAAAATTATCTACAAACAAATTTTCAAGAGTAATCAAACCAAACAAATTTTCAAGAGTAATCGAACCAAACAAATTTTTTCAAAAAAATCTCAAAATTTTGTTTGATTACCTACTTTCCAAAATCACTCTCTCTCTCTTATACACATTAAATCAAGGGGTACTTACCAATTAGTCCTATTAACTAGACTTATTTACCTACAGGTCCTAACTAATAAATTTAACACTATAAAAATAAGAGAGTGATAAATTTATCACTAAAAATTTATTCATAAAAACAAAGAGACTGATAAATTTATCACTATAAATTTATTCATAAAAATAAAAGACTGATAAATTTATCTTTATCACTTAATAAATTTATCAAATAGGACTTAATGGGTAATAAGTCTCCAAAGTAAGACCTATTGGGTAATAAGTCTCCAAAGTAGGACCTATTGGTAGTTTACCCTTAAATCAATTACTTTTTTCAAAACTCTTTTCCCAAAACAATTTTCCAAAACCATTTCTGAAAAAAGACAAACCAAACAAATTTTCATATTTTTTATCTCAAAAACTACTCTACAAACACAAATCAAACACACTCAATTATCTACGTTCGATGAACAAAACCATTAAACCCTCGTTTGGGAGTTAACTATTTTAATAATTTTTTAACTGAAATATAAGGTAAAAAAAATTTGTATGTTTGGAATTATTTTTAAATTTTTTACGAAAAGATGTGTAAAAAGTAAAAAAAAAAATTTAAAATCTTTGACTTTTTTGTATATATTATAGGATTTCTAGTTTTTTTAGTAATTTTTTTGTTTTTAAGCTAAAATTATTACTTCCCAAACGAGGCCTAAAGCTGGATAATTTGATAAAGAAAACCATTAAAGGCACGATTTTTTATTTTACTCATAATACAATATAAAAAAAATTGAGCATATATCGATTCAAAGGTGGTGTGTGAATAACATTACCGTTTTATTTTATTCCTTAATTATGGGAAAATGCATTTGCAAACTTGATTAAAAAATATATATCAGTAACTTCGATGAAATGATAAATTTTGGGCATAAAAACTGTAATAGTTTTTGTATGGATAATGTTACCTTAATATAAAAAAGAGTCATGATAGAGACCCCCTCCAATCACCACCCCCACACATACGTGGCGGGTGGTGATTGGAGGAGCAGGAAAAAAAGAAAAAAGAAAAAGAAAATGTAACCAATGAGAGAGAGGGGGGGTCAAAGGAGGTGGGGAAAAAGGGGGCATGAAACATTTTTGTATAAAAAAATTCATTCAAATATACCATAATAATAATAATAATAATAATAATAATAATAATAGTAATAATAATAATAATAATAAATATTTTTAATTCAAGAGAAAATTATTTATGAGTCCTATTAGGGAGCTACATATCGTCCTACTAAAAAGCTTATGTTCCCATAAGTCCTGTGGGAAGTTTGTTGACACATTTACCCTCAATATTAGTTGTTAATATCATAAATAATAGTAAAACCATATATAGGAAATTGAATGTTACTATAGATCATATCTATATAAACGTAACGTAACGTGACACCTACATAAACATAACATGACACCTATACGTAACGTGACACATACATAAACATAACGTGGCACCTATGATCTATGGTAACATGCAATATAAGAAATTGCATGTTACCATATATCATATCTACATAAACGTAACGTAACGTGACACCTACATAAATGTAACGTGACACCTATGATCTATAGCAACATTCAATTTCCTATATAGGAAATTGAATGTTGTCATAGATCATATCTACATAAACGTAACGTAACGTGACACCTATGATCTATGGTATAGATCATATTTATATGAAACGTAACGTGACACCAACATAAACCAGCAACATTTTCACATTCAATTTAAAAAAATAAAAACTCATTAAGTTTGCGAAACGTAACGTGACACATTACGTTACGTTTATGTAGGTGTCACGTTAAGTTTATGTAGGTGTCACGTTACGTTGCGTTTATGTAGGTGTCACGTCACGTTACGTTTATGTAGGATTTTGTGAAATACATTCCTATCTAAATAGGACTTGAGACTCTATAAGAAATTACACAGGACTTAGCCTACCATAAATATCTGAAAAAAGACTTATAAATAAGTCTCCCTTCATTTAATATTAAACATTCAAAAGAGATGTATCAAATGAAGGAACTCATCTTTGATCCAAACAATTTATTTTAAGAGCCGATTGATTAAATTAGATTCGCCTTTAATCAATCTAATTTTCATAGATCCAAACAATTTATTTTAATAGCCGATTGATTAAATTAGATTGTCTTTAATCAATCTAATTTTTATAGAAACATCTAGAGAATAAACTGCTCAAATAACTAAAATGGACCCAACAGGGAAGCTTTGTCCAAATCTGTGTAGAGACTCTAGTGGTAAGGATGGATCGTAGGTTGGGAGGTTAATTGGACCCACAACTCTTCGTTTTGGAGGTTAGGTTCAGTTCAACACCATTAACTAACGTGGCACCCACCCTCTTTGAGGTACAAAGCCATGTGAGAAGAATGGATATATAAAATGACATCAATGGCCCATCAATAGCATTATTGGAATTTATTCATAGCCTTTGGGTCCAATAGATTAGACAAACATCCATTTTGATTTAATTTTTTATGATCTGCATGAGGGTTCATCGTTTGACTCGAAGGTCCAGAGCCCGACCCAAGCTCAGCTAGCCAATTATGACCAGCGCCCGACCCAAGCTCAGCTAGCAAGTACAATCTGTATAAGGGCTCATCCTTTGACCCGAAGGTCTGGAGCCCAGTCCAAACTCAGCTAGCCAACCGTGCTTTTACCCAACCCAAGTCTGTATCCCAAGCAAACTAGTCCAACCCGAACAAGGTTAGGACTGCGGTTGGACCTAGGAATTGAAGTTTGGCCCACAAGCCCACCCGCCCGATAAAAATAAGAAAATAATAAAAACAAGTGAAAAAAAACATGAAAGTAGGTTGAATTGCAACCTATTAGACTAGCCTGTGGCTTGACTACTCTGCTTGCTTATTGCTTTAGCGGGAGTTGCTGTCGATATTTGAAAAGCTTAGCTTTGTTGAAAACATGAAAGTAGGTTGAATTTCAACCCGTTAGGCTTAGTTTGTGGGCCAATCAATTAGCCCATCTCAACCAAGCCCATTAGACAGATTGGCCCAGCCCCATCAAAAAATCTGTCAGAATTAGCCCATGAGCTGTTGGGCTCCATCGTTCACTTCACGCTCCAGCTCAACTCGATGCCAACCCTTACGTACATATCTATAATCTGTTGCTTTTTGTTGGTGCATATGTTATTACACTTTGGTACATGTGATGTTGATCACAGTTACATCTCAAAGAAAGAAAAAGAAAGATAACAAAAAAAATCACAAGTACATAAAATTACATAATATAAACAGTTTTTTTATAGAAAATTATTTTTTATTAATGGATTGAATGGATGAGATAATTAGCCTCCATAATATTAAACAAAATGACAAAGCTTCTTGGAACTACTGTTTTCACTGCAGAGTAACTAAAATTTGAAGATAGCAGCACCACTTGACGGCTTGGAAGCAAAAACATAAAGACCAAGATCACTCCCATCGATCACCCCTTTCTCCATTCTTGATTTATAGAATTGCTTCTGAGAAATACATGGTGGAACCCTGTTAATACCTTTTGCTGAAAACTAGTTTGAACGGAATCTGGAGCAGATGATTGGAGTTTTTTTTGGGGTGAATAAGAGAAGATTGGAGTTGGTAAAACAGAAACTAACCTTTAAGTTGAGGATGAATTCTGATACGATAGACTCTTTCACCAAAGCGACAGCACAACCGCCCCATCCAGCTCCCGTAAGCCTTGCTCCCAGAGCACCATTATCGCGACAAACCTTTACAAGTTCTTCCAATTCTGGACAGCTACAAGAACAATAGAAACAAATAAGATATACAGGTCAAACTTGTTTAATTAATTTGGTTTAGCTTTCAAAACCTCTTTTTTAAAATACTTTTTTGGCAAAAGGAAACACCACACTAGTTTGAAAACGATGAGTTCTTTTATAAATAAAAAAATCATAAAATAGATTTGAAAACTAAAAACAAACAGAGATATTTGAGGGATGTAAAGGGCAGTCCTCAAGCGGTGTCTGAAGAATCAAACCAGAGGATTCCAATCAAGAGTAACATAGGCACACACTGTCATGTTGACATATCATTTTCTCATTGCATAACAACACAACAATGAAGTAAGAGTTTTCCCAGCATAGGTTCGTTCATTATCTTTGGTTTTCGCTGTCAAACTAGAAAACTTGTATAGGTTGTGCTTGTATCCCGGGGCAACATGTGAGGGGAGAAAAGGGAAAACAGAGACAATTATAAAGAGCCTTGTTACGCTACAAATGTAAAGGCAATCTTGTGTGAGGAATTTACTTGTTCAGCAACATATGTTATACACATCATACGCTGCTTATTATTGTAGCATAACCAGATCTCTCATATCTGAGGATATATCACATTCAAATTCTCCCTAGTCACTATTGTCGGCGACCCTAAGTGTCATTTAGTGCAGACAAATTTGGAAAGTTGGAATAGTACCTGCACTCATAGAGAACGCTGCAGCTATAATGACTTTCATTCATAAGGTCACCAAGCTTCTTTACCATGTCCTCTTCACTGCAATAACAACTTCTTGGAAGTTAGATCAAGGAAACAAGAAAATGGTAATTATCTTCACTTGGTTCATTAACCACAGTAATGGCAGGTTCATAAAGCATTGGGGTTTGATTTGTACAAAATAAAAAGTTGCATGTCGAACCAGACAGAAGTGACCTAACATTTTAAGTTCCACTATTTCGGCTGTTGAGGAAATACATTCAAATATATCTTAGGATGGATAACCCAATTGGAACACTCAAAAAAAAAAAAAAAACTAATATGCAGGTGCTGGGAGAGGTGGACTCAAATTATTAGTATTACTTGTACAAAGTACCACTGTACCTTTTTTATTATTACGCATCAAATAGGGTTACATAAACAAATATGTTAAAAGGAAGTTTCAACCACATTCAACTCAAGTCTGCAATTTTTTTAGGAGTGTGTGTGTTGGGATGACGACAAAGTAAGGAGTGAGAGGGTGTGGGCAAACTGGAGAGGAAGGAAATGGTGAGGACCACACGTGAAAGAGGAGGAGAAGAAGGCAGTGGTGCTATGATGGTGGAAAGAGAGAGATGAGTTCTCAGTTTGAAGAGAGGGAGAGGGCTTGAAATTTTCTGTCACTTCCACAGGAAAATTCTGGAGCAGAGAAAGGGGGGGGGGGCGGGGGGGAATTGTTTGGTCACAAAGATAGGGGAAATAACTGCAGTTAGCCACTCTGACATGGGAGTTCAGTTTTATGGGGGGGGGGGGGGGGCGAGGAATTGTTTGGTCACAAAGATAGGGGAAATAACTGCAGTTAGCCACTCTGACATGGGAGTTCAGTTTTATGGGGGGGGGGGGGGGGGGGGGGGGGGGGGGGGCCGAGGAATTGTTTGGTCACAAAGATAGGGGAAATAACTGCAGTTAGCCACTCTGACATGGGAGTTCAGTTTTATTTCAAAATTTTCATGGGAAGTCGGTGTAATTATCCCAATTTTTTATTAGTTAGACCTCTTTAGGCTACTCAACAAGCCTCCCATTTTTATCAAACAGTAAGAGAATGAGTGCTTAATAAACAAGTATTAGGATACATCATGAGCTTTCAAAGCAACAAAGCAAGTGCCAGGGCTTATCTGAAAGCTTGGTAAGGATTAATCTGATGTTGAAAATGTACTGCAAATCATAAGCATAGATAGCATAAATGAAATAATAGCTTGTGGTACTGATTCAACTGAATATGTAACTCACCTTAAGTTTGATGAAACAGTGTCCTTGAAAGCATGTACACGCTTGGCTTCAGAATACACGTGAGAAGCTCTCTGAAAATCAAATGTTAAACCAAGTTTAGTAGTACACTGACATTTAAAAGGAAGAAATGGTATGGGCAAAAGTTTTGTATCAACCAGAACGCCAACAAGCCATTGGTACGTTTCATGCTTACAAGGTATTAACACATAGAATTACATAGGACTGGAAACTATTTGCAGGTAATTTCTGCAGATATAAACCCGGATGCATTACGATAGAGAACCAGACCTAGGTAATTATTTCTAAATCCCTACTCAAATTTGTGATCTCCAAACACAACCTAAAAGAAACACAAATCAATATAACCAAAACTTCATCCCAAAAATACATCAAGAAAACTGCAGGTAATGCATATATGGAAGAAAACTTTCCATAAATGGCTCCTTCTACCCACCACATTTAATCCAGGATTTGAAGGAAGAAAAATTAGCAAACATTCACCCTTATGAATCCAGATGAAATTTTAATAATAATTCATAACTAACAAAAACAGAGATGGTGGATAACAGCATTCTGTGTTCACAAATTCAGATCATAACTCAATCATGATGTTGGAATAAAAGCTAGTGTAAAACAAAGTTACCTGGAATAACTTATATTGTCTGGCCACTTTTAGCACATCCAAAGAAGTTGGAGAATCGGCAAAGATTGATTGCAGGTTTTCCTCAGTGATTTTCTCAATATTTTCAGCTCTATATGGTTCTTCACTCAAAAGTTCCTGTGGCAATGACACAAGCTACTATAACCTAATACATACAGGTGGATAAAAATGTTTATGTTTACTTGGAAAGAACAATAAGTTACACAAATCCATAATCTAATGAGCCTCTAATGGTGTTATACAGGTACACACAAAATCCATGATCACAACCACCTCTAATGGTGTTGCACAAAGTAGAGGCATCATTAAAAACAAAAACAAATGATTAAAACAGCCTTGCTGCAGAAAATAAATAAATAGATACCTTCACAGCAACAACAGGATCAGAAGATCCACGACTGCTAGCAAATGATACACACGACCCTTCAACATCAGAAAGAGTTTTCAGTTTGGATATTGCCTCTTGAGGTTTCATTCCGAGCTTTATACCGAGAACAATCTGCAGAAGCCTCCAATATCACGAGTACAATACGCGTTTAACAGTAAAAAGCTAAAAGCATTTGGAAGTCTAGAAACTATTGCATTGGAGGACAATTTAGATAATAGACCTTGTAGATTTTAAAATTAGGAGCCTTCGCAATGGCTATTGAATCCATAGACTAATGCTTTAGGTCATTTTGATAGAAAATGCAATATAAAGTTTTTTTTTTTTTTTTTAAATAACAAACAACCAAATTGCAATATAAAGTAAAATATACACCAACTATCAAAAAATAAAATGAAACAAAATAAAACTTACAGCAGCTAAACGGCATTCAACAACCCGATTATTGTAATTTGTAGCAGCAGTGACTGCTTTCTGGGATTCGGCCAATGAATGTGCTATTACAAAAGAACCACCAGCAGGAAGTTGCACATCAGTTGCACGAATGGGATTGAAATCAATCAGCTCCGCAAACCCAGATTGAGCCATGACAGAGATAGCCTGCAAGGTGAATCAAATTATGGACTGATAGGTTGTGGCCAATCTGACCCAAACAAAAATAATATGAATATGTTTGATAGTCATTAAAATAAGCTGATCTGAGACAAGGACCTGACTAAAATCCTACCTGGCCTTGTCAATGACAAAAGTAACACTAGCCACCAACTTAACAAAGGACTTCTTCCTTAGAATGTATTGAAAATTAGCAAGTTGCAATATACAAGAGAAATATGTTTTTGTAAGAGTTGGAGTATGTTTGGATGATGTCAAACTATTGAGAGTAAAGCCCTGAAGATTCAGGAAAACTATAATAAAATTCAAGAGCATGTAATGGAGGTTACGTAACCTGGTCCATGCCGCCAGATTGTGTCCCAATATGCCGTTCACATTCACATGTAAGCTGTGCAATTTCTTTCTGTAAAATAAACAATGACATTAGAATCAGTAAAAAAATAAAAATAAAAATAAAAATAAAAAAGTTTTCACAATATGGACATTTTACTGTCAATTAGTCTTCATCTACCAGACTGTAGAATGGAAGTGTCTCAGTTGTACAGAGCAAATGTGGAAGTACAAAATGCACAATGTAGCATTAAGTAACTTTATAAAGACAGAGATCCTAATGTCAACACCAGATAGTCTAAATACTCTCACAAACAAGCATTCAAGTTCTCGAAAAAACCAGCACCAATTTATTTAACCAATAATGCATAGTTATTCTTCAAAGACCCTGAATGCTTTTATTTAACATGTCCAGTACAATTAAACAATAAACACACAGATAATAAATATCTTAAGCAAGGAATAGATTTTCAATAAATAGATGATTTTATGAGTTCGATGTATTAATGAACATTGCAAGTCCTTCATACAAAAAAAATGTAAAATCATACCAAAGAACGAAACAAATTTTTCATGGATTGAAGTTTGAGCAACAGACATGGTGTAGAACGTTACTGCTTTTCTTTTTTTTGAGCATCAACAAGGGAATTCTATTAATAAAAAGGCATGAAACAAAAAGAGGACAAGGAGTCCTCGAACAATGAAAAGAAAACAAAGCAAAAACAACAAAACAAACTGAAAAACAGAGGAAACAAACTGTAGAACGTTACTGCTCAGTCTATATGAAATTCTGAGGCATCTATTACAAAAACAGAGGAAACAGAAAATAGTTCCTCTACAGCTATGGAGAAATGGTTGGAATACCTTTGGAAAGTTCACGTCAAAAGCAGCCATTATAGCAATTGTAGAAGAGCAAACAAATGCTGCAGAGCTAGATAATCCAGACCCTAGATGAAAAGTAGGCAACTCAGATTTGTAACATTCTATAAAACAACTGCCAGTTCATAAAGTATTAGTACAATGGTTAAGTGATTTTTTTTATCAAACAGCCTTCATAAGGACTTAGCATGAAAATCCAGGGAAATTATACCAGTAGGAACTGTTCCATCAATCATGACATCAAGTCCAACTGGTTCACCAACATCCAAACCTTTTGATTTCACATACTCATAGAAACCCTTATACCTGCAGATCACACACCATATCAGATCTCCAATAGTGGATATTAAGCAATTCCAAGAGAACAAAAATAATCAACCAACAAACTAGGTGCTTATTATAATGTGCAGTTCAAAAGCAACACATAAGGTCTAACTTCATTTAGTACTCAAAAGTTAATAATTTTAAATCCAATTTGTTGTCTATATAGTGGGCCAATATCTCTCCTCTATAGCCAACAGCAAGTTTTGAGAACTCACCCACAGATGAAATAATGACCCCATCTATGATTTTTCAGATCAATATCCTGCAAAAAGAAAAGGGTAAAGCATGTTTACATGACATAGGGTTCCTTTGCTAATGAAACAAGGCCATTATGACAAGAAAATTAACAGCATTACAAAAAATTTGATCAAAATAGATCCTTGACATAGTGGAGCATGTTCAACAATCAAATTCAGTTTGATGAATGGATGGACGGCAAATCATGGACCATAGACAGGAATTCAACTACTTATTTGAAGAACAAGAGTATGAGTAACTAAAAACTTAAAAAATAAAAACTTCACGCGTACAAAGTAATTGGTTTCATAAGAGAAGGTAAGTCATGCTATAAGGATAACATCATGAAATACGGGTACACCTCTGCTGCTATTTTTATTCCTTTTTATTTTATTGAGAGAGAGACAGAGAGATGCATACAAGCAAACATTGATGTTCTTTCTGAGATCCACAACCAAAATCCTCAATTCTCAGATTTGGTAAACTAAATAGATTTCAGAAATAAAAAGTGATGTATTCAAATGGTCAATTCCATTCTCATCGCTTAATTGAAAAGAGAGAGTAGGGGGGGAAGCATTCAAATGAGATGGTCTGACTCCTTTGCCCACAATTCACAGCTTTCAACGAACCCATCAATAGATTGCAACAAATCAATCGAATATATTAAGAGCAATTCTTCAATAGAGCTTACATATTAAGGACATACAGTAAGTTTTTATAGGTTTTATTTAGCCTGTCTAATCATCATCTGTGTTGCAGATTTATTGCTGGCTCTTGGTTCTAACATGAAGAAACATTGGGTATAGCAATTTAACACTGTTCTTTACTTCTTCTCCATCTGTAATCATTTGCTCTGACCTGTGTTCTTCTATATCCTGTAGTTTACATGGATCAAGCCAAGTATCACAACTTTTTGTTCCCATAACTCTTCCTCCTCATCCTGGCTTGGGCAGAAATATAGTAGTCTCACAACAACTTTGAAAATCCAAGTCCCATATTATCTTGAAATATTTAACCAAAAACACAACCTTAAACTTTCTCGGTTTCGTGACAAAGGACAGCTGATGTCATGGAAATCGGACTGGGTTGTTTGAGAAGAATGTTTTTTAGCCAAAAACTATGTCAAATCATTCTCTTTACTTTTTTGCACATCCAAAAAGTCACTAAATAAGCCAATTCTCAAATGAGCCATCAAGTTTCGAGCTTTCCCCGTTTTCCATTATACCATCACCCATCAAACACACCATCTCAATCAAATAACTATCCAAATGTGTTCAACCAATCAAGGTACCATACCCACCATTGTATTAACTAAACCAATCCAACAAACTTAAAGATCACACATTTATAGTAATATCAGCCCAAATATCTAGAAAAATCATCACACACACATCATATATACAGGCTTATTATAATTTGTACCTGGTTTGGATCAGCAGGATAAGTACAGAGAGGGTACTTATCGCTAACATTGGCAATCAAAAGACGCTTTTCGGGCTCCCCAGCATCGCGCTTTCGGATTGCGACGATCGTGTCTTGCCGAATCGCCATCGGAAGCACCGAGTACCCTTCATAATCAATGTGTTCCCCAATCAAATTCACTCGCCCTGAAACAATCAATTCAAATCAAACTCATACATGTAAACATACATATGTGTGTGTGTGTGTGTGTGTGTGTGTGTGAGAGAGAGAGAGAGAGAGAGAGAGAGAGAGAGAGAGACCTGGAGATCGGGCGAAGATTTGGGGAGAGTGGCCGAAGACTTGGATGAACTTGGATTTCAAGTTTTCGAATCGAAGCAGAGCTTCTTGGAGCTGAGATTCGACTCCGTAGACTGGTTCGAGTGTTTCGTAGATTGGGATTGGAAGATCTTCGTGTCTCGCCATTTTCGACACGTTTTTGTTTGCTTTGACTTGACTTGACTTGTGATTGAATCAGTGAAGAACGAGAACGAGAACGAAAACACAGAGTAGTCTCTCTATTGTCTCTGTCTCTGTCTATCTGAAACCGAAGCACGTTTCACCATTTGTGGATATGGTAAGCTGAAGGCATATTTGTTTTGGGCGGACTGATTTGGTTGGATTAGTATTCCTATCATTGATAGTATTAGGATTATGAATTGTTTTGGATTATGTATAGTATATGAATTGTTTTGGATTATGTATTTTAGTATAGATTATGAATTGTTTTGGATGATGTATTTTTATTTTATGTTTGAATTGAGGTGGGATTATAATGAGAAATTAATAAAATATTATTTAATTTGATGTTTGTTTAAGAAAATTAGAATAGATAGGACATAATCGGATATGGAATATAATATATAGATCATAATATTTTTATTATGGTCATTTGATAAGTTAGTTCAGACTTTAACTTAGTCTTTCAATTTATATCTCATTCTTATGTAGGATTAAATAGTTCATCATATTTATATCTCATTTTTATGTGGGATTAAATAGTTCATCATATGTGGGATACTATATCTTTATATATTGTTAATCCGTACTTTAATTTTTTTAACCAAATAGCATATTAATAATTTTATTGGATTCAATCCCAAACATATGTCCGCCCAAACAAACATAGCAACAATGCTAGAAGCCAAAACTTCCATCAAAATTTGTATCAAATGTCTTTCACATCATATGAAATATTTATAGTAAAACTTTTAGGATATGTTTAGATAGATTTTCAAACTATAATTTTATCCTTACATTCCAATGTCATATTTGAATACATCTTTGAAATTATATTTTCACAACAAAAAAAAAAACTTACAGAAAATTTTGTGTCAAATAGGATTTGTTTTTTTTAAATTTGGCTTAACCGGCCGGTCAACCGGAACAAGGCAATTTTTTTTTTTTTTTTTAATTTTTTTTTTGGGCAATTGGCACCCTTTTTTTTTATAAATTTTTAATAAAACAATATTTTCAGAATTTTTTTTAAAAAAAATATGAGCTTTTAATGGATTTTAAAATTATATGTTTAATTATGAGTTGTAAGTTTTTGTATTAGATATCATATGTCACATAAAAAATTCTTCACTCAATTCAAAACTCTTTTCAAACTCATAAACAAATAAATTTTCTATACTTAAATCATAATTTCAAAACATATAAAATCAAAATACAACTCTATTCTCGAATTATATTTCCAAAACTCTTCTAAACATTACCTTAAGATCTCTAGCATTTTTGTTAAGCCAATTACACTCCTCCATCACTAATTATTATCTTATCCGGTGAACTTTAAAATCAAAGACTCTTCAATTATCAAAACTGCTCCATTTTTACCACTCTAAAATACTTTATTATTATTATTTATTTAAAGGTTGAATAAATTTGAAAAAAATAATAATAATCTAATATGACACGCTTTAACGATAAATTCAAGTCTCGTTTGGAAATAGATTATATTAGTAATTTTTAAATTTTTTTGTTAAAATGTGAGGTAAATAAATTAGTATGTTTTAAATATTTTTTTTACAAAAAATATGTGTAAAGGGTAGAGAGAAAATGAAATTTTTAACTTTTTTGTATATATTGTTAGTTTTAAATTTTTTTTAATAACTTTTTTACTTTTAGACTAAAACGGTGAGTTGCTAAAGGAGGCCTAACGTTTTTTTGGATAAACTACCAATAGGTCTTAATAGTTTAACTTAATTCCCATTAAGTCTTATTGAAAATAAGTCTTGGTAAAATTGTTACTAAAAATAATTTTTTGTGATAAACTTTTATATAAATCGCTAAAAATTGACAATTAGTGACTTTTTTGTCATGATTTTTATAAATTGTCGCTAAAACTTACAATTAGTGACTTTTTTATGACAAAATTTTCCCATATAATCTATTAGACAATAAGTTCACTTTGTTTTGATAACTCAAGGTGTCCGGGCCAACTTGCGCGCACCTCGACTAATCCCTAGGGGACCAATCGCGCACCTCGACTAATCCCTAGGGGACCAATCCCACCGTCCACTAGCAGGGAGCCCATTTAAAGCCAGAGCAAAGCTCTGTATGGACTGGTCCAACACAATGATTAATAGCACCTAAGAAGTTTTGAACTTGAGACCTAAAAAGGAGCAAACTCTTAAGTCCCAAGCCTACATCACTAGGCCAATCCTTGGGGGTTATAAGTCCACATATTAAGACCTATACGTAAATACTCCTAAGTTTTTTTTATCAAATCTGACCAGTTGTCCGGTGTAAAGTAATTTTTTATCAAATTCATCCCAAAATCAGTTGTTTGATAGGACATCTGGATGAATGTCCGGCCCAATGGTCATCTATAAATTTGATGAAAGGATAAAACTCCCTGATTTTATGAAAAAACAAATAACTCTCTTTCTATTTGATAGTTTGATGAAATAATTGGAGCTCGCATTTTTTCAATTTTTCATCAAATTTGAATATGATAAAAGTTGGAGATGGCCTAATGCATAATTTTTAGAATTTGAATGGATAAGGTCAAATTCAAAGATAACCGAAGGGGTAAACTATCATTAATTTTAATATTAATTTTTTAGTTTAATTGCTTAAATTTGAAGTTTTTCAATTTAACCCCTTGCTTACGCAGGAATTGACTATTTTGGTTAGCTTTTTATTTTTTTATAATAAGACGGGATAAAAAAAATAAAAAAAAAAGTAGAAAGAGTGATGTGATGGTGTTTTTTGTATTATTGGCTATTTTAGCTTGGAATATGATATTTTAGCCCATCCTAATATATATTAGCATGTTGTACATGCAATACTGTACAATTGAAGTAAGTTAAAAATATAAATAAATGACAAAAAAATCAAAATCATAATATTTTTGTTGTTGAAATGGTATGAGTTTTATTTTTTAAACTCAATGTCAATGTTTGAAATCTTGTGTACATTTTTATATAATTTTTTTTTATTTTAAATAGATAAAAGAAAGACACGTAACGTAAGGAGAAACAAGTAAAAATATTCACACAAAATCCAACATTCACTTTAATGGCCTATTTTGAGAAGTGGGTTAAAAGCCACTTCTCAACTTTAGCTCACTTATTCTCTCACAAAAAAAAAAAAAAATCAAAAAGTTAACTTTTAACCATTTTCCCAAAACATCTAATAATAATAAGTAACGGGTGGTATAAGTATTCCTACCTTAAATCCATGGTTATAAGTTCAAGTATTATCCACCTCCTTATGTAACCTTTTTTAAAAAATAACAAAAAATACAAATCTACCATGTGGCACAAGAAGAGCAAAGTTTCACTATACCAATTGAGGCATTCGCTAATAAGTAAAAATAAAATAAAATAATAATTAAATATATATTATGATAATGTGTATTTAACTTAAGTGGTATGAACCTTAATACCTTAAACCCATGGCCATGGATTCAAGTCTTGCCCACCCTTCTTTTTGTAATATTTTTTGAAAGAAAATAAATAAATAATTTACCACATAACATGAGGAGAGCAAAATTTCACTACACTAATTGAGTATTTAATAATATGATTTAGCATTTAAAACTGAATTGATTAAGTGATAATCAATTAAGTCTATTTGATAACCACAATTAATATCGTTTAAAATTTTAATTGCCTTTTAAAATATATGTTAAAACTTAAAAAAAAATATAAATCATATAAAATTTACTTAATTCTGATTGAATTTATAAATATTAAATATAAATATTGATATACGCTATTATAAACTCCTCACACCACCATCACTGCCACCGTTACCATTGCTACCACCACTACAACCACTACAACCACTATCATCATGCCACCGTTACCATTATTATCACCATCACTACCGTCCACGCCACACCACCATCATGGCACCACCATCATTACTACCACTACTACCATACCATTGTTACTACCATCGCCATTACTACCACCGCTACCATCATACTGCCACTACTTCTACCACTATTACCGTCACTTTCATCACCATTGTTATTATTGTCATAAACATCATGATTATTTTACTAGTTATCACTACCATCGCTACCACCACCACCATCGCCGTCATTACAATATAAAAATCAAAATGAATAATTTGAAAATAATAAATTTCAAATTTGATCTTAGACGTTCAAACAACTTATTTTTAATTTAACACTTAGATTTTTATCAAACAATTTTTTGGCTTAACAAATTCAACATTTAATTTTTAGTTTTTAAATTTATCAAATACAGACATAATAATAATAATAATAATAATAATAATAATAAGTATAGATAAATATAAAAGATAGACATAGAATAGAAGAAGATAGATAGATGGATGGTGAAGTGTCATTTTGAGGGTCTATGGTAAAGACATTTTTATTTTTGGTAAATTATACGAATCGCCTATGTAGTTTTGAAAATTATATTCCACCCGTAAGGTTTATAATTTTATAACAAATCGTCTATTTTATTAATAAATCATCAAGTCAATTAACAGTTTTCAATGATGTTAAAAATATATTTCAATTAATAATTTAGGTAGTTTTATTATTGTATAGGAGAACAATTATGAATTTCATTTTTTGGGTTAATTATGTTAAATAAAAAATTCTAATAAGGGGGTATTTGTAATTTTCAAATCATAAGAGTCAATCTATATTTTAAGTAAACCTCAGGGGGTCTATTTGTAATTTATCCTTTTATTTTTAAAAGCTTTCCCTCTTATTTTTTTCACAGGCCAAGTTTGGATAATATAACATAAATTTGGAAGACGGATAATCATATTTACACATGAATCAATGGTTCATAAGACTCAATGAGAAATTTATTAAAAAAATATGATTTATTTCATATTTATCTATTAAATAGTAACAATTATGAAGATAAGTATTAATAAAAAATAAAAACTCATAATATTAATACAACGGCTCCGCTACGTAGCTCGAAAGCATGTGGCTTGAGTGACCCGAATTTTATGTTTTATCTGTTGTTGGCGTGTGCTCAACTCAACTCCCACACCCACACATTTCATTTGAAAAAAAAAAGAAAAGAAAATAACAGAGAATATATAGAGAAGAGCATCGTCTTCGTAACCTAGCGGAACAAGGAGAAAGCTTTTGTAGCGGAACAGTGAAAGGAGCGAGTAACAGACCTGTGTGTTGCCGCTGAGCACCGATCTGGGTCCTGCTGCTGCTGTGTGTGCCGCAAGGGTCCGGCTGTTGCTGTTGTATGTGCCCCCAAGGGTCCCGCGCACTGTTTAATTTGAATGGAAGAGAAAGAGCTTTGCTTTGTCTAATCTCAAGTTCACATTCTCACGTAAAAACTATGTATGAATAGAAATATACATAAGAACACTACAACCATGATGCTGCAGAAATTTTTTTATTGGTGTATAGAGACACGGATTAAATGAGGATGAGAAAGGTTGGGTCCTTAATGGCATCAAAATCTACATGATCTCAGTGGAACCAACTATATTGAACAAAGCCCTACAAAAATATTTGCAATCAGTACATAATATGTTCATTCAATCAAAAAACAATCCAGCACCAATTCTTCTGTTACATGATTATCCATTAATTCAATATCACTTTCCCCTTGTGTTTCAGGTCAAACCATCCAATGCTGCATTTTTATGCAATCATTTTCTATGGTGCAAATGCTGCCCATGAGGGCCATGACCATATCGTATCTTACCCGAAATCCTCTTGTCCTTGCATACTACTATGTCAGATTTCTCATAAACATTTGTTTAAGTAATTCCCTTTTCAATATTGCTACAGAACCATTGCAAGAATGTCACTACTCAAATTCATTTCCTTCATATCTTGTTCTTCACCATTAAGTATTACTGCCCTTTAAAATCAAACTCAATACTAAGTTTCCTGCACTAGGCAGATGTTTATCACGCAACAGGTCATGGGCACCGTTTCTGTCACGACCCAAACCCGGCCCTATGGGTTTAACACCGTAACCGGCCAGTAATCCGTGATTACCGAAGGCCTGCTTAACAGTAATACAGTATAACAGAGTTCAGGGCCTGGCGGAAGCCAATACAGTGAATAACTAGTGTCCATTGAGCTGTGGAAATCTGTATGCCAAAAATATTTTTCATGCATTCATACAGTTCAAACAGTACGGTCCATAAACAGTCTATACAATCACATACAAACATTCAGTACGGGGACCTAATCCCCCGATAACAGTACAGTAAAACAGTAGACGGTCTATACAGTAGTACAAAACAGTGAGGAGACCGATGGGAAAACCCAAAACAAAATCCCAAAGCCATAACATGGCAACACGGAACCTCACAGTGAGGCACATAGGCTGGCTTGACAAAACTGGGACCAACCCACGCTCCTAGCTCTGGTCTGGCTGCTGAGAACCTACATATATATATAAACAGTGAGCTAAAGCCCAGTGAATAACATAAAGCGTAAAGAGGTTTAGAATGAATGTCCTTACAGTAATGAAAACGGTTCATTTCAATCAGTATTACAGTTGTTCGGTACAATAAACAATCATATGTGGTACATCCATTAGCATAACAGTAACAGTAGGTCAAAAGACCGAACAGTAATGATGGCCAGTCATTCAGTAAACAGTATGGTTCCACAAGGGAACCGACAGAGATCTCTGTAACAGTAACAGTCAGTAACAGTAGTGCTAAGGATGCCACAGTACAGTTCAGAAATAAAGGACATACATTCATTCAGTAAATAATTCCAGTTCAGTAAACAGTTCAGTTCAGTATTCAAAAGATAGTCATTTTGAACATATCTTTACACAATTGTTACTCACAGAGATTGGGCTAATAGCAGCTAGAGCGCGTCCCCGAGAGCCAACCCTAAACAGTTAACAAATAGAACACACACTAAGTTTCACATTCGGGAAGGATGATAATTAAATCCCTAAATTTCCTCGGTGTGGTTCTATGTCTAAATCCTCATTAAGATGTCTTAAACTAGGCCTAAGAATGCCTAGGATGAGATGAGGATGCAAAAATACAGTTGGAAGGCATTTTTCAAAAGTTGCTGAAAATAGGCTCTTCGCTCGAGCGAGCCTTCCTTCGCTCGAGCGAGCTTCCAAAATCAAAGGCTTCGCTCGAGCGAACAATCCTTCGCTCGAGCGGTCTGATGAACAGTAAAAGTACTGGTTGCTCGATTTTTACGCGCGATACCACGCTCGATGCTCGCTCGAGCGGAGCCCTGAATAACGGTGCTCGCTCGAGCGAGGAATCCTTCGCTCGAGCGAAGAAGCCAAATCTGGAAATTTCCAGATTTGTCTTCCAAGTTCGAACCAAGCATTCAACAACACAAAACTCAACCTCTTAGGCCCAAATTCTGGAAAAACATTTCAAACTCATAGTACAACAAGTTTTAAAGCTCAATTTGCACATGCAAGGGCCAAAGATGAGTCAATTAAAGCCATTTTTCAAACCCATTTCAAGAACAATTTGCAAACATGCAATGCATGAAGTTTAAACCAAAATCAAGCTTCAAATCTTGCTCTAATGAGCTCCAATTTTTGAAAACAACTTGAAAGCATGGACTAATATAAAATCATGGACTTGCATGCACAATTTATCATGAATTCAACTTCAAAATGCAACAATTCAAGCATGCATGTAACATTTGAGCTTCAATCTCACATGCTAAGCTTAAAACATGACTTAGCTCATAAATTTAACATGAAACATGCAAGAACTAGTTCAATGACAACAATAAGAAGATGAGTTCCTTACCTAGAGTTTCAATTACAAGGTGAGGAAGCTAAATTATGAAATCTACCCTCCAAATCTTCAAGCTTCCTAGCCAAAACTCAAGAACAAGCCAAACTCTCACTTTCTCTCTCTAATTCTCTTCTAATTTCGGTGGAAGCAAGGAAAATGAAGCTGATGAATGTTTAATTCAATGTGTGCAAGGCTCAAATAATAAAAACAACTAAGGCCCACTCAATGGCAATTTCGTAAATACGTCAAACTCTTCAATTGGCTCTAATTAATCTAATTTAATCATTCCTAATAAATTTCCAGATAAATACATCATTAAATCACAAATATTCTACTGATTATGGAACACTAAACGGTTTTCAGTTCGGCCGCCGATAAGGCCTTCAATTAGCAGTTTAAACACATGAATTCAAACAGATACTCAATCAATCACACAGATGCAATATGCAATTCAATAAATAAACTTATTCAATTTCAGTTTTGATTTCAATCAGTCTATTCAGTACTTCAGTTAATTCAATTATCAGTCATTATCAATTCAGTTTAGCAGTAATCAGTATATAATTCAGTGGTTATTCGGTAATCAATACGAGGGTTGTTACAGTTTCCCTATTCCAACCTAGTTAAAAATGATGGCAATGTCCCACATAATCCCCAACACTCACAAAACAAGGCAAAAGCAGAGAGAGAGAGAGAGAGAGACAGAAGATGAGAAGGTTTCCATGGATAAGATAAAGAAAATTCTGTTTCTAAGTAGTCTGGATGAGAGAGATCTGTTGAACAGAGGTGAAAGTGATCTGGAACGAGAGAGATCTGCTGAGAGGATGAGAGTTGCTGCTGTTTCAATGGGTTTTGGCTTCCAATAGAGGTAGAAAGTAAAACATAGAGAGGAAAGAGAAAATATTGACAGAAATATGGTTGACTCACTTTTGGACTGAGTTTCGGGCCACTCGAGCCAGAAACTTTCGAGCTACAAATATAAAAAAAAAACAATAATAATATTCAAGGGGATATGGAAATATAATAAATATAATATTATAAAAAATATTTAATCAGATGCAACCTATAGAGTAGTTATTTTAAAATATTATTATTTTTTTGATAAAAAAATGATAATTACAAAAAAAATTCAAAGTTTTAGCTTAATAACAAAATAAATAATGAGTTGTTAATTTTATTAATTTAAACAATAATATTTTGATTTGTTTTTAATCTAAATCATTCGTTTATTTTTGTTAAATAAAATTGATAGAAAAAGAGCAATTTAATCATTAAAGTCAATGTAAGTATATATAAAATGCCTAAAATACAATTTTCATTGAGTTTAATGCCTATTTTTCATATATTTTTACTTAATGAAAATAGACAAATAGTTTAAATGGAAAAAATCAAAAATTTAAGATTTAAATTGATAAAAGTAAAAAACTAAAGTTTATTTTGTTAATAAAAGTAAAAAACTAAAGTTTATTTTGTTATAAGTCTCAAAGTAAGATTTTGTGGGTATAATTTCTCCAAAAAAATAACCATGATTATATATTTACTTAATCAAAAATAAATAAATAAATTACAAAATATTATTAGTCTGCATACCATATTAGTTAAATTTTAAATTCAGTTTAAATTTTTAAAAAAAATTATAAATAAATAATAAATTTTATAAATATTAACTTTTAAGTTAGTAATTTTTTTTTAAAAAAAATTATTTTATGAGCATATAATATTTTTTTGAAAGAAGATTTACCCATAATTCCTATATGGGAAAATGTTGATCTATTTAATTATCAGAGTTTTCTTAGAAACTGATTAGTCGTTTTTATTTGTGGAAGTTGCATTTATTTAAATCGGTGCCATTTGAGTTTAAGTGAATGTCTTTTTGTGATTATTTTTTTATTTATTTTCTAATTCATTTTTTGGAATGAGAATAAAAAAGTGAGGTGTAGAAGATTTTTTTTCAAAGGATTGATGGCTAAAGTGTTGGTTGTTGAGTGTGGAAATTTACGTTTTTGTTAGCGTGATTTTCTCATGTTACATTGTACTATTACATTAGATTACTAAATTTTAAAAAAATACGCTAAAGAGTTTTTGTGTATTATATTAATTGGAGTGTTATGTTTAGAAAAAATACACTAAGAAATTTGTTTGAAATGTTACATTATTATGTTTGAAAAAAGTATACTAAATATTTTTTTTAGAGTGTTACATTGGGATATTATATTAAAAAAAAAAAAACTAAACAATTTTTTGAAAGTGTTAAGTTTAGAAACTCTAGTCTTGCCATGCATTCATATCATGGGTTACCACTAATTTCAATATTATAAAAAATTTCATATTTATCTTTCAATACATAACACGCACATTTATATTTGACTATTTATATAATTTCTACTAAAATGAGACTTTTTGACCCCGTTTGTTTTGGGTTATACGGAGGGGATTATGATTCATAGTGAGGTAGAACCCACTAATATTATGTTCGTTTTGAGAGATGGAGAGGGGAGTCGTAATCCCCTCCGGACTACGAATCCCCTTGGGGAGGGGATTAGGATAGGCCTGTAGGATTTGGTATTAGAAAAATCGTCCAGCGGACTATAAATTTTTTATTTTTATTTATTTTTTATTTTATTTTTTACATGTCGGGTATTTTTTTTGAACATTAATGTTTAATTTTTTGTATTTTTTTGTTAAGTAAAAATCATTATTTTATTTATTTTATTTATTTTTTAAATTTTTATTTTATTTTTATTTTATTTAAATTTTTTACACGTTGGGCATTTTTTTAAAAACATTA
The DNA here is from genome assembly GCA_030407325.1 of Camellia japonica. Classification (NCBI taxonomy): domain Eukaryota; kingdom Viridiplantae; phylum Streptophyta; class Magnoliopsida; order Ericales; family Theaceae; genus Camellia; species Camellia japonica. The sequence goes on along the minus strand of JAPPVO010000031.1, from coordinate 195,709,330 downwards.
ATGTTTAATGTTTTTGTATTTTTTTATTATTTTATATTTATTTTATATAAAAATAATTTAACAATCTTCACACTAACAACTATCATCAAAACAAACATAATTTTACTTAATCCCCTCATTATCAATCCCCTCCATTCGACATCTGAAAACAAACAGACCTTTGAGTTCATTAAAAAAAAAAAAAAAAACTAGTCACTATTTAAGATTTATGAGTGGTTCACTCGTTTGTCAAAGTATTCCGTGTGTTTAATTTCAATTTTCCAAATTTAGTTTTTTGAAAATTGGTTATTTGTTTTTTGTGTTTTTTTATTTTTAATGAATATTTTTAAAATTTTAAACATTTTTAAAAACTTTTTTAGATACATCTTACTTAGATGTATCTAAAAAGTAAAATATTTATAAAAAAATATTTTTAAAAATTAATTAATACACAAAAATATGAAAAATATACTGAATTTTTGTATTTTTTAATATTTGTCAAAAAGTCATTATCCTATTTAAGTTACATCATCTTATTTAAATCACATCACCTCTCTAACACATCACATCAAACCCAACCCAAACTCAACTCATATAAGCCAATAAGTCAAAAAATACACTTTTTTAGAACATCCCAAACCAACTCTAAGTTAATTTTTTTTTAAAAATTCATAAAAATTATATTTTCTTAAGTTTATTTATGTTATGTGTGTTTAAAAAATTAAAAATATTTAGTAAAAATAAAAAAAAGAAAAAAAAGAAAATATTTTCTAAAAAATGTTTTCAAAAACTGGAAATAATAGTGATTATAATTCTATAAAACGACGACGTTTTGCCTTGCATTCATCAATTATTGCCTTGGCAATACTACTGAATTGTTACTTTTTGTCGCGTTGACACGACTTATAGTAATTCCTCTTCCCAACCATCGTTCCCATCAGGATCTCTCTGTCCCTCTCGACACTGCTCTCTCTCTCTCTCTCTCTCTCTCGTTGTGGAGATTACAGTGTTTTTTAGGGTTAGGGTTTCAAAGATTTCAGATTTTGTTTTTCTTCATTTGATATTTCTCAAAGATGGAGAGACACAGAGGAGACCGCTACGGCACCAGCCCAGATTCACACCCTTACAGGAACTCCAGAGGTCCGCCTCGCTCCTCCGACGGTCCCGTCCACCGCCGCAGCCCTAACAATTTCCGTGGCGGCGGAGGCGGCGTTGGAGGCTTCTCCGGCGGCGGAGGCGGTAATCACCACCGTCCTTTCGATAGTCCTCCCCGTTTCCCTCCCGGCGAAGGAGGCGGCGGTGGTGGTGGAGTTGGAGGTGGATTTCGTCCAATGGGTGGCGGCGGGTTTAATTCCAGTCACCAGATTCCTCTCACCGGGCAGAAACGAGGACATCCCTTCTCCGGCCGAGGAGGGTCTCCAGGTACCCTTCTTCAAATTGCTCAAAAATCAATGCTTTGAGCTATTTCCATACCCTAATTGTGCATTCAATATATATATATATATATAATTTTTTTAAACATTATTATATTGGCTCATTGATAACACCGTTGGATATTGTATTTTTGTTTTTATATATTGGATTACTTAATGCTATCTGTTAATAACAATTTCATAGTAAGCACTGGAAGACATTAATCATTATGCGAAGAAACACGGTCACATATGTTTTACCATTGAAATAGTACAACTTTAGGAGCTGTGGAAATTTAATTGGGAGAAAAACAAATCTTTAGGATTTGGGACTTCTAAAGAAACAAAAATTAAACCGAACAGCTTTGTGATAAAAGAGTGACCTTTAACAGAATAACGTATAAAGAAAGGATATTGTTAATGTGTGCCTTTTAAGGCAGATGTTAAGTGAGCTTCAAAAGGTCGTACAAATTTTGTTATGCACACTTTCATGCAGAATGTGCAATTTTTTTAAGCTTCTTAACACTTGTCCTAAGGGCAAAAGTTAATGAATTTCATAAAGAAATAATTATGCTATGCACTTCAGAGTTAGGAAGAGTAAAAAGGTGAAGAAAAGTGGGGGACAACAACAATTGAAGCAATTATTTGTTGGAATAATTATTATTGATAACGAGGGAGGGCAAGTGTGTGATTGGTTTTAAAGGCTATATGCTATTTGTTCATAGGAGTTCAGGTGCTGTTTCTGATATATATTTTTTAAAATGTTGGTAAGATGCTGATTCTTGTCAGTCCTTTTACCCAAAAAATGAAGAAGAAAAAGGCAGAGAAATATGAATGTTATTGTTGTGATTTCCAGGGATATTTTAATAATTAATATTGTAGTTATTTGTTCTTCGATCAGCGAGTAGAAACTTGATATGAAGAGAAATATGAGTAAAATGAGCTGAGCCTACAGTCTAGCCTTAGGAGGCATACCTTCTCCACACAACATGCCCATAACCGTAACCAAATAAAGAAAGAAAGTAAACCCATAATCTGGGCATACCACGTCATGGTTCTGGTAATTTTTGCATAGAAGGGCTTGAAATTTTCATGTAATTGCTTTTTTGTTAACTCTATATGTTGGCTGTAGCAGAATTCTTGATATTTTCCTCTTCTGGGCACAATTTAGGATTTCTCACTGTTACTCTTGAGATATTGATAAATGTTTGTTCCTTTTTCATACAGACAAGCTTTTAGACATGCTGCCTGTATATTCTTCAGAAAGACACTAATAATATGTTTTTTTTTTTTTCCAGATAATTTTGATGGTGGCAATTTTGCCAAACTTTTCATTGGATCCGTTCCAAGGACAGCCACCGAAGAAGATGTAAGCTGGTTATTTCATCAAGATGTTAACATATAAGAGATATATTAGTTTACTATTAGTCTGTTCAGAAAGTCATTTACACTTGCTTGTATGTTTAAATTATTTTTGCGTTTTACTTTGATTGTCATCTTTATTTCTAACTTTCGTTCACTAAAGAATATGATAACATTTTAACATGCCTTAGGTATGTGCATTCTAAATTTGCTTTGATGTATCTTCTATATTTAGTTTTACTTGTGTGTTTTTTTTTTTGTAATTCTTTTTACCTTTCTCTCTCTTGACACCTCCAAATAATTAGATGTACTATCTCTTTCATTTTGTGTTAATTGGTAACCTAAAATTAATTGTACTGGGTTTTTTGGACTAGTTTTAACTAACTCGTGGTGCTATAGAATAAATATGAAAATGTAGTTAATTGCACTGGCTTCTTTCCTATATAGGAGTTAACTGACAAATTTATTTATTTTTTCCTGCCTGAGACTTGCTATTATTGTTGTTATCACTTTTTCATTTGTGGTATTGGTTACATGATTTCAGATTCGGCCCTTGTTTGAGGAACATGGCAATGTTTTAGAGGTTGCTTTAATCAAAGACAAGAGAACCGGACAGCAACAAGGTATGTGCAAATAATATTGATTTTGGATTGATTGTGATTTATGCCAATATCTCTTTTCAGGTCCTTTGTGGTGCTGATGGGGGCACCCGTAAGCTTATGTTTCATCTGAGTTAGTTTTTCCAACAATTTTCAAGCTTCTTGGTTTTTGGTAGCGACCTTTCTTTAATGTTCGCCCTGTCAACCAAGAGGAAGACAAGAAAAACCTCTAAAAATCAGTTTATGTATAGCAGTTGGGAACTTGGAAGACATAGATCTTGCTCTTGTACTACTGGCTGCAGCCGTGGGGCATTACCCAGCAAGTCAATCGTAAAGAGTGTGTCTATTAAAATAACTGTAGCAATTTTCATGTCAAACTGTTGTACAACGAGTGACACAACAATACTTGGATAGACAATGAATGGTATTAATTCACATTGTTATGTGGAGAATTTCTATGGTTTCTTCTTATTGTGATAACCTGGGAATTCTTCATTTTGAATAGCTTGGCTTGTCCATATACCAATTTACCCTTGACAAATTGGAATGGATCTGAAGTTGGTTTGAGTATCATAGATGGTTGATAATCAGTGTCAATTAATAGTCAGAGTTCTGGTTTCATGTCCTTTGAAGGCTAAATTTTGAATTATTTTCTCTTGCTAACAGGGCAAATAGTACTTTATATCTTAATTGAATTCAAGCAAGTGGGTTGACTTTGGTTTGCCTGAATATTATTTGAAGCTAGTATGTCATTGTTTTGTGGACTCAGGATGGTTATTTTTCTGTTTTTATAATTTTTTGGGGTGTGGCTGTGAGGTGGCTGAGCATGGCAAGACATTTATTGTGTGGTATAATATTGTGGGATGTGGACCAAGTTAATCCAATTTGGCAAATATGTGATTATGTGGATATTTTCTTATTTGTAATTTCCATATGCAATTTCCTTTGTTTCTTTGTTGGTAATCTGAATTTCAAGTTAGCAAAGCGAAGCAACTATCCCATCCTTTATTGAGTGGATGTGAAGCTTATGCACTGTTGTAGTTTGTGTTTATTTAATTGATTGTATGTGGTTGTGGATGCCGAAGCTTACATGTTAACAGTATTTGGTGGGGTTCTGTGGATTTTGCTATTCATTATTTATTCTAGTTGTGTTTGGTTTCTGCAACACATTGAGTGAAGATGCTATTCTCCGGCATATTATTTATGACTTTTGCAACCTGAGGGCTATTAATGTGAATTTTATGTGTTGGTTGTCTGGTTAGTTTGAATGTTGCAAAATTCCCTTGAAAACAGCAGCATTAGCCTCTCAAAGCTCACACTGTTTGTCTGAGATGATGCTGAATGTTGTTCACAATTGAATTTGGGTTGTGCAGGGAATTTGAGTTGCCAATTAGCCTTGTTTCATAGTCATTTGTGTGGAAATGCGCTCTCTCTCTCTCTCTCTCTCTCTCTCTCCATGTGTGTGTGTGTGTTTATTTCTTGGTAGTTGGCTTTCAATGAATGGTCTTGTGTGAATTTAGTTGGTTGATCTGCCCAGAAATTTATGCTTTCAGTTTTGAACTGTGCAAGCTTGTTGCACATGTTCTTTCAGTCTGGATGTTATTGATCCCATGGTGGCTTTAATGATATGGTGGTGATACCTCTATCTTGATGGAATAATGGTGTATGTTGTTATGGTACAGTGGCAGAATAGATCAAATTGATCTCTATGGTTACTGGATCAAGTTCATCTTGTTCCACTTATTCTGTAAGATAACAATGTGTGCTTTAGTATTTTGCTGAGTGGTTGTATGTATGACACTATTATTTGGTCAAAGGTGGAAAAGGCATTTTTAAGTCAGTTAGAATTAACACTGCTTGTGTAATGAACATTGTAATGTCCAACAATGTGGATTATTACAGAAGTTATAAAATGCACAACTTTTAAGGGCATACTCAGCTAAATTCTGAGCCACTACATTGTATGTTCTGTGTCTTTGTTTAATGCTATTGGCATTAGCTTCCAAGGATGGTATTGAAGCTGTTTTGTTAGTATCAACATACATGTACCCTCATGGTTAAACTAATGGCTTATCAACCTTGTAGTTCATATCATCAGATGCTTGGTGTGTTTGTTATTGTATAAAATGCAGAGTATTGGTTCAGAGAGAATCTTGGTGCGAGTTTTTCCCTCTGAAATGACTCATCAACTTGTTTAATGTTCTATTCCAGGAAGTTAATTCTTGTATTTTTTAACTTTAGTTTGGTATATCGTACATATTTGTCCTAATGGCTCATCATTCTAATTGCTTAAGAGTATGGATGACTGGATGCACGTCAACTTTTTATTCTCTTGACAGCGATTGATTTATTTAAGTTCTACGTACTAGTTGGTGCAGTTATTTTTCAGATTTCGTCAGGTTGTACTACTATGGTTGTGTTCATTTATAACTAAATAAGTGGAGCAAAAAAATGAGATGACAATTATACAAGTGAATTAGGTGGTGGATACTTTAGCAGCCTGTCTTTTCAATTCTGAATGGGAATTACTCTTGGATGAACACAGTGGTGAATCATGAATGCGTGGGGTTTGATGTATTTTTTGTACTGTGGTCAATATCACATTTACTTTTTCAGCGCGTTATGTATGTCTGTAAATATCATTTGAAATTCCTACTAGCTTCCATTTAGAATGACTAAACTATATTGGAGGATGACAGTCTGTGTCAGTTTCCTCCTCTACATGTTTTGAGTTCTCATTTCTGGAGAATTCTATATGGCATGTATGAGCTAATTCCTCCTCTTTAAAGGTGTGATGGATTGTGGAATTTGCTGTGTGATTGCACTTGTTTCTTTTGTGCAATTCATGCACTCCTGTTCGTTTGTTCTAGTACTCGAGAAAATTCACTCTACTAACCCAAATTCTACTCAACTTTGTTTTGATTCTGAGCTTGCTGGGGGGTTTTAGAGTTTTTAAGCCTTGGTTGTGTTATTTAACAATGCTTTGGGGACTCGGTAACATTTTTTTTGGCATGTTGCACTTGTTGTGATGATCTTGGTTGTGTTATTTAAGTTAAAGCTGACAAAGCTTTTATTTAGTGTAAATGATATGCTTGGCCATGCTACTACGCAAGAAGTATGGTGATGCTTCACATAAAAAAAGGCTTAATAGATTTAACAAATTGTTGAGTTAGTATGGATTTAGTTTGTTTAGTTCGCCAAAAAGAGATTTAGTTTGGGAAAAATGTATTTGACATGATATCACCTGTTAGTGTGCACTGGCACTGCTTGTTGGCTGTAGGTTTGCAGAATAGGAATTGGGTGATTGTGTAAACATGTATTTCTGTGCATAAGTAAATTTATGGGTTCATCAACTCATTTCTCGGTTATATATTGGTCACAAAAAGTACAATTTGAACTTGTCTTATAACCAGCCTCATCTGGCTTTTGTAGCTTCACAGTTGATCCCTCACCAGATGCTTAGTCAGAGCTATTTTCATTGTGCTTTGATAGACTACTCAAAGAGAATCTTTAGGAGTATCATTTTCCGCTTCAGCTTGCCCCTGGAAGCTCCGTTTTTATACCTTAGTGGACTACTTGTTTGAAGCTTTCAATATCTTGTTCTCAATGACCATATCTTGCACTGATTTGGCAGTTGGTTTCCTCCATAAATTTATGTTTTGTGGATGTGCTAAAAGATGTAGGATGATTATCCAAATGAATTAATAATGGTCCTTTTTTTTTCCCCTATTGATTTTCCAAATAAAATAAGAAAGTCATATTTTTGGGTTGTGTGGTGGTTGTTATTGGAGTATTGATTTCAATCACCAATTGAGATGTTATGATTTCTAATTTGTATGCCGTGGGCTCTTTCTTTGAATAAAAAGATTTTGAGGTTCAGCACTAAGAAGATATTTTTGTTTTAATCACCACTTTGGATTGTTTTCAGGGTAAGTTTGTATTTTCTCCCACCAGCATTTGGATCGTCATGGCTTTTAGGGCTTTTAAGTTGTGAATTCTCAACGGTTGTTGTGTTAAAAATTCTGAGAATAGTGAACACTAGCTGATAAATTTGGTGGCAACCCGTGGTTTTGATGTTGTTTATTGATGTCTAGTAGTTTTGGTGTTTCCATATATAAATGTGTATTACACACAAATACTCGAATCATGTATGTGGATTTTAATATTGTTTATGGATGTTTGTAAGTTTTGATTTTTTTGGTTTATTTATTTATGTAGATTTTATTTGATAACAGGAACACAATGCTGGTGTTTACAAATTGTTTTCTTTTAATAATCATGTGTTCTGAACAAGGACATTGCCATGGATGTCTATAACTGATATGGATTAAATGTAACAATGGCATTGGTTATGTTGTTTTAAATGCTGTCAACATCCAAATATATGTTGTGTTGGATCCTTGAATTTACAATTCCAATCTTTTAATGTGTGTTAGTTTGTCTTCTTTTTGTTGATCTTTATTGTTTAATCATTTTGTCTGTCTTTTTATGCCAGTCAACTGGTACTTGCATTTTAGTCTACCAGCATCTCTGTATCATCACTATAAGACGTAGAAGTCAATTAATGATATCAGGATACAAACTCTTTACTTCTACAGGATGTTGTTTTATAAAATATGCTACTTCTGAAGAAGCTGATAGAGCCATAAGAGGTTTACACAACCAACACACTTTACCTGGAGTGAGTTCTCTTGCTGCCATGCATCTGCAGTCATGTGAGTAGACTAGCTTTTGCTCAGTAGTTTGATCATTCTTATGTTTTTGTTTCTCAGGGGGTGGGTCCTATCCAAGTAAGATATGCTGATGGGGAGAGAGAACGTCTTGGTAATATTCCATGTCTTCTTGTATTTCTTTGCTGTTGAAACCCCAGCATGTTACAAATTTGTAATTTGAGAGTGCATTTTACTTATTCTAATTCTTTTTTGTGCCCTGTTAGATGCGTTAAGTTTTTTTTATCTAGCATATATATGATTGAAGGATGAAATATCATACCTTTGCAACTTTGCTTGTCAATTATTTACTTGGAGTTGCTTTACAGCATGTTCAGCTACTGCATCAGGAATGGTGGGGTCCTTATCTCTCTTCCAGGAATAATTATAATAGCCTTGATGTAAATATTGTTTCATTGAACAAACTTGCAAGAAAGTGGGTGTTTGAAGTGAAGCTATGAGAAGACACAACACGCTTGTAAGGTCATAACTGAGAGGCTTTGGCTGTGGTCTAGACGATTGGGTTTCTCATAATTTTGCTATCCTTCCATATTATGGAATATGACATTAACCCCCTTTTTTTTTTCACTTTGAAAACAAGAGGAGACATGGTTAGAAACAGCTAGCTAAGTTTTTGGTGAAAAGTGGTTTCGAAAAGCTTGTTTATGGCGTGCTAAAAATTCAGTGCCCTTCAGTTGAAGAGAACTGATAATTCCGTTATCTTTCTTATGAGTTTAGGGTCAACTTCATTGGAACTTTAAAATTTGAAATTGTGGAGGCAAATGCATTTGTGGCCACTGACTAGAGGGGGTGAATAGACCATACTTTTAATTCTAATACCAATTTAAAAATACAAATGCAATACGCCTATCAACCTGTCACAACCAAGCCCAATCTCTGTACAACAAATCTCAAGTTGTCTTCGGAAATTGCCAACATACTAAATACTGAAACAAAATTGAACGAAATTTTTTCTAGAATGAGTCCACTGTTGGAGAGGTACAAGAACTCAAGATGTTTTTGGGCCCCCTTTTCATTTCTTTTGGGGAAGTTGCATTCTATAGTGGTGTATTGTGAAGGTTTTTGAGGAGTTCTATGTTAATGGAATTGAGAAAAGTTATGGTGTTCCCTATCTCTCACTCTTACAACGGTTTATGCGTAGAGTAATACGCAATTTTTGGGTGAGTATTATAGTTTGGTTGCTGTAAGGAATTGGGAATCTAGTGAACTTGTTCTACTCCTCAGTTAATGGGTCTTTGGCTTTTCATATAGATCTTTAGATTTGTTTTAGTTGTTCATATTGCAAGGCCTCACTCTTCCTTGGTACTTGGAATGGTAAGTTTGAGTTGATCTTGTTTCTTCCCCTACCTTTATTTGGAGTAAATTTTAGTGGGAAGGTTTTTCCATTGGCAAAATTTCAGTGGCATGACGAAAACCTTGGTGGTGAAGTTTGGTGTTCCCATAGACTTGCTGATTTATTTTCCTCGTTCTTTTTATGTGCTTTTGGTGGTTTATTGAATGCAATTAGTTGGCAAAGCATTGCCCCACCCTTGCTTAGGTGAAGATGACCCTGACCCTGACCCTGAGCCGCCTTCTTTGAAGTTATCAAATTTGTTTTTGTTGGGTTGTTATGGTCCCTTCGGAAAATATTGGAATTGGCAATTTGAAAAGCAATAGTGGTTGGAAATTGCTTAGTTTCAAGCCAAACACACTTGGGACTTGGAATAATTATGCTTTACCCAGTGTTTTGAAAAGCGTGCTTAGGCGCACGCCTAAGCTCAAGGCGGGGCAAGGCGCAGCTTTGCGCCTCAGGCATGGTGAGGCGAGGCGACATAGGGGAAGCGCTGCCTAGGTGATGAGGCGAGCGCCTTATTACGAAGCGCAAGGCGAGCGCCTTGTGCGCCTCGGCTTTCTGTGTAGATACCCACATGGGATGAAATCACATTTAGGCCTCGTTTGGGAACCAGCCCGTTTAGCCAAAAAGTCAAAAAGTTACTGAAAAAGCCAAAAAGCCAACAACTCATACCAAAAAGTCAAAGATTCTCTTTTCTCTCTACTTTTTGCACATCTTTTCGTAAAAAGTCAAAAAGTCATTCCAAACATACTAGTTTTTTTTAGCTCATATTTTAGCCAAATAGCAAAAAAGTTACTAAATTAGCCTGTTCCCAAACAAGGCCTAATAGTATAAAATTTTCAAAATGTGAGTCAAAAGAGCAAAAACATTATTAAAAAAAAAAAAAAAAAAAAAAAAACCCTAGTGGAGAAGAAGAAGATGACGCGACGAGTACACGCCACGCCACACCACGCAGGTTCTGTTCTCTTCTCCTCTTCTTCTCTTCTCAGCTTCTCTTCTCTCTCTGCCTCTTCTCTTCTGCTTCGCCTTCTCTTCTTTCGTCGTCTTCTCTCTTGCTTCTGTCTCTCTCGTGATCGCTCTCTCTCGCTTTCTCCTCGCGATTTCTTTCTCTCTCTCTCTCTCTTCTGTCTCTTTCTTTATCTTCCTATTCATATATATATTTATAATATTATATAATACCTATTATATAATATATAACATATAATATACTTACAGATATTAGATAATATATAAAATATAATTGATTCATATATATATAATATTATACAATATCTATTATATAATATATAATATACTTATAGATAAAATGTAAAATATAATATATACTTATACATAGTAATAAAAAAAAATACACATGTATATAAAATAAAATAAAAAAATTAATTGAAAAACATTATTTAAAAAATATAATAAATAAAAAATATATATATATATTAAAAAAATTAATTGTTTTTTTTTCTTTTTCTCTTCTTATTAAAAAAGTTAATAATATACATATTAAATATTTGCTTATGTTGGAAATTGTGCTATATTAATATTTTGCTTAACTTCTATAACTTGCGTTTCGATTTGGTGAGGCGCGCGCCTCGCCTCGCACGTCGACGCTTAGGCTCCAGGTGACCTTGGCGCCTCGATGCGACTAGAGCTTTTTAAAACACTGGCTTTACCCTTTTTAGGTCTTGTTATGTGCTTATGCTTACACCATTACTTTGTGCAGTGGTGATGATTCGGCAATCAAATGTGCGAATTAAGTTTGAGGGTTATATGCCTGGTCTTACCCTATCCACCCCTCCCTTCATCCTCATGTGGTAGACCTGTACAGTGGGCCTTTTTGAATAGTAGTTTTAGTGGGGTTGAATGGGTGTTGATCATTAACAATGATCAGTGTTGGGCTTCTGTGGTTCTTTTGCCGAGCATAACAAATGTAGGTATAAGTAATTTATCGAAGCATATAAAGAAACCACTATAATGAGGAGAAAAAGAAAAAATACAGTTCATTGATTGGTATTTATGACAGGAGGTTTTCATTTTTCCAATTGTAGTCCGAACTATGTATGCTCTTGTGGCATATGATTTATTGGTCGTATGTTGTGTACTTGTCTTTCTGTTTGATGCACAAGTGAATTTTCCATTCCTGACCTTTTTCTTCATGTTAGGTGCAGTTGAGTACAAGTTGTTTGTCGGATCGCTGAACAAACAAGCTACAGAAAAGGAAGTTGAGGAAGTATGTTCCACATGATGTTTGTTTTTTCCCCCCTTGAAGTTTTCTACCCTCCCTGGTGGGCCTAAAAATGAAAAAAAAACTGCACCTTTTTTCTTCATATCCTTTTTCAATATATTTTGCCTAAAGCAATAAAAGTTGAATACTGACAACTGATTCTTACTTTGTCAGATTTTTTCACCATATGGTCGAGTTGAAGATGTTTATCTCATGCGTGATGAAATGAAGCAGAGCCGTGGTTTGTGTTTTGCTTTTATAATTTCATTGTGTAGTTGTTTCAATCTTATGATTAACCTTCCTATTATTTGAATCATGGAAGTGGAAGAAATCCTACATCCTGTCCCTGCTTCTTACATCAGAAAAAATGCAATCACAATCACAGATGCTTTGTATGTCATCATATGGCACGCATGAATTTAAATTCTGATTTACTTCAAAGGGAGAAGAAAATAAGAATCAATAATTGGATGATTATGTCCTCTATTCAATTTTAGTTTAGAAAAATTGGGTCAACATTTATAAAAAGAAAAAAGAAATTGGGTCATCTACATAAAAGGCGCTGAGCCAAGTATTTTTTCCAATCCTTGTGAAATTGTATAATGCAGGTAATGTTTAATTTTCCATCGATTTTAATCTAAATGTCCAACTGTTTTGAAGGGTGTGGATTTGTTAAATTTTCAAGCAGAGAAATGGCGATGGCAGCTATTAATGGACTTAGTGGAATATATACTATGAAAGTAAGCTTACTTCGTTTTTGATTGTGTTATGTTCTCTGTTTCTGCTAGTATCCATTTACCTTTATCTCCTTTTACATCTTAGGGGTGTGATCAACCATTAACTGTTCGATTTGCTGATCCTAAGAGGCCTAGAGCTGGAGAGTCGAGGTATTTCCTTATACTTCATCCTTACCATATCCTTTTCTGTTTAAGTTACTCTTTATCACAATTAGAGTTTAAGTAGATAATATTACCAAGATATTTTATTGTTTCTGACAAGAGGGTGTGAGAGTCCTTGCAACTTCATGATTAGAATTTCTCATCTACAACTTTGGCTTGTGTAGTAATTAATCAAGTTAACTTTTGAAGGTATATGCATTGAAATGCATTTTAATATTTTTCCATTAATGATTATTTGGTGACCTTTTTGTCATACTCATCAAGCTAGAAATTACTTATTTCCTATGATAAGCATATATATGTTTGTAGATAAAAATGAATATTTTCATATATATGTGAATAAACGTTTACTTGTTGCCATGCCTCACTTTGTAAGTGTCTTAAATCTTTTGAAAATTGCTGGGTTTGTCCATGCCGTATCGGTAGTCCATGTCGTTATCCTTGCTTCTTAGTATGCACTATGAACTTAATTTATTTTTCTTTTGCAGGGGTGGCCCTGCATTTGGGGGCCCAGGTTTTGGTCCTCGATTCCAACCACCAGGACTTAGGTAATTCATTTACTAATTCAAAGGGGAATTTCATTTCTCTCTTATTATTTTCTTCCACTTGTCAAAAACATTATTATTATCTTCCTCTTCTGATTTTTTTCCCTTTGAACTGTTCTTTTTATTTTTCTCAAGAACTTCTGTTATTGTTACTCCTGCAGACCAACAACAAATCTTGGTGAGCCTATGCATGGTCGAATACCACCTAATGCTTGGCATCCAATGAGTCCGCAGAATATGGGGCCATCTTTGAATGCTGGCATGCAAGGTTTTGGGAGTCAGTTGCTTCCCCGATCTGGGGATTTGGCAATGCCTTCAACTCTGGTATGGAAAAATTAATCATTCTTTAATTAAATTTTTTTATTCTGTAGTTTTTTTTTGAAGGGAAAAAATATTTTTTTTGTTACCATGTTACCATGTCCTATATGATTAAGGTTTTTTAGGTAATAAACAAATTTATAAATGCTATAGAATAAGCCTTCCTAATGTAACTAGACCATGTTTGCTTCGGCATCCAGAATATGATACTGTATAATCACCACTCTATTTCACTGAAACATATTCATTGGTGGGATCCAACTTTTAACATCCTTCTCCTTTCCCTAGATAAAATTTATATTTTGAAAAGATTTGATTGTTACTTTTAGGGTGGGGGGCCATATTTTGAGTCATTCTTATGGCTGTGGTAGCTACGGGCCTCCTAGGGCTTGCTCCCTTGTCTTTTTTCTTTCTGTGATTGTTGGTCATTATGTCATGTCTTCTTTAAAGATGCTCTTCATAATGAAATAACTTTTTCTAAAACCAGTAGCCAAGAATTCTACTGCAGAGGTGTAGTTTTTTCTTTTGGTAGCTATGTAGATGTATGTTTCCATGTTTGGTCAGTCCATATAAAGGCTGCACTTATGCTTTTTCATTTTCTTCTTATTTTGTTCACCTGAGCGTAAGGATTTGGAAACTTATTATGCTTGGGAATATTTTAGGGTGGTCCTCTTGGTGTACATGGTGGCTCTTCAGATGGTGTCTTTCCTGGACTTGCATCTGCATCACAGCAGGTATATGCACATTGACTTCTGAATATCTTCATGTGGTTACCCGGTTCTCTTGGGATAAATCAGTATCCATTTTCTCCCTGAATTGTTTTCCAGAATTTTAACCAGTCCTTGGCACAAGTCCCGTCAATTGGGCAGCAGCAAATATCACCGCTACAGAAGCCACTTCAATCGCCACAAGACTTGCCATCTTCCCTGCAGCTACACCCTCAGACTCCATCATCTTACTCGCAGACGCAGCCTTCACAAGCATCACTCCAACAACTTGGTCAGCTGCAAATGCCTCAGTCTGGTGGTCAAAACCCCTTCAGTCAGTCGTTGCCATCACAACAGTTGTTTGGTTTGGGTGGGCAGTTAAATGTTTCTCAGCCTCAGGTCCAGCAGAATGCCTCATCTGCGCAACAAGTCCCTATGAATTTTAACCTACAACAACATCACCTGTCTGCCATGGCAAATCAACAGCAACTGCCTGCTGTTCAGCAGCAATTGCTTCAGCCACTCCAACAATCACCTTCTCAGTTTGCTCAGATGCTATCTCAACAGAAACAAACTCTACAGGCAAGCTTTCAATCATCTCAGCAGGCATTCTCTCAGCTTCAACAACAATTTCAGCAGATGCAACCTTCAAATCAAACTCTAATGCAACAGCAAAGTTCTCAGGCTACCAAACAGCAGGTATTATATGTCTAGAGTGCTAGGGAAATTTTAGGTTATTTGTTGCAGTTCTAAGCTCATATTTTATTGTTTATAAAAAAAAGAAAAGAAAAAAGCTTCTTGTGAATTGTTGTTAAACAATAGTACACCCTTTGAAGGTTTTTGTAGGCATTTGATTACTTTTTTACCAACGTGGACTTGTTTAATATTATTTATATGCATTATACTGTTGTTTTAGTTAAATGTGATTTTTTTAAAAATATTCTTTGACGACCTTTAGGAACTTTGAAGTTACATACTAAGAATATTATCTTTTGCTGCAGGCTCCATGGGCGGGGATGGTACCACAGACAGTTGCCAGCACCCCTGCTATCACTTCAGCGGCAGATGTGCAGCCTGCCACATCTGCTGCTTCAGTTCTTTCTGCAGTATCCCAGGCAGTAGCTCCTGTAAAATGTAATTGGACGGAACACACCTCCCCTGATGGATACAAGTACTATTATAATAGTTCAACTGGTCAAAGCACAGTAAGGAATTTATAATCTTTAAACTTTTCCTTTTTCATTATTTAAAAATAAAAATAAAAATAAATTAATTTTCGTTTTATTGGGAGTTTTTTCTCTATGAAATATGTCACAAATGCTTGCTGTCATGAACGTGTAGTGGGAGAAACCAGAGGAGTTGGCATTGTTTGAACAGCAGCAGCAGCAGCCGCAGCCGCAGAAAAAACCATCAGTTCAACAGCCTCAAACTCAGTCTCACCCTCAAAGTCTGTCTACGCAGCAAGTTCCTCAGACACAGCAAGCTCAACTTCAAGCACAACTCCGCCACCCACAGCAGCTGCAACAAAGTTCTTTTCCATCATCGGTGAGTGTTTGTGGTGTATAATTCTCTTACAAGGTTTTGAGTTGTTTCGTAGCTTATTTAATTTAATGATATTGCAGTATCAGGCTTCAGGAGTTACAGGCCACCAAAATGTGCAGGTATATTTTAGCTTGGTTACAAGATGATTTATTATTCTTGGATTTTGTTGTTGTTGTTGTTGTTTTTTGTTTTTTGTTTTTTGTTTTTTGTTTTTGGTGTGGTAATTAATAGAACTGTGGATGAGATTGATGAAATTTAAATACTGTGTACAATGCAACATATCCATTTTTTGTTGTTGGCTATTCAAAGCCATATCTTTAGTTAAGTTCAAGGCAATTATTGCACTTACTCATTACCTTAAGTCATGTGCTTCTAGGCCTGCCTCTTGTCCTTTTGGCACCTTCTATCTGAATCAAATCACTATGTTGCACGTGGCCAAACCACTTCAATTGAATTTCTCAAAATTTTCAATTTGTGCTACTTCTAGCTTCTCATGAATGTATTTGTATTTGTTCACTATTCTATCTTGCATGTGCACACCACTCCACCTTACTATTTTTATTTTTGGTGTCACACATTTTTAGCTTGCTGTTCTATAGAGCTTTCCTTTCTACTTAATGAGGAATTCTACGTTCACGCAACGTCCATGGAGCACTTTTCATTTCATCCTTCATGTTCTAAGTCTATGAGCAACATTATTCTCAAACTTCCCTTTCCTTATAGATAACTGATCCTAGTTATTAGAAATAGTTATTCTAGTGGTGCTTTTATCCTTTCATGTTTCAATGTTTATATGAGCAACGATCCGTTGTCGCTTTCCTCCTTTTTTGGTATCATGTGTTTGATTTGCGATTTGTCTCTCTGTGTATTGCCTGATGAAATTGTTGCTCTTTCTCTCTCTCTGATAAATCTGTTTTCTCTTGTTTTCTTTGTGGAGTAGCCAGAGACAAACCTAAAATTTAACTTGCCAAAATAAATAAAGAGACGTGCATAAAATCTAATATTGGAATCTATAGTTGTTAGCGAGAGAGAGCCAGAGAGCAGACACCAATGTGTCCCTGACCATATCTGACACTTGTTGGACACACACTTAAATGTGTCATTATTTGTTTATTTATTTATTTTTTTAAATAACAGACATACTTTAGATGCACATGGGACACGCCTGTTACCAGCACTAGTGTGAGAACATACATACAAATCCAAAGGTCGGCCTTGACATAATAAGTTTAAAGGAAATGAAATAGAGGCAAAGATCAAAGTGAAAAAGGAGTATGAACATATATACATAATAATCCCTCCTATTACAACTACGAATTTGCTTGTGAATGCTTCAGGTTTATGAAAGCCAGACATTTTGGCTTTCAATTTGTACTTCTTTCCCACTACATATATATTCTTTGATAAACCACTTCTTTTCCAATATATATAGTGTCAATGTAGAAATTTGAATTATTTATTATGTAAAGGAATAGATTGTTTCTTCTACTTCTGCATATATTAGTATACATAATTTATTTTTTGTGGTGTGCTAGCCATATCTGTGTACTAATTTTTGTGCAATTGCCGTGTTGGTGCATCCATATTGTGTCCTGAGTTCATATCCGCTGTGCTGAGTTCATTAGATTGCAAAAGAATTGTATGATATACCTAAAGGGGGCTGTATGTAAGAAGAATATGCCAGATTTCAAATGCCCTTGTAAAACTACCCAATGGGCTAATGCACTGCTTTTGTCTTTCAATGTAGACTTTTTCTTCCTCCCTCACTTGTTCCCGGTCCTTTGGTATTTCAGGAACTTAATTATACCCATTTACAGGCTGCAGCTGGTTCTGCGACTGATCCGGCACGCTTCCAACAAGTATGAGATGTTTACTTCTTGATGTAATCAGATTTCTTTGTTTGACCACTGTCTCATTTGCATTGTCTGCCTGTGCTGCCAGGGGATTCAGGCGGCTCAGGATTGGATGTGGAAGAATAAGCCCTCAGGTTCTCACCAGTTTCTGTTGCTTTGAATTTCATGACATGCTTGTATATGAACTAGCTAACATCTGTTGAAATTTGGGGCCTGAAGGGGTGAAAAACCTAAAGCTAAAAGCCGCATGGTTAGCTGACTTGGGTTAGATTCAGAAACCAAACACTTCAGCCTTTTGTCTCTTCTGGCTCACCGAACACACCTAGTTTTGTGGATGATTGTGTACATCCATGGGGACTAGTCTGGAATTGAATGGGACCCCCCCTCCCCCAAGGGGAAAGGCTCTAGGGTCCCAGCCTGCCCCGATTCATAAGAAAAATTGTTCACTGATATCATAACTTATCAGAAGATGAGAATCAGAGAACTTTTTGTATATATATCTGTGATTGTATAATTTAACCTTAGTGCACGAAACTATAGAAAAATTCCCCATTAGGGGCAGGTTGTGTGCCTGATTTTCATGTTAATTTGCAATTCCTACACCCCCCTACCCCGAAATAAATAAATAAATAGAAGAAACCCAATTAATATATATATATTAAATTTCTCAAAAAAAAAATTATATCACTCTGTAAAATAACTTCTCTAGCAAGGCAGAGAAAGAGAAATGGATTGAATTACGTGGTAAAGTGATTATACACGTGCAAATTGGAAACTTCCATGTTCTTTCTTTTACACACTATTGATCTTTGTTTTTTTTGTTGCTTTGTCAATCCATTTATATCAGGAACATGATGTGGAATGGTGAAAAGTTTCAGGTGACATTGTCAAAAAGTCTCTGCTTGGATAATGCCACACAAAGCACAAACTGGAAGCCCGATTCTGGTACCGGCGAGGCAGAGTGAAGGCAGGCTTGACTGCTCTGGAAAAAAAATGCGAAATGTGTTGTGTAACAGAAAATTTGTTTTAGGTTTTGCAGTCTCTCACTTATTGGCTCAATTAACTAAAGCTTGTGAACAATGTCTTATCATGTCGGTTAATAATTTATGCTGTCGGTAGATGTTAAATATGAACAGGTACATGGTGGTAGTGTATGAAGTTTTCCAGTGAAACTGTGTTCTTTGCAGTGATTCAGTTATGGTTTGGAATCATGGTTCAACGCCAAGATGACTTGATTCATTGTCTAACTTGTCAATCACAAAATTCAGCGAATTCTTCGACTAATAAATGAACAACAATGCAAACTTTATTGTCCAAAATATCAGGAAGATGGAGTGACATGATTCACTAGTATTAGGTATATGTTAAGTATAATATGTTGCAAAAAATATCCAACATGTATATGTAAATTGAAACCATTAGCTTAAAATAGCGAACAAAATTTTAAGAAATAGTACTAAACTGTTGTTTGGAAAGTGTTAGATTAATATATTTTTTGATTTTTTACGAAAAAACGTGAAATATGGGTTGAGTTTGAAGTGATGTTATAGAGAAGTGATATGACTTAAATAAAATGATTGTGACTGTGTTAAAATAGCATGCCAAACAAGCATTATACTAGCCTTTCAAAATTCAAATTGAACCACAAGTTTTGGTTTGAGAACGAGGACTAAACCAGCAATACAAGGGTTAATTATAACAAATCCAAAATGTAATTTGCTCAACAAAAGCGAAAGCCATCAATCAAAAAAAAAATGTTTAAAAAGAGGAGTGATTGATGATGGAGCTATTTATTGATGCATTAGGTGGGGGGTGTATAGCCTTTGTCATTGTTTGGGCAACATGTGGTTTGAATTTCTATTACGATTAAACATTAATGTTCACACACACACAAGAATTTGAATTTGAATTTGAATTTTCAATTTTCAATAACCAGAATTGAACTCTGCTTTGTGTGTGCTTCACTTCAACATAAAGTCATGGTGGCGGTGTGTACATGTTAAATCATCAACTACATTTTGAAACATTTCTATATATGTGACCTTTGATTATGAACCATACATTATCATTATTATTGCTTTGAAATATTGGAATTACTATTTGAGGAAAAGAGACAACTTGAGATTTTGGTTGAGTCCGAATTCTGTCCAGTTCGGTGAATGGATTGGATTGGATTGACAAGTCAGGCCATGTTAGCTCACCACGTGTAAGTCAATCTGTCTACCCAAGCCATGCCAGATTGGAATTTTGGTTATGTCCGAATTCTTTGTAGTCTGGCAAATAGATTAGACAAGCTCTGTGACCTTACTTACTATTTTAATAATTAATTCTGCTCCATCTTTTAAATCAGTATGTGAATGTGTAGTAGATCATCTATTAAAACAATTGAAATATTAATTCAATAATTATAATCACTTGATTTCATCATATTTGTTTTGCAATTATTTTTTTAAAAAAATTATATTTGTCGTACATTTTAAAAAATAAAAATAATAACAAATTCATGTGGTTATGATTATTAAATAAATTTGATTTTGTTTTTACGTGGTTGATCAACACATATGAATCTAAAATATGAATGAACACCTGTCATTAAAAACAAGTTATATGATGTAACCTGACATGACAAGCACCCATCCACTAGACCGGAGAGAAGCCAATTTCTTTGTTTTTTTAATATTTTATTTTATGAGACAATTCAAGTATCTACTTTTGACTAAAATGCATACAAAGGGTCACCACAATTAGAAGCTAGCTTTTTTGTAATCTTATCCTTGACCCAACAAAAAGGCGTAAAATTTAAATTTCAAATTGAAGGTAATTGTATTCCAGCTATAATGACTATTGTAATCAATTATTATATCTCAAGGGAATATATATATATATATATATTGATATTAAAATATTTGAATACATATATTGTCATCCTTTTTTAGCTATCCACGATGGAAATGATATACAAATTTATTTTTTAAATTCAATAATGTATAAAAAAAAATGATTAGCTAATTATTACAGAAGATGTGAGAGAGAAAATTGTCTTAAATATTCTAATTGATTATCACATCATTAGAATAACAATGCCAAACCATGATTATAAGAGAATACACAAACATAATAATGTATTTCAATTTTTCCACAAATATTAGTTGTCTTGCTATACTTCTACAGTTTTCCTTCTACATTAATAAAATTCTTAATTTGCTTATAAAAAAAAATATTTAATGATAACATACGAGAAAAATTAGGTATACAGAATTCAACTTAAACTATAGAGATATTTATTTGTTAATTTTTGTATGTATCACATGTGAGTATTTTCAGTATTTTTCTATGTTTTAAATTTTGTGTATCTAGAAATGTTGTAATAGAGTATGGTTATCAAAGCCACATCTTAAAAATGTTAATAATACTACATATTCAAAAAAAAATTATTTTGCGTTTCGCTAAATCTTGACATTTATAAGATCGTGTTTGGATTAAGAATTTAAGAGAATTTGTAGAGCATAAAAAAAGAGAAGAGAAAAATGAAAAAAAAAAAAAATATATATATTTCATTGACATTTTTTTTCTCCAAATTCTTACTCAAATTCTAAATCCAAAAACAACCTAAATATTTTTTCTGAATACCTAAAATTTATAAAGTCGGTATCCTTCAATCCAAACACATGGAATTTGAAGACAGCAATCAATATTGGGTGTAGAATACAAAATTCTTTGAGAGCAATACAAAAATTCTAAGGTGTTGACGGCTGGAAATTAAAGCTTAAGATGCAAGAATAATTCTTTTGAGTTAGAACAAACATGAGGGATTTTATACCCATCTCTTTGTTCTTCTCAGTATTGCTTAAAGGATTGGACACTCTTCATCTATGTTCAAAAAAAGAATATGCACCTCTTGCCTTTGATATTTGTTTGCTACCAATCTGTGTTCACACTATTTATTCATTATTAAAAAAAAAAGAAAAAGAAAAAAAAACTATGTTCATACTATCTAGAGAGAAGGGTAACCAACATACCTCTTCGGGCCAAACCTTTTTTCCATAAGCGGGTCAAAAATACATACAAAAATTTTGATTATTAGGTAAATGGTGAAATTCAACCACGAGATGAAAATTTAATAGAAATGCTATATATATACTTGGAAAAATATCTAGAACAGTTCTTAGAATTGAAATCTACAGTCTAGATTTAAAAATGTACAATATTTAGAATAAGAATAATGCTATATACACTAATTGGTAATATTTGATATACATTTTAAATTTTGGCAATATTTGTTTTTTATTTTATTTAATTTAATTTAAATTAGGATATCTTGAAAACATGAGGAAGAACTTCTGGTAAAACGTTTTGACAAAATTTTTACAAATAGATATCATAATAAGAAGTAGAATACACATGATGAGGAAGTAGCATTTCTAAAAAAAATACAATATCTAGTCAATATATCATTTGCTTTAAAGCTGAGGCAAATAATTTGCCATTCCATTCTGTACGCTAATTGATTAGAAATTCGATTTGTTTCTATAACACTACTCACCAATTTGTTTGATACAATATTGTGCACAAAGAGATCAAGCATAAGAAAAAAATATCCTTCACTAAAGGGTATGAATTATTCCAAGGTTTTAAATAGCGGTGGTATAGCTGGAGGGACAAATTGTTAATCGAGTGATCTTGTACGGGGAATTTGGTGAAGTGGCCATAAATTTTTAAGAAAAATTTCAACTGCAAAAAAAAAACAAAAAAAACTTTATAGTAACCTAATGAATCGTATCGGCTATAAAATGAGTTGTGAATTAATTATGTACATGTACGTATTGCAGACTACACCCATGATTTTTATTCTCACCATAAAATGAGTTGTGAATTAATAATGTACACGTATGTATTGCCGACTACACCCATGATTTTTTTTCTCACACATATTGGGGTGTCTCGTTGTCCATATCCATTGGTATTTAAAATTATGACTTAAAATT
This sequence comes from Camellia japonica, assembly GCA_030407325.1. Taxonomy (NCBI): domain Eukaryota; kingdom Viridiplantae; phylum Streptophyta; class Magnoliopsida; order Ericales; family Theaceae; genus Camellia; species Camellia japonica. The sequence goes on along the minus strand of JAPPVO010000031.1, from coordinate 195,686,848 downwards.
GTTCATATTGCTCAAATCCAGAGAATAACTGTATAAATTAATTCTTCATAAAAAGTACCTAAATAATTGAACATTTTTTCATTACCCACCACTTTTATGGAATAATAAATACAGAATCTACTGTATATATTAAATTATTAAACACTAATTTAATAAACACACAATCTATTATTTGTCATATTAAATTATTAACCATTAACTTATCTATAAGCTTAACTCATTTATTATTTATCAGTAATGCTATGTATCATAAAATTTTTTTTATGAAAATGATCATGAAAGATTTATGACCATTGGATTACACTTAAAATAAAACACCACACATTAATCAAGATAATTTAAGAGTCATAAATCTTTCATGATCATTTTCATGAAAGTTTTTTTCATGATGTTTATCTTTTCTCATTATTTATATCTCAATACACCAGCAAATTATATATGCATGCTTGTACCTCTAGGTGGCTATAGTAAACAATCATGGCTATTTTGTATGTTCTCCCAAGTATGGGATAAAGCAAGAGATTGGGCTTTGATCTAAAAAGCGCTCTCTCTCTCCCCCCCCCCCCCCCCACATAGTGTTTTTGGAGTAGAAATGATGCATGGCCATAAGTAGCATAGCATTGAATTACAAAATCAACATTCGAAGCAAAAACAGTGTCGTATGGACAAGGACCATCCAACTCTTAATAGGGTATGGAAAAGGCATACACACGTCATGAGAAATTCTTAAAGCAACCATATCTCTCTCTACCTCTAAAATCTCTTCCCCATCCTTCTATTCCATTAATCAAGAAAGAACCACTACTCTCTCTCTCTCTCTCTCTCCTACTTCCCTTCCTTCCTTTGCCAATATCAATATGTATGTATCTATGTACAATGTACATACACCACAATGCTCTCTATTCAATGACTCAAAGCTCAACGAGGACATAGATTCAATGGAATGGAACTTCCAATAAAGCTACTACTATACATTGGCCTCGACTTTTGGCTTCCGGCGCTCAAAAGTGTTAATGGACTTCATGAGTACAATGGAGAGAGAGAGAGAGAGAGAGAGAGAGAGAGAGAGAGAGAGAGCATAGAAAAGTGGAGAATACATGGTTGGAAAATTTAGAAAATAGCAAGAAAGTAGTTTGAAAAGTTGACGGCAAATGAACTGTATAACAGCTTAAATCAGTTAGAATAAAAGTTGATTACGTGAAAAAATGAAAAATAGGTATTTTGACTTTTGCCTTTTGATTTATTAATTTTTAACTTATAATAAATTACATTAAAAATGTCTTATATAAATTCAAATTTAGGGTTTGTTTGAGAACATGCTAATTTAGTAACTTTTTGACTATTTAATTAAAATATGAGCTAAAAAAAAAAATTAGAATATGTTTGGAATGGCTTTTTGACTTTTTACGAAAAGATGTGCAAAAAGTAGAGAGAAAAGAGAATCTTTGACTTTTTGATATGAGTTGTTGGCTTTTTGACTAATTTAGTAACTTTTTGACTAAAAGGGAGGGTTCCCAAACGAGACCTTAATATAATATGAGCAACATCTATTATGAATCATTTCAAATATTCACTGATCTGTATTAAAAAATTAAATTTTAAATGTATATCTACATTCACCTACATAACAACATATACAATTCGATATCAACTAAGTCACAACAAATATTGATCCGTATCCCAATGCAATGCAGTTATGTATGTTTGAATATGAAACCTTGTTTAGACCTGATTGGCTAAACACTTCATTTTCTGACAAGTTTTTCATGATAAACTATTATTACTCCACATCTCAACATATCAAACATAATCATTCCACTTTTAGGGTTTCCTCACCTTCTTTCAATGCAATGAGTACATCATCAAGTTCCCAAGTTCAATCTTGTCTACATTTCCTCTAATCAAGTCCTGAGGTTCTCATAACACACAAAACTGAAAAAAAGGTGCTACCAACTTACTAAGTGGAGAAACACAAACCCTAAATATTCTTTTTTTGGTGTATTGAAGGGGAAGAGAGGAGTCCAACCATGATCTCCTTAGTGAGGTAGGCGAGTTCTGGCCCCTAACCCCAGTAGATTTAACCCTAATTATTCTGAGTAATACATGTCCCTAGACAATATCAATGTAGTTGGAAGTTGGAACCCAATCAAATGAGAACTAGAAGAAAGAAGAAGAATAAGAATGATAATTGATACAACTAAGAATATAAAGAGAGAATATATACAAAAGCTCAAAATCTCCATAATTATAAAAGATCTCTAAGTACAAAGAATAACACAAAGAAAGAACAAATTAAGAAATAAAACTAGCTAGCTAGTCCTCCATAGCTAAAGGCCTGAGTTTTACAATGATGTTCAAAGAGGTGTCTATATGATGGTAAATTAGGGTTCTTATCTAAAGATAACCCAACAAACCTCAAGATGATCAGTCAGTAAGATCAGAATTACATACCGTGGATACCGATAATAACAGGTAAACTCCTTCTACTCTTCTTTTGGCTCCTTTCTCACCTGTGAAGGCAAGATGTCCTGAAGAAGTCCATGATCTCTAAGCAGAGAAGATGGAGAGGGGCAAAACCGTCTTTCTTGAAGAAAACTTGGAAATGAGGAATTAGTAGTAGTAGTAGTGCTAAAGTTCAAAGTAGGTGTTGGGTTGTGAAAATAGGGTTGTTGGTGGTGGTGATGTTGATAGTGATGAGGTTGTGGAATAACAAAAGAGGAACCACCACCGCCACCGCAACTACCACCAAAAATGGCACTTTCTGGCATGATTCCGATACTACCACGTGGCGTCACCGGGCACGGATGGGTGTGTGTGCCCTCATAAGTTGTGACGACGATTGATGGATCGTCAGATGACCTCTCCACTCGCTTCTTCACCCCACATGCTGCAGTAGTGCATCGGTAGTAGCTCCTGTAAAAACATTTCATGACCCACCAAACAAAAAACAAACAAACAAAAAAAAAAAAGAACTATAATGATAATAACAGTGCTTAGATTCAGTAGAATCATCACACTGTTTTCAATCTAGAAGACTATTAAGAAAATCATATATCAAACAAAAAGGGGGACCAAAACATTGGAAAATCTGTGATGGTATTATACCTTGGAAAAGGGCTATTTTTCACAGCTTTTTGGCCGTACTTCCTCCATCTATACCCATCATCCAAGTGATCAACCTCACTCTTTGTCATGAACGCAAATCTCGGCTCTCTTTGCCTTTTTGGGTTCTTCTTTTTGGGTTTTAACCTAAACCCACAAAGAAAAAAGAAAAAGAGAAAATCTTTACTTTTAGAACAAAAGATCTAAATCATAAAATATCAATCAAATCCACCACATATTTAGATTTTCTGGAAAGGAAACAGACAACCCATAACCAATCTTCTTATCCCTTCAATGGGTTTTCTTAATTATTACTTTTTCTTTCTATGTTTCATCCAAAACTGGTCTGAACGCAGGAATTAGTGTATGAACACAGAAACCATCACACACTACCAGGCACAGAAATTGATAAATTTTTTCAGAACTGAATCCACTAACAAATCTCGTAAAATTCTGTCAGTATATTTTGTATCTGATTCAGTGATAGATTTGTGTGTTCGTAGTAGAACTGGTGACATAAATGGCAAATAAAAAAGCTTACTGTTTCTTCGACTTCTCTTGATCTTGGTCTTCTTGATCTTCCATTACTGTTGTTTTAGTCTGATCATCATTAGCTGCTTCGGTTGACGACGAAGAGATCGACGAAGAATTAGGTGTCGCCGGAGTATTCACCACCTCCGACGACTCGGGAAGTGTCGGTGATAGGAGCGGTTGAGGCGGCATCGCCGGAGTTTGGAACAGATCGAATAAAGATGATGAACCATAATCTTGGATACCTAACATGTCCATGAAGCCTAGAGAGCCTTTTTCTACCTCACATGGCATGTCAAAGATGCCCGATAAAGGGTAGCTCGTCGGAATCTGATCAGAAAATGTCGAATTCGCCATCGGATTTTCGGTTTTTGGCTCTTGTTTCTTCTTCTCCATGGATTAATCAGGAGCACAGATTCTTCTTCATTTCAAGTGCAGTTTTGTTACGCAAGAGTGTAGAGAGAGAGGGAGAGAGAGAGAAGAGAGAGTGTGACTGTTTGGTTTTTGGGGTTTTTAAGTGTGAAGAGAGAGACTTTGAAGGGGTACTTGTTGTTTTCAGTGGCGTTTTTTTGGAGAACAGGTTGGCTTAAGGAAGTTATCCACCTTGAGGTGACCGGCAACTGCCGGTGGACACCGTATTCGGACCAGTGTCTATATGGAGAAGTTATCTGGTAGATTCAGTCTTCCACGTGGTGGTGGATCAGAATTCCCTGTAATGTTTATATTTTGGTAATTTAACGTCTATACTTAAATAAAATTAACAATAATGTTTGGTGAGTTGAATTTTCATGACTTGAATGGTTCGAATGTCTCAAAACAACACAAATTCAAATTACTAAATATTTTTCTAAAATTAATTATCTCATTTCAATGTGTATGATTTGAATGTCATTTTATTTTAACTTTAAATTCGAATAGTTTGATTATATACTTTTACTAACATATTTTGTTGTCAAAAAAAAGAACACAACCAGAAAAATTAGAAATTTTATAAAAATACAATGATACATGATCATTTTATCCAATCAACTGGATAGTCCAATTAGACTCATTACAGTAAACTTCGTATCGGTAATCAAATTCACTCAATTTGCAAATTTTTATGTGGATCGTTAATGAAAAATCATATTAATCTAACAGATTTATCTACATTTAATTTCAAAAACGGTAAATATTATTTAAAAAATAAATCATTCATTTAAAATCAAAATTTAAAGTCAGATATAACAAAATAATATAATAAAAATTAATAAATCAATTTAAATTTTTTATATGAATAATTTTTAAAATAATAATAATAATAAATTAAATCATTAAAATAAAACTCAGAGATATAATATCCCAACCTACTACAAAATAATATGTCAGCTGTGGAATGGGACCGTTGTGAAAAAAAAGACCGCCGAGTGGTCCGGCGAAATAGTCGACGCTTTTAATAACGCGGCATGTTGACTGGTAACCGGTTACGTGTGAAAGGGTTTCCGGTTACACGTGGGGATGTAAAAAAAAGTTTGGCTCGTGTGTGTGTGCATGTTAATGTGAAAATTCACTTTTTCTTTTTTATTTTCTTTTCTCTAGTTTTCTTCCGAACTTTAACGGAAAATTCTTTCTTGGATTACAAGAATGTCCCTCTTCCCCTTTTGTGTTCCCTTTCTTTTTGATGAGATATGTGAACACTCAATTGATGTATTGAAATTCAAATTTTAATTGATCATAATAAAAAACTATTGTAGTGGATAGCAGTTAAATAATTGACAATTGAAATGGTTAAGAATCTGAGTGTAGGGTTGAGAAATGAGAAACTAAACCAATTTCTTGAAACTAATTGAAAAGTGATATAAATTCATAATTTGATCTTTAAATGTATTTACAATGATGTGATAAAGGAAATAGGCTCTATATAATTGAATGTGCGACAAATTAAAAATTACATTTGTTATGTTACATTATTGTGAGTTAAATTGTTTTTTTTTTATCGGCAAATGTTAGGGATTAAATTTTTCCATCCTTGGCAAGACACCTAAATGCTTGCACATTCTTAATTCAACCATTCGAAGGGGAATTGAACCCATGACCTCCTTGGGCTAAACCCTAAGGAAGATATGATGGCCAACTAAGCTAGGCCTAGTAGTGGTTACAATACCAAGCCCATAGCCATTAAGATTTTTCTAGGGAGGAAGCTTTTCGTGGTAAGGAAATAAACGAATGGGGAAGATGTTCAACACAACAAGAGCAACAGAGGGTGGTTGGATTCCGGTGGTGAGGCAACGGTCAGGAGGTGGATCACAAAGTAAGGAAGCACAACATGGTCTCTTCTCTATCTTCGTGGACAATATCCCGTCTTCCATGGATGCTAAAGCTCTGTACAACTTGTTCACAAAGTTTGGGATCGTGAAGGACACTTACATCCCGTTCAAAAGAAGGAAAGTGACCAATTCAAGATTCGGGTTTGTGCGCTATAACTGCAGCATAGCAGCATCTGTTGCAATCCAAAAAGGGGATGGGCTGTTGGTTGATGACTCAATGTTGGCGGTCAAAATGGCCGCTTATGTCAGAGGAAGTAATAGCAGTAATGAACAGGCTAGGAGAAAGCCCCAACCTATCAGACGACTCTCGGAAACAAACAACTTCAAGGGTAAAGCTACTTTGGTGGGGCACAGATCTTTTGCTGAAGTGCTAAAGGGAGTGACTTCTGTAGCGGAAGCGAACACAGACACAAACATAACCGTTATAGCCAAAGAACAGGGCACTGGTTGGCTGTACAAAAGTGCTATTGTTAGATTCAACACCGAATATAACACCCACAACATTCAAAAAGTCCTGGAGGGAAAAGGGTTGGAGCAGATAGAGGTCAGGAAAGGAGGAGGGAGAGATGTAATTATCTCTTTTAAATCTTCAACTGAGTTGCAAGCAAACATTGGCAAAATAAAAGAGTGGTTCAACGAGGGGAGCAATTCTGTGACGGAGTGGAGGCCGGAGTTGCATCTGCAACAAGAGCGGTGTGTATGGTTGAGATGCTACGGTATTCCTTTGCATCTTTGGAACATGGATACACTTATCAACATTGGTAATATTTGGGGTTCTATTCTCAGGATAGATGGGGATGTAAGCCACCCAAAATCGGTCAACTTCAGCACATATCTTGCTTCATTGCCCATTCTCTTGGTTGATTTGGTCGTATATAATCAATGAGTGGGGGCTATCTTGGTGCATTCAAGGTTCAGTAAATGATCTCCTCCAATGGTGGATGGCCGTCAAGTTCAAGAATACTGATAGGCTAATTTGGAGAGCCATCCCCCTCATAGTTCTTTGGTCGCTCTGGAAACTTAGGAATGAATGTGTCTTCGCAGAGGCTCAGCCTTCTCTTTCTGGCTTGAGTGAAAACATCAAAATCAGAGCAGCGCTCTGGTTGAAAGCTTCTATCAAACATCTTCCCTATTCAGTTGATGATTTAATTTTCAATTGGATCCAAATCAGAGGATGTTCTTAATTTGCGAGAGGGTGGGCTGCTGTGTGTCTTTTGTATATTCTGGTTCGGTCTGTTAGCTTTCAGTTGGGTAGAAGTGCAGTGGATTTATATGGGTGTATGTTCTGTCTAAAATGTTGGGCTGATTTCTTCTGTGCAATTTTGAAGCTGTCCGTGCATAGTATATCAGTTTGGTTCGGTAGCTTGGGTGAATCTCAGCTGGATTGTCAAAATTCTGCAGCAGAATTTTGCTGGTGCATCCTGAGTTTGAAGGTGGTGGAACTTCAATGGCAATGGCATGACATGGTGGCAATAATCTTGCAAGATCAATAAAGCTTCTGGGTAAAATTCTGAGTTGTTTCTGGGTCTGGGCTGTGCTGTTCCTGAGCGAAATTCTGTCTGCTAGCTGAGTTGGTTGTGGCTGGGGGTGGTGTGAGCATCTGCTAGTTCGTCCTCCGCTATGTGCGTGTATGGGTGGTGCATTTAAGTTTATGGATGCTAATTGCTGGATCAGAGCGAAATTCTGAGTTGGTGGTGGTTGGGTCTGAGCTGTCTGCAGGTAAGTCCTTTGCTGGTATGTCCTAGTGCAGCCTGAGTCTTTGGGTTTATGGAGGTTAATTGGCAGCTAGCTAGATGCTGCAGATTTGGTTTGGTGCATCTGAGGGCTGCTCGCTGAGTTGGGGGAGGCTGAGTTGGTTGTGGCTGGGGATGTTAATGGCAGAGTCCTTGGATGTTTATTGGTGGATCAAGAGCATCTCCGCTGCGAGGCTACGTTGTTTTGATTCTTCATCTCCAGGTTGGAGATTGAATGGCAGAGTTTTTATTTTTATTTTTATTTTTTTTTTCTTTGTTTTTCTGCTCCGCTTGTTGAGTGTGTGCTAGCAAATGATTTGGTGTGCGCTTAGGTGCCAACCTAGTTGGGATCCAAACGTTCCACTGTGATACTTTTTGCACCCTCATCTTTATTGATGTAAATTATAATTCTCATTATGTTTCATCAATAAAGTTTCTCTTTTGCCGATCAAAAAAAAAAAACTAAGCTAGGCCTAGTTGGTTATTGTGAGTTAAATTGTGAAAAATTCTTTTGGGATTTCAAATATTTTTTCTAAAAGTAATTACAATAATATGGAAGTACAAGTTGGTTATTGTGAGTTAAATTGTGAAAAATTCTTTTGGGATTTCAAATATTTTTCTAAAAGTAATTACAATAATATGGAAGTACAACTGGATTTGTGCTATGGTGCAAATGAAATTGTAGTATGGTGCAAATGAAATTGTAGTCTGTCTTACATCAGAATACAACCTTTACTTGCATATTCATATTTTTGTAATTATTTTTATTTCTATCTACTTATTTGTAAAAATATGAAAGTGCAAGTGGATTTGTGCTTTAGTGCAAATGAAAACTATTATCTTACAACACAACTCTATTTATATCTCGATATTTTTATAGATTACTTTTACTTCTTTTCATTAATTTGCAATTTTTCGTCATATATTAATAAATAAAATTTTGCCATCTCTTTTTTTCTCACTTTGGTCTCATTTAGTAGAACTGTGGGAAAGTGATTATAGCTTATGCCTTAACAGTTTATAACTTATAACTGTGAATATAAGTTAATTTTTGACTTATAAATTAAGTTTCTCCTCCCCCACTTAAAGAATAAGTTGATTTTTGACTTACAAAAAGCTATAAGCTGTATTGTTAAGCTGACCCAAACACATCAAAATAGTTTAAATTAAGCTGAAAGCTGAAATAAGCTAAAAATAAGTCCTACCAAACAGGGCCTTTGACTAATAAATCTCATGGACTCTACTGAATTCTGATCATTTAATAATTTGATTGATTAGGGCAATCTTCACATTAACTATAGATTGTGTGATAGCTCTTTTAAGTTTGGTTTAGGAGTTAATCTTTATGAATGCTTGATTTGGACTTAAATGAATCAAATTGAGCTTATATATAAATAAATGTACATCATGGGTTGAGTAATGATATTGTAATCAAGGAAGGAGGAGTTGTATTAAGTGCTCCATTCATAATTGATGCTTCATAAAGTCTGTGCCTTTATTTTCCCTTTACGTGTATATATTTCCATGGAGTGAGACTAGGTCCCTCACCTTATCTAAGGCTAGTTGCATGGTCCAAATCATGATAAATATTACTTATTATTGTGATGATAATTTGCTAACTAGCTAGAATAGAATGATGCAATGCTTTTCAATCACTAGGGGGGACAGACCCTACTTTGGTAAGATGCAAGAATCACTATTTTATTTAATTGTAAACATTAAATTACTCTATCAAGATCAGTTGATTATTTCTGTACAATTCTATCTGAGAGGCCAGAGAATTAATCCTAGTTAAAGATAATAATTAATAATTTCTCCCTTATTAAGTTATTATGGACTTTTTTAAAGATAATAATTATTAATTTCTCTCCTATATTATGGACTTCTTTTTGTTGTTGTTGTTGTTGTTGAGTTGGTTTTTGAACTTTGTTGTGTTGTTTATTCATTTTCCATTATGGAGTCTCTTTGTTAGATTGGTTGTTGAGCTTTTATAATTGTTGGAATATAATTGTCTGGATGTAATTCTCTTAATTTGCAATCTAATAGAAAAAATATTGTAAGCATTGATAAAAAGTGACTAAGAAAAAGTCTACACTTATAAAACATTTAGAGCAATGCTATAGACTACTAATTTGTTATCACTAATTCCACCACTAGTGAGGTGACAATTGAAAAAAAAGAAAAGAAAAAAAAAAGGCATAAACACACTGTGGCAGCGGATGGAACCCACTGCAATATCATTAGAGTCACCACTAATTAGTGGTCTAAAGCATTTCTCAAAACATTTATGCCAAAAAAAAAAAAAAAATCTAAAATAATATGTTGATAATATTTTTAAAATTGAGGGTCATTTTTTTATTCGAAAGAGTCATTGACATGGGTGTTTTGTTTAAAATATATGATTCTAATTCAGTCACATCATTTTATTTATAATAATAAAAATCGTGTAAATTTTCTGTTAGTATTGAGGGTGGGATGCTTCTTGAACGCCTCAGGTTTGGGAATCAACCCATTTTGGTTAAAAAAATTATTATAAATTGTCAAATTATTTTTATTTTTTTTATATATCTTTTTGTAAAAATTCAAAAAATCATTAAGAAAGTTAATTCCTATACAAGCTCTGAATTAGATTGATTTGGATGGCAATCTACAAATCACAAATTTACAGATATTTCAAAAAAAAGGCAGATTTGTTTAAAGGTGACTTCAATAGTTTAAGAAATTTTGTTATGTCTGTTGGTTATGTTGATTAGAGCTCTACAATATTTATAAGGCCATTATGATAATTTCTCACTAAAAAGTAAAAGTTTAAAAAACTTCACTAACTTTCTCTATAACCCAAAAAAATAAAATTCTAGCAATTAACAAGTGTAGTAGTTTTTCAAAGGAGAAGGATCCTTCCGGTCTAGATTTTGGATTTGAGGGAGCTGTTTGCCCATCACAGGCCCTATTTCGATAATCTGAATCGTTTATTTTGTCGGATATTTTGTATATTTCGTTCACAAAAAAATTAAGTCGATCCGATAATTATAACTGTTCGATTTTTCACTAAAAAAATAAACAACAATTGTGTTTTTAAAAATAAACTAAACATTTTTTTAGTGATAAATGCAATAAATTTAACAGTTATAGTTATCGGATTGACTTAATTTTTTTTGTGGATGAAATACACGAAGTGTCCGACAAAGTGAACAGTTCGGATCATCGAAACGGGACCTGTGATAGGCCCAACGGCTCAAACAGTGCTCTTCAGTTCAAAATCTAAACTGGAGGGGATCCTCCTCTTTTTTTAAATTCTAAAAAGCAAAAGGAAAAAATAAATTATTAAAAAAACATTTGCCAACCCTACCAACCAATTTTAACACTTCCATTCCATGTAACCTATAGTTCAGCCATTTACACTATGTTTGGTTGGAGATTTAAAAATGAATTTGTAAAAAGAAATAAAAAAAATGTATAAAATTAAGTGAAATATAGATATATTTTATTCACATTTCACCTACTCTTTTTTTTTTTTTTTTTCTAAATCTTTTCTCAAATTCTTCAACCAAATATAGCGTTAAAGATTTTGATAAACCAATTGTAGTAGTGAAACCCACTAGTCAGGGCGTAGAATAAATCATGAAAAGTGTTTGGGAGTACTGTGGAGAAGTGGTTTGGAAATACTCTTCAAATCCTGGGAGACGCTAGTGATCCTCAGCTAGTCACCTGAAAAGATACAAACACTCCGGTCGGGGGTGCCGGAATTAGCACTTCGACGGACAAGTTAGTTCAGACACTCAGGATAGCTTTCTTACTAAGTTAAGTGAAGTGATTCTTACATACTTACTAAATATGTTGTTCCTGTATTTATACCTGTTTCTCTCGATCCTCGGGGCTAGGGCCTAATTTTTGATCATTGTCCTTTACATTATCCGGCTCCAATACTACACACTTATTCGGCCCAAATAATATATTCGGCCCCTCCTATTCTCGCCGGATACAGCCGATTATTATCAGCCTTGTATTGCGCGTGCCTTCTGCCTTTGTCAATATATTCGGCTCCCACAATTGCCCCCCGAACTCCCTATTGACGGTAGTTAATCGGCGTGTTTGGTCTTGAATTGGAAAAGTTAAAATAGGTTAGGCGGCTTCACGTACCCCAATATAGATGTCAGGATGCGCACGCCTTTTCGTTCATCATTACGCTTTCCTGCCTCAATCGTGCGTTTCGCATTTATTGTGATTTGAAATTTCAGTCCTTTCGAATGCACAGTTCGTCGAGTATTCGAGACTCTTAGACCGCCAGCGGATATCTCTTCTCTAACTCGCATTTTCTGCAACTCTTCTCCGTCTAATCTTCGTAAGTCTTCTTCTCCCTTCTTTACGATCCTATTTTCTGTTTGTCGTTTTGATTTCGGCGAAACCTTGAATTCCTGCGAACATGGCTAAACACTTGAAAGACCTCCTTTCCGGGGGTCGTATTTCCGGATTCCGGAGACATTTTTCCATTCCCGACGACGTCCACTTATCTCTTGTAACGGACAGTACCCTTGATATGGAGAGAGAGGATCAGAACACGATCGTCTTCCCTCTCTTGTCCATAGCGGAGGGCGGAGTCCGTTTTCCCCTACACCCATTGCTTAGGGCCGTCCTTCGCTATTAGAGTTTGATTCCTTCTCAACCCAATGTAAATTTCTTTCAAATCATCATGGGGGTGATTGAGTTGAACCGACGTCTTAGGATCAACCTTGGCGTTTCGGCGATTCGGCACTGCTACGCTTTGGCCAAATCTTCCGGTCGGCTGGGGCGATACTTTCTCAGGGCCAAGGACACTAACCATCACTTGATAACCATGCTTGCCAGTTCTGGTAAGAGGGTTGATGACGTAATGGTCAATGTCTAAGGTAATTGGGAGTTCGGTGAAGGCGAAGACCGCCTAGATCCTATTCCCAGATGAAAGGGTGATCCAGGTTGCCATGTAACGCCTTGTGTTTGTTGACTTACCCTTTACTCGGCTTTTTTCGTTTAATCACCCCTTGTTCTTTGCAGGTAACAGATTGAAGAAGATTCTTCCTTCAACCGACGGGGCAGTCCTTGAGGAGATCAAGTCTGCGCTAAGATACTTCGGCCGTCCAAACGTACAAAAGTAAGGGAGAGCAACTCACATACTCCTCCGATACGAACCTACTTATACTACGTTCTCGGCTGCGGAAGGCATTCCAATTCCATCCGGCGATCAACAGCTTTCAGCTCTTATCTTTCCCAGCTTCAAGAGCCTTAGGCAAATTGGCCTCGAAGATTCGGATTCGAGGGCAGAGGCTGAGCCGATGGTAGAGGTAGTTGCCGAACCAAACAGAGAGGTTGCTGAGGAGGCCAAGAGGTCGACGAAGCGATACGCTCGGCGTTTGAGGCTGCCGGACTTAACCAGCCTTCACCGTCCACTTCGGGTCGGGCGGAGTTTTCTTCTAGAGATATTTTTGCAAATTTGGGGACCTACCCGGCGATATTTTTGAAGCTATGGCTGGGGAAAGCCTTACGCAGATGGCGCGAAAGAAAAATGCCGAGCGAATGGCTGCTCGAAAGAAGGCCGAGGCCGCCCATTCTGAGCCCACATTGATTAAAACTTTTGTGCCCGTTATTGAAGAAACGATTCAGGTCGCTGAGGTCGAAACGGGGGAAAAGGTTGAGGAACAGGTCATTGATGAACGGTTGATTCCGGAGGAGCGGGGCGACAAGCGTAGCGTCGAGGGAGAGGCTGGGTCGGAAATTAGCCTTGCTTCCAAACGGCCTCGTTTAGAAGAGTAGGACATGGCTGCGCCCTTTATTGTTCGCCCTAAGATCAAAGATACGCCGATCTCCTCCGATGCTTCAGCCATTGAGGATCCAGCCGTGGCGTTGAGCTTGGCGGCTTCAATTTCCTTGCCGACTGACGTCGCAGCCTTTCGCGCCGTGCCGGATATTATGGCCGTAGCCCTATCTGCGCAGTCGGCGTTCCTGGTCAGTGACCATCTCAAATTCTCTTGACTTTGTTTTTATTTAAAGATATCTGACGATCCCAACTTGTTTTGTAGACTGTTAGCAGGATCGCGGACCTAGGCCGCCGTCTCCATGATGCCCTCAGCAGAGTTGATCGTTTGCAAGCGGAGGCGGACGGTCAAAAGAATAGGGCCGAATTTGAAAGGATGAGAGCCGCGGTGGAGAGTGCGCGAGCTGAAGCAGAGAAAGAGAGGGTTCACTCAGCTGAACAGTTCCACTCTGACGCTGAGAGTAGGGCAAATGCGAGCGAAGAATCGCTCAAGTTAGCCAAGGAGGCGCTTGCCGAGGCGGAGGTTCAGTTAGCGGAGCTCAAGGCCGCCAAGGAGAAAGCCGATTCTGAAGCTTCTGCGACATTTGAGGCAGGAACAAGGGCCGCCTTCACGGAATATGTAGATGAAGTCCCCTGATTCGAGAATCGGGGGTTTAAACATGGATGGCTCAAAGCCCTTGTTGCCGCTGGAATTACATTGGCCTTGCCAATTCCCTACGAGCAAGTGGACGTTGAGCCACTTGAATCTGACCCCGAGGATTGATCTGTGAGTCATCTTGATTTTTTTTTTTTTTTTTAAGTGCTTTTGATTTTAATGTAAGTTTTTATTTGGTAGACTTTTGTTGGCTCAGGCTAATTTTCATGTATAAATTGGTTACTATTTGCGTTCAATTTATTAATGAAAACTGCCTTGGTATTTCTCCACTACTAGTTCATGGTTTGTGAAGTTATGTTAATGAAGATACTTTGCCTTTCACGAATTTGGATAAAATCATTGCTGTGTTTGAGCTTTCAGAAATTGAATTCCTATGACAATATTGAATTAACATTCATGTGCCGCGTATTGTGGGAACTGAGACAATATTGAATTATCATTCATGTGCCGCGTATTGTGGGTACTGAGCCGAATCGATTAATGAATGCCCTTGCCCCAGGCGGTGTATGATCATTCGGGCGCCGGATGAAACGATCTTAAGATTTGTGATTGATGGATTCATGAGCCGGCTGGGGTACATAAGCCGAATTGATTAATAAATCTGCCCCTGCCCCAGGCGGTGCATGATCATTCGGGCGCCGAATGAAACGATCTTAAGATTTGTGATCGATGGATTCATGAGCCGGCTGGGGTACATAAGCCGAATTGATTAATAAATCTGCCCCTGTCCCAGGCGGTGCATGATCATTCGGGCGCCGGATGAAACGATCTTAAGATTTGTGATCGATGGATTCATGAGCCGGCTGGGGTATATAAGCCGAATATATTGATGAATCTGCCCCTGCCTCAGGTGGTGCATGATCATTTGGGCGCCGGATGAAACGCCCTTAGATTTGTGAAGGGTCGATTCATGAGCCGGCTGGGGTACATAAGCCGAATAGATTGATGAATCTGCCCCTGCCCCAGGTGGTGCATGATCATTCGGGCACCGGATGAAACGCCCTTAGATTTGTGAAGGGTCGATTCATGAGTCGGCTGGGGTACATAAGCCGAATAGATTGATGAATCTGCCCTTGCCCAGGCGGTGCATGATCATTCGGGCGCCAGATGAAACGCTCTTAGATTTGTGAAGGGTCGATTCATGAGCCGGCTGGGGTACATAAGCCGAATAGATTGATGAATCTGCTCCTGCCCCAGGCGGTGTATGATCATTCGGGCGCCGGATGAAACGACCTTAAGATTTGTGATCGATCGATTCATGAGCCGGCTGGGGTACATAAGCCGAATAGATTGATGAATCTGCCCTTGCCCCAGGCGGTGCATGATCATTCGGGCGCCGGATGAAACGAACTCAGGAGTTTTGATAGATCTGTCTGCCTTTACACCAAGTAGGTCGATCCAATCGGCGCCGAGCGATTGAGGTTTTTTACAATTAATGAGATTGCCTCGAGGGCTGCCTCTGTAAAGGAGAAATGATTAAAGGTAAAACTTTTATGAGCATAGTAGACAGACAACTGACTCCAGCATTTGAAGGTATCGAGTGAATGTCGAACAAACTCTTCTTTAACAGCAGAGGGGAAGCGAGGACGCTGGCTGAGCTGGTGGAGACATGAATCGAGGTAATGACCCTCCGCGCACAGGGAGCAGGAGTTCCAGGATCGAGAGAGGCGTCAGTCTCCTCGACGTCGAAGCAGGTCGCCCAGGCGGGACAAGCAGTCGCAGGGCAGAACTTCTCAACCTCGAGTCGAGAGGGGATCTGAGGTGAATCCGCGCCCATTAAGCTTCGCGGTATTTATGGGGAATAGACCCATGACAGAGGCGGGCTCGATCGTTCGAGACCCAAATGTAGCGATCGAGTTTGCTCGACAAATTTTTCCTCCTGAGGTTCAGCAGTCGATGGTAGGTCGTCAGGACTACGAAGTATTTCGCGAAGGCGTTCACGGGGGCGGTGAAGGGGCTGTATACTGCCTATGAAATCGGCATGCGGTTGCGCGCAGCCCGCCGAGAAATGGAGAAGAAGGAGGAATGTATTCGAAATTTGGAGGCCCGCGCGGAGGCCGCTGAGTGCGAGTTAAGGAAGGTCAAGGCGGCTTAGGCACAACCTGCCGGGCAGGGAAACCCAATCGTGAAAGAGAGGGTTTCCAGTCGGCTCATCAGTTTCGCGCTTGCCGATCGTGAGACGGCAAGTATGTTCGCAATGGAGAACACGAAGGGGAGGGCCTATGAGAAAGGTTTCCATGAAGGCCGAAAAGTTAGAATTGAGAAGACCAAGGAAAAACTTGCCGAAGAAGTTTGCCGATGTGAGAATCGTAGATTTAGGCATGGTTGGATCAAGGCATCTCAAGCCACTGAAACTCTTCGAGCGGCAGGCATCGATTCGGCATTTCCACTCTACCACAGTAAACATTTTCTGTTTTCTACTTTTGAAGTCGAGAAGAGTGATGATGAGGGTGATGCCGTATAAGTATATTTATTGTAAGGCTGAAACGCAGCTCACGTTCAAAACTATGTAATTTATTGGTTGTTTTGTTGAATAAAAAACGTTCCGTTACAAATATTTTATTGTAGTTCGTATTCGGCATGTATGTGTTTCGTTTTATTGTGTTTGAATGAATGTATAAGCGTTGACCGGCAGGGTCAATCCATACTTGATAGCCGTTTACTCCTGACAGGTTATTGTAACCTGAAGAAGCCGAAAGCCAGTGAATAGAGTGGCTTTAGCAAATTCAACTCGGCTCGGGGCCTAGATTTTTGGCCAGTGCACGTGCTTTAAAAAAACGTTTGGATAACTACGCCGTGGCGAATGTTAACCGACGTTTTTCTCATGGAGTTTAGTGTTAGTGAAATCGCCTCGGGATTAGGGCCTCGAGATCGCTGCCAGTATTGAAAATAAAAAGAGTGGGCGCTTCACGCAGATAAACAATCGCTTGTGTGAAGTGGGATAAGTGAGGATGTTAGTTAGAGGCTAGAGTTCAGCCGAACTTGGTATTGCCATGGATCGTGGCAGAGGATTCGTCCGTATGGGAAGTAGGGCGTCCGAAAGTTGGCATGAATCTTCAAGTCGTCGAAGCTCACCCCGAAAGGAAAGGCAACGACCGTTGGGTTTATCCCTCCTTGTCCTGGATCTTTGCCTTGACATTATCAATGGTATCAGGGGAGGACTTGGGCACAGTTGGCTCAAGGCATTGCAAACCGCGGAGGACTTCCGGGTGACGGAGTTGATTCGGCGCTGCCGCTTTACCAATGCGTCTTCTCCCTTTTTAGCTTTTGAGATCGAACATGGGTATTGTAATGCTCAAATGCAAGTTGCGTTTATGTAACAACTGTCTGATTAAATAAAAATTATAATGCTCAAATGTGAGTTGCGTTTATGTAACAACTGTTTGATCGAATAAAAAACTTTATTTCACACATTTGCGTCTTACTCTGAATTTTTGATATGCTCAGTTAAGGGCCTTATTTGTGTCTTGCTCTGAATTTTTTATATGCTTAGTGAAGGACGTTATTTGCGTCTTGCTCTGAATTTTTTATATGCTCAGTGAAGCACCTAGGCTTAATCGGCCCTAAGGTGACATGCACCTAAGGGGGCTCCGAATCCGGAGGCTTAATGTGGCCAATCGTGATATCCACGAAGGGCGCTGCGAATCTGGAGACTTAATCGGCCCTAAGGTGACATGCACCTAATGGAGCTCCGAATCCGAAGACTTAATGTGGCCAATCGTGATATCCACGAAGGGCGCTCCGAATCCGGAGACTTAATCGGCCCTAAGGTGACATGCACCTAAGGGGGCTCCGAATCTG
Source organism: Camellia japonica (assembly GCA_030407325.1). Taxonomy (NCBI): domain Eukaryota; kingdom Viridiplantae; phylum Streptophyta; class Magnoliopsida; order Ericales; family Theaceae; genus Camellia; species Camellia japonica. The sequence goes on along the minus strand of JAPPVO010000031.1, from coordinate 195,668,932 downwards.
GAGACTTAATCGGCCCTAAGGTGGCATGCACCTAAGGGGGCTCCGAATTCGGAGGCTTAATTGGCCCTAAGGTGGCATGCACCTAAGGGGGCTCCGAATCCAAAGGCTTAATGTGGCCAATCGTGATATCCACGAAGGGCGCTGCGTATCCAGAGACTTAATCGGCCCTAAGGTGACATGCACCTAAGGGGGCTTCGAATCCAGAGACTTAATCGGCCCTAAGGTGACATGCACCTAAGGGGGCTCCGAATCCAGAGACTTAATCGACCCTAAAGTGGCATGCACCTAAGGGGGCTCCGAATCCGGAGGCTTAATCGGCCCTAAGGTGACATGCACCTAAGGGGGCTCCGAATCCGGAGGCTTAATGTGGCCAATCGTGATATCCACGAAGGGCGCTCCGAATCCGGAGACTTAATCGGCCCTAAGGTGACATGCACCTAATGGGGCTCCGAATCCGAAGACTTAATGTGGCCAATCGTGATATCCACGAAGGGCGCTCCGAATCCGGAGACTTAATCGGCCCTAAGGTGACATGCACCAAAGGGGGCTCTGAATCCGGAGACTTAATGTGGCCAATCGTGATATCCACGAAGGGCGCTCCGAATCTGGAGACTTAATCGGCCCTAAGGTGACATACACCTAAGGGGGCTTCGAATCCGGAGACTTAATGTGGCCAATCGTGATATCCACGAAGGGCGCTCCGAATCTGGAGACTTAATTGGCCCTAAGGTGACTTGTACCAAAGGGGGTTCCGAATCCGGAGACTTAATGTGGCCAATCGTGATATCCACGAAGGGCGCTCCGAATCCAGAGACTTAATCAGCCCTAAGGTGACATGCACCTAAGGGGGCTCCGAATCCGGAGACTTAATCGGCCTTAAGGTGACATGCATCAAAGGGGGGCTCCGAATCCGGAGACTTAATCGGCCCTAAGGTGACATGCACCAAAGGGGGGCTCCGAATTCGGAGACTTAATGTGGCCAATCGTGATATCCACGAAAGGCGCTCCGAATCCGGAGACTTAATCCGCCCTAAGGTGACATGCACCAAAGGGGGCTCCGAATCCGGAGACTTAACGTGGCCAATCGTGATATCTATGAAGGGCGCTCCGAATCCGGAGACTTAATCAGCCCCAAGGTGACATGCACCTAAGGGGGCTTCGAATCCGGAGACTTAATCGGCCCTAAGGTGACATGCACAAACGGCTCCGAATCCGGAGACTTAATCGGCCCTAAGGTGACATGCACCAAAGGGGGCTCCGAATCCGGAGACTTAATGTGGCCAATCGTGATATCCACGAAGGGCGCTCCGAATCCGGAGACTTAATCAGCCCTAAGGTGACATGCACCAAAAGGGGGCTCCGAATCGTCGTCATGACGAGCGTCATAATGGGGCTTGTGAAATAAATTGAACGACAAAGAAAGATAGTTTGCATTGCAGAAGTGAATACACAAGTATCAAAGACCACAGGTCGGGTCAGTGATAGGGTTTTCATAAAATCGCTGCTTGTGCTGATTGGGGGGAGCCATGAATCTCTTCAATGCCATGGGCTGTCGGGAAGTGCAGGAGCTGATGATAAGTGCTTGGAACGGCCTTCATAATATGTATCCAGGTTCGCCCCATGATGACATTATACGGCGAAGGGAGCTTTACGACCAGGAATTCTACTTCGACCGTTCTGGAGCCTGCTCGGACAGGTAGTATGATCTTTCCTAACGGGTATTCGGGATTCATATTAAAGCCGAACAATGGATGAGGCGCTGGAGACAGATCTGACTCGTTGAGGCCGAGTTTGACAAAAGTTTGGTAATACATAACCTCTGAAGTACTCCCCGGGTCTATGAGAATTCGTTCAATGGTGAACCGGTTTATGCGTAAGCTAATGACCAACAGATCAATGTGGGAAGCTGTTGTGCCACTAAGGTCGGAGTCATTGAAAGTAATTGTCGGAGTTTCTTTGGGCCATTCAGTCGGAATACGTTGTTCCTGGGGGATTGGATGCGATTCAATTGTGTGCACGGTTGGGGGTACAAGCAGGCTGTAGATCACATGGATCACGCCAAGTGGAGGAGAGTCCTGCCTCAAGGCAAGTGCCTTGGTTGGCTTTCCCTTTCTCACATACTGTTGCAGTCGGCCATCTTGCACCAGTTCTTCCAGGTGATCTTTTAATGCGTAGCAGCTCTCTGTTTCATGGCCGTGATCTTTGTGATATTCGCACCGCCTATCCCTTCTTCGTATGTCGGGTGGCCCCACCATCTTTGACGGCCATTTTGTCACGACCCAAACCCGCCCCTATGGGTTTAGCACCGTAACCGGCCAGTAATCCGAGATTACCGAAGGCCTACAGAACAGTAATACAGTAAAACAGAGTACATGGGCATAGCGGAAGCCAGAACAGTAAATAAACAATGTCCAATGAGCTGTGACAGTCTGTATGCAAAAAGATTTTTCATGTATACATACATTCAGGGCAATACAGTCTATGCAAACGTTTACAGTCATTCAGTACAGGAACCTAATCCCTTGATAACAGTACAGCAATGTAGGTAACAGTCTATACAGTGATACAAACAGTACGGAGACAGACGGGGAAAATAAAACACCCCAAAGCCATAGCATGGCAAACTCGGAACCTCACAGTGAGGCACATAGGCTGGCTTGACAAAACTGGAATAACCCCGACGCGTCTAGCTTTGGTTCGGTGCCTGTACACCTACATATATATATGAGCAGTGAGCTAAAGCCCAGTGAATAACATAATGAGTAAAGGGGTTAAGAATAAATGTCCTTTCAGTATTGAAAATAGTCATTTCAGTCAGTTTATCGGTCATTCGGTTTGTGGCTCATATTTCAGGCCATAACAGTCATTCAGTTAAAATAGTGATATGTGGTACATCCATTGGCATAACAGTACAGTAAACAGTAGGTCTTAAAAGACCGGGTCTTAACAGACCAAACAGTAAATGATGGCCATCAGTAGCAGTAAAGTAACAGTAACAGTAACAGTAACAGTAACAGTACTATTTCAGAGGACAGTACAGTACTTGTGGATTCAAGAGGTGTCTCGCACAGACTCTAGAGGTGGCTCACACTGTAGCACTTAGTTCCGTACAGCACTTTGTTCCATATCAGAAATACAGAATGGCCATCATAACAGTAAACAGTAGTGGTTCCAAACTTGGGAACCGACAGAGATCTCTCTATGACAGTAACAGTAAACAGTAGGTGCCAAGGATGCCACAGTACAGTTCAGAATATAAGACATACGTTCATTCAGTACACCGTATCAGTTCAGTGAACAGTTCAATTCCGTAAATAGTATCAGTTCAGTAAACAATATCAATTCAGTAAACAGTTCAGTTCGGTAAACAGTTCAGTTCAGTAAACAATATCAATTCAGTAAACAGTTCAGTTCGGTAAACAGTTTAGTAAAGTAGACAGTTCAATAAGGTAAACAATTCAATAAAGTAAACAGTTCAGAAGATAATCATTTTTGAACATATCTTTACACAGTTGTTACTCACAGAGTTCTGGGCTACAGTAAGCTAGAGCGTCCCCTCGGTAAGCCAACCCTACACAGTATACAGGATGAACACACACTAAGCTATACAGTTGGGTAAGACCAATAACTTAATCCCTAATTTGCCTTGGTGTGTTCTACATCTATATCCTCATTAAGATGCCTTAAACTAGGCCTAAGAATGCCTAGAATGAGATGAGGATGCAAAAATACACTTAGAAAACATTTTGCAAAGTTTGCTGAAAATAGGAGCCTCGCTCGAGCGAGCCTTCCTTCGCTCGAGCGAGCTTCCAAAATCAAAGGCTTCGCTCGAGCGAACAATCCTTCGCTCGAGCGGTCTGATGAAACAGTAAAAGTACTGGATGCTCGAATTTTACGCTCGAGCCACCAATCCTTCGCTCGAGCGTGGCTCAGAGTAAACGTTGGTCGCTCGAGCGAGGAATCCTTCGCTCGAGCGAAGAAGCCAAATCTGGAATTTCCAGATTTTCCTTCCAAGCTCAAACCAAGCATTCTATCATTCTATACTCGACCCCTTGGGCCCAAATTCTGGAAAACACATCTAAATTCAATGTACAATAAGTTTCAAAGCTCAATTTGTGAATTCAAAGCCCAAGAGTGAGTCAATTGAAACCATTTTTCAAACCCATTTTCATAAACATGAAGAAATGCTAACATGCATGAAATTTAACCAAATTAAAACTTCAAAGCTTGCTTAAATGAGCTCATATCTTCAAGACAAGATGAAACCATGGATTATAACAACAATATGGGCATGCATGTACCAATTCCATAGAATTAAACCTCCAAACTTGACTATATGAGCATGCATGCATGAGATGAGCTCTAATTCAACTCTTGGGAACCAATTTATGGTTCTACTCTTCAATTAAACATAAGGCATGCAAGAATTAGTCTAAACTCACCCATTTGAGGGTTGAAATCCTTACCTAAGTGATGTATGCAAGAAAAACAAGCCCAAATATACAATGTATGCCTCAAATCCTTCAATTTCCAAGCAACTCTACAAGGTGAATGCACTCTCTCTCTCTCTCCCTCTCTAAATTCGGTGGAACAAGGGAAAAGAGCTGATGAAAGGTTTAGTCCACATGTATAAGGCTCAACATATGTGAATAATCAAAGGTCCCACTAGGTGGCAAAGTTGTGATTTAGGCAAACTCTTAAATTGGCTTTATTTAATCTAGTTTAATCATACCTAATCACATTTTTGATAAATATACCATTAATTCACATAAATTCCAATGATCATAAAACATTGATCCATTTCCGATTCGGCCGCCGATAAGGCCTTCAATTTGCAGTTTAATGCATAAGACTGTAACCACGCCCCGCGAGGGACCTCGCTACAGTTCGGACTCCCTTTTTTGTGTTGCGGTTCTAAATCTGAACCAAAGAGTCCACCTCTGGCAAATCGTTTTGAAGAAAACAGATTTTTGAAAAAGTAGTGCCAAACATGGACTGCTTTGCCAGATTACAGAGTCGCCACCTAAATATTTTTTAATGGGGGAATTTAGGAAACCCTGACTCGGTGCCGAAGGCCACATGTCCGTCATCACCAAAGTGACTTGGCTCGGGAGCTTGGGTACGATCGGGGAAGGTCAGCTGTGAGCACCCCCTTTCGCCCGGTCCGAAGACCGGCCTCTACTAACCGTGATATCCGATTTTGAAAACATTACATGCTCTTATTCCAATTATTAGCCTAGAATTACTATGTTATGCGCACAGCAAACAAGTATAGACTAGATTGCCTAATTCGGAAATAATCATTGCATATCCGTTTTGTCTCGAAAAACGTGCCGGTTTTACTACTCGCAAGTAGGCTAAAATACGGATTTCAATGAGTTACTCCAACTCAAGCAACCAACCTCCACCCACAGGCATTCAAACAGTTTATCTCACATAAGCACTTAGCCGCATGGTAAGCATACTGTCATGGCAACATTCACACGCATGTGGTATGCTAAAGCGTAAAAACTTACATCGTACTCCGTGCAAAACAATAACCGGTTAGCAAACATGCATGACCTAGTTCATGTTAAGTGACTAATGCAACACAGGCATAAATGCATTCTAGAGTAGGCTCGGCTAACCCTAAGCATGGCATGTGAAATGTTACAACTATCACGTACTCAAATTGGAATTGAAACTACGATGCAGTTTGTATGATGTACTGAGCCCGGTGCATGTAAACAAATGCATGGATGCACGCATGCATTGCATAAGGTATGCTAATTTAGATGTGCTCTAATCTACCAACATAAGCGGGTAAATAAAAGGGAAGAAAGAAATGGGGATTGGAAGACATACACCCACTCACACACACTTATTACAACTTTGCCCTCGCACAGAGGGACCGAATAATAATACAGTCCAAAATAAAAGAATAATACATTCCGAAATATACAGTCCGAATAATATACAAATTCCTAATTAATTAACAAATTAACTAAGAAAGCTTTAAACTGGCATGCAAGCCAGGGGCTGCCTCGCTTCTGATGAATGATGTATGCCGGACTGCCTTTGCGCAGAAATCCACTGGGATGCCCGATCTAGCCTCTGTTTGCAATGTTTCTCGAAATGCGCGCCAGACTCCGAAAAGTTGCTGATTCCTCATTTTGCTGCCAACAGAGAGCAGGAAAAGGGCATAGCAATGTATTTCACAGATATATGCATGCCTCGATTCTCGTGCCACCAATCACGCATATCGATGCATGATGGCCGAGGAGTCGGATTGCACAACTCAATATGGGATGAATGCAGATGAATGCTGCAACAAAACCTAACTCCATCATGGATAATCCGGAGTGTCGGTGACTTGGGAATTGAGACCCGTTCCATCACTCGGAGTACGGAACGTACCTCGTTTCCCGTGCCCGGGCTAACTCCTATCCCGAACACGATGCAATATGCATGATATGCATGAATGCAACTAAAATACAATCCTAGCATGCACAATGCTATGAAAATGAGATGCCTCGAAATGCGTGCACGCGGGCACGCAAACCGAGGCGATGATCCCAAGGCATGAAATGGCATGAAATGACAACAATGAGACTAAAATGAGATGTCTCGAAATGCGTACCCGCGGGCACGCAAATCGAGAAAATGGCATACGGAATGCAATGAAGCTAAAATGGCATACAGAATTCAGAATGGACTTATACCAACATGAGAGAGCCTCAGCCACACTCACATAAGAGGCCGTCGGATAAAACTGAAGTGCCTCGAAATGCGTGCACACGGTACGCAAACCACGAGGCAATGGCCGTAAGGCATGAAATGGCATGGAAATGATATGCAAGCATGCAAATGAATTTCCAGCACTCACAAATGATGCAAAACAGTCCCGAAAGGCGGGGAAATGACACCAAATGCACGGGATGGTCCCGAAATGCGATATTAAGCACCCGAAATGGCCTACAGCCATACTAAACATGCGTAATTGGTACATGACATGAAAAACAGTAGCAAGGCAGCCCCAAAATAGCATTTTTCAGTCTAGAACAAGGCCAAAGTGCAAGCAAAGATAGGGCAACAATAGCATGCAAAAATACGGACCAAGAGAGGGGTATTGAAACAAGTGATGCATGCGGTGCTCAAACTGAAAAGTACCCTTCTACAACACTGATGAGGGACTAAAAATATGAACATTTTCAGTAGATGATATCCCCCAACTCAGTATGAAACCATGCTAAAAATGCCATGCAAGATTGAGGATACATAGGGCTATAACATGAGGTACCCCAAAAATTCATCAAACCAGCAAAGACCCTTTATGAAATATGTCAAGAAGATCAAAATAAGACTCTTTCTAGTTCTGATGATGGCCGAAAACAGAAGCTCAAAAGAAGAAGCTAAATGAGCTAAACAAGCATGCAAAAATGGGGTCCAAAGAGGGTTTAGAGACAAGTATAACATGGAGACCCCCAACAAGGTTGGTCCCTTCTGAAATGTTGTAGAGGGACACAAAATAAGCTTACTCACAGTTCATGACATGCTCCAAAACAGACTACATGTAGGTCAAACAAATCATGCAATTTTACAGTAAATATGAAAGATTATGAAGCAAGTGCATGATAGAGGACCCAAAAAGGGTTGAGCCCTTCTTAAATGTTGAAGAGGGGCTCAAAATAGGCCCTCTTACAGTTTACATTATGCTCGAAAACAGATCACTCATAGGCTAGAAAAAGCATGCAAGATATTGACATACAAGATGTTATTGAAGCAAGTGCAAGATGGAGGGCTCAAACAGGGTTGAGCCCTTGAACAAACATGAAGAATAGCTCAAAATAGACCTAGTTTTAGTTAAGGTCGGAGCCCAAAACAGTGAGAAAGTAGGCTTAAGAAATGAAGCAAAAATGGGCTACAAAAGAGGGAAAGTGAGACTTACCCTTGAAGACCTCTCTTTCTTTGCTTCGTGGCTTGAGGAATGTTGCTTCCAAGCCCTTAAGAACCTCTCCTTGCTGCTGGAATGGAGTGGTGAGTGTGATGGTGGTGGTGATGATGATCAAGAAATGGCCAAGGATTTGAGAGGTTTTGAACTTGGAAGTGTAGAGAGAGGGATGTTTTAGAGTGAGAAGCTCCAAAACTTGGTTAGGAAGTTCTAACCTTGGCCATATATGATATAAGGCTCTATATATATCACAAAAGAGCTTTTGGTCAAAATATCCCAATTGACAAATATCTGGTACAGTGCATTGATAAATATCTGTCAAAAAGCTGAGTTCTGGACACTTTTGGCCGGCCGGCACTCTTTTGTGCCGGTCGGCAGTCTTTTGTGCCGGTCGGCAGCCGGTAAGGTCACAAAGTGCCGGTGGAAGTCCAGATTGAAGCCCCGGAAGTTAGCTTTCCAATGGCGCAAACCTTGCATTAAAATTCCTCCTGTGGAAAAAGTTATGCCCTTTTCCGTAAAGCCGCGCAGATTCAGTCCAACCGGGCTTCAACCAACCATATCTCCTCCCCTCAAATCTGGACTTAGGAGATTCTTGAGTGAAAATGAAGCCCCGGAAGTAAGCTTTCCAATGGTGGTGGCCTCATATTTTAATTCCTCTTGTGCAAAGAGTTACGCCCGTTTCGGTGAAGCCGCGCAGACTTTTCTCCTTCCCGGATTCATGCTGAACCACTCCCAAACTAGTTTTTCTCCCTCTTCTCCTCTTTTCTTCAACTTCAAACCCCTAAGTAAGGTGTTTTGAAAGATTTTTCGAAGATTTCATCTCTCTTTCATTCATCTCCCCTTTGTCCTTGCTCGGTTTACCGAAAAGCGCAACATTTATTGAAATGCGAGCGTCGGAACATCGTGGGAATTTTATTTCAAAAATGTTTTGAAAGAGAGGGTTTTAAGGTATAAAAACATCCAAAATGATTTTGGTCCAAAATGGGGTGTGAAGTTGAGATCTCTCTCTCTCCTTGCCTTGAAGAAATTGGACCTGTGCCCTGCACACATTTCATCATCGAGCAAACCATCAGTGGTGCCCAAGTCTTAAGGCGGTCAAAAATGGGGTGTCTACAAAGACGAGAACAGAATGGCAGTCTAACAGATAGATTATGCATTTAAATAGTTACAGTCAATCAATCAGTTCAGTACTTCAGTCAGTCAGTTCAGTATTTCAATCAATTCAATTACCGATCATAATCGGTCTCAGTTTAGCAGTAAACAGTGACAGTATTAGTAATCAGCGGTCAATCAGTGATCAGTGATGAGGGTTGTTACACATTTGAAGAATGGAAGGTGTTGGACTTTGGTCATTATTGCAGCGATTCATTTTGACAACTCTGTGTACTTTTTGTCGGCACGCCTCGAACATCTGCTGTCGACTTGCAGTTGCTCATTCGTCCGGTGGGGACATTGATCGCTTGTTCGGCGAGTATCCCGCCTTTTGTCTCGTCTAGTACGTTGCCGAGGCTCTGGGCTAGGAGGTGGCACGGAACTTATTGGTTGAGCAATTTCAGGGGGGGCCGTTTTATTGGACATTTGGCCGGCTTTTATTCTCAAGGCATCATCTTCCACTTTGCAATACTCCTCAACTTTTTTCATCAATGCCCAGACTGTTTTGGGGGGTCTTCTGGTCAAAGAACTGCGAAGAGGACTATCAGGATGTAGTCCTATTTTGAAGGCGGTGATGGCCATGGAGTCATTGCAAGCGTCGTCGACGAGGTTGAAGCACTCCCAATAGCGCATCGAATACGCTCTGGGCGTTTCTCCTGATTGAATCTGCATAGCCCAGAGAGAGTCGGCCTGCTTCGGCTGTACCTCGTTGGTGATGAACCTTGCCCTGAAGGACTTCTGTAATTGATGGAAGCTTTTGATGGAGTCGGCTCCAGCTTGTAATACCACCTGACAGCTAATGGCCCTAAGCTGCTGGGAAATATTCGGCACATGAGGGCTTCGTTGTTTGTATGTAATGTCATGGCCTGCTTGTAATGACGGATATGATCAGTGGGGTCTGATTTGCCATCGTAAAGAGTGAATGACGGAGCTTTGAACTTCTTGGACAGGGCCGCCTTTGCAATCCGTCGGACAAAAGAATCGTGCTGGTCTTCTTCGTCTGAACTGCTCCGCCTACGCTTGTTCCTCGTATGTAGACTCTTTTCGGAGGAGCTAGAAGTTTCGGATCGTCCCTTCTTGGTGAGCTCCGTGGCTAATGAGTTGGAGTCGCTATTGGTATCTTTTGGCGGTCGCTCGAGGTTGTTGTCCACTGGCCCTCGGATGTCGTTCGGGATCTTGGCGCATGGCTTCTTTCGATTTTGCGACTTCGAGGGCCAAATCTTGACGGGAGACTTCATTTTCAGCGATCATGTTCTCCAGCCTTTGTTCATTCTGCTTCGCTTGTTCCATGATCGCCTGCATTGTCTCTTGCGCTGAAGTCGTTGGTGAATCGAAGTTCAAGGCGCGTCTTGCAGCGATGGTTTCTTTTCCGAGCATATTTGCTGGAGTGAGGTCATCCCCTGTGCGGTCTCTTCAATGGCTACCGAAGGATCTTCAGTCACACCTGCCATGGATGTATTTGAGTATTCCCACAGACGGCGCCAATTGTGGAGAAGTGGTTTGGAAATACTCTTCGAATCCTAGGAGACGCTAGTGATCCTCAGCTAGTAATCTGAAAAGATACAAACACTCGGTCGGGGGTGCCGGAATTAGCACTCCGACGGACAAGTTAGTTCAGACACTCAGGATAGCTTTCTTATTAAAGTTAAGTGAAGTGATTCTTACATACCTACTAAATATGTTGTTCTTGTATTTATACTTGTTTCTCTCGATCCTCGGGCCAGGGCCTACTTTTTGATCATTGTCTTTTACATTATCCGGCTCCAATACTACATACTTATTCGGCCCAAATAATATATTCGGCCCCCCCTATTCTCCCCGGATACAGCCGATTATTATCAACCTTGTATTGCGTGTGCCTTCTGCTTTTGTCAATATATTCGGCTCCCACAAGTACTAATTGAGCACTCCTAATGACATGATGTGAAGGGATAGATCCACACTCCTCATCCCTTCTCTCTCTCTATCTCTTTTTATTCTCTCTCTCTCTTCTACATTAGGAATCAAAATCATGTCACTATATTAAGGGATGTAGCATAGTTGATAAATTATTGTTGCAAGACTTGAACCTCGAACTTTTTAATAAAATGTAAAATTTCTGATCAATCTAATTACTTTTGTTCATTTGGAAAAATGATTTGGATAAATCCTCCGCGCCCATGAAAAATGGAAAAAGTGTAATATACATGAATGATTTGTGAATACACAAAGCCCCCTTAATCAAACCTAACTAGCAAACGAAAGTTAAAAAATTAATTAAAATAATTTTGAGGAATCTCAAGATTAAATAAGTAGTAAAAGCATGTAATAAGATTGAAGTCTCGAATATGAGTTTCTCAATGAGTTATAACAAATTTGTTTGGTCGTGAACTTTAGGATCTTAAAATTAAATATGGAATAAGTAATTTGGATACAAGTAAACTACATTGGGCAGGTTATATCATGAAGTATTCAAAAAAAAAAAAAAAAAAAAACGAATTTTAAAAATAACTATTGTGTTTTACGAGCGTGTGAAACAAGATATTTGGCACGTGTGGTGCAAATTGGGTGAGAAAAGAATAGAGTGCAGATGCTGACACAATTTCCGCGTCACCAGCTCAGCATTATTATTCATTTCTTTCTCCCGACAACCCAACACCGTCGTCAATGTACAAGCATGCATTAGCACTACTTTTTTTATTTTTATTTTTTAATTTTAATCTATCTTTTATTTACTTTTTTATTAGGATAATTTATTTAAAAAAAATAAGTCATATTTAATTCTTAAAAAAATGCTATGTATTCCAAATTTAATTTGTCAAAATTAATAGAGGTGTAAATTTAAAATTAACGTGCATAAATCACACTTAAAAATGAAAGTGTCTCATTGATATAGTGTTTTTTAAATATGTAATATTGTTGTCGAATTTCTCTGGTTGAGAGTTGAGAGTTTTTTTCTTTCTTTTTCTTTTTTTTCTTCTTTTGAGTTCTCGTTATTTTTTAATTTTTAGGTTTGTCCAAATAAAATCACTTTAATTTTTTTTTAAAACAATTAAAACGAAAAAAAACACTTTTTTTTTTTTAGAGAAAATTCTTAAAAAGTTGGTTTTTTTTTTTCTTCAAAAATTTGAAAAGATTTTAAATTTTAGGATGGTTTAGTCTCTTCAAAAGTAAAAAATCCTAACTTAAAATTAATAAAGTTGAAAAATGAAAAAACCAAAAGACATTAGTTTAAAGTTGGAATCCATTTATATATCATTTTCTCAACATTTTTTGGGAAATTTACGGAGAATATAATGTTGGCAGTACTATATTTATCTTAAATGTAGCTCACAACATACTAAATAGCACTGTATTTTGTAAATTTTTTTTATAAAAAAGTTATGTATTTGTAACATTATTTTTCTTTCTGAATTACAAGTATATGTTTCTAAAGTTCTTGGTTTTTTTTTTTTTTTTCGTTTATAATATTTTTCAAATCATTACATGCATCAAGGTCGTGTACTTTGTGATAACCTTAATGAGGGTTGAGATGAGAGAGGAGGAGGAAATGAAAATTGATTTTGAAAACAAGAGAATACACATTTTATTAATTTGTCAAATTTTAAAAATTTTCGTTACTTTTTCACAACAATTTTTTTGTTTCTAGTTTAATTTTTTTTTTATATAAAAAACTAGAAATAAAAGATAAAAATGTTACCAAATAGCATAAATTCACCAATAAAAAAAAATAGAAACTCAAAATTCCACTTTATTAAGCTGGACTTAAAAGCAAGGAAAGGGCAATAGAAAAACCAGTTGACTTGGACACATATTGCTTCTCTATGAGCCAATTCGACAAAAAACCATTCTCTTCTTTTTTTTAAAATTTTTTGTAAATTAATAGGAGAATAATAATAATATAAAAAATTTATATCACAAATCAACAATCAACCCAACAAAGAGCCCTCAAGAAATAAATAAGTAGTCCAACAATCAATCAACTTAAGAAAGGGCACCATAATAAGGAAAATTAACAATACAATAAAAAAAAAAAAATCTCATAATATATATAGAAAAAAAACTATCAAATTTTAATCTCACCATAAATCTTAAGATGAAAAAAAACCACCAAGACAATATTAATCTACTCTGCCTTTCTTTGGGATGTGGATTAATTTTTTGATTTTTTAATTTTTTAACTATTTTAGCTTACGGCTAAAAAAGTTTGTTTGGGATGAGTTTTTTTAACTTTTTTGACTTTTATAAGAGAAAAGATAAAATGATTATGGTTTAGACATAATATTTTGTCATATTAACTTTTTAAATTTTTTTTTTTACTAAAATAACCTCAAACCAATATCCCAAACATATGTGGTAAGGCCTTACGACATCATGTAATGATGACACAATGCCATCATCATCATCATGTCTCATATCTTCATGTTATAATTGCACATATACAAAACTTGTAAAAGTCACTCAAAGATATGTACAGCTACTAGCATGTAAGAGCATCTCCAACGGTGTATTTTTTTTCCCATCAAATTTGAGTAAAAAATGACATATTTCACCAAATCTGATATCTCTCGCTCCAACGGTGCATCAAATGTCGTGGGGGCGACCGGTGGGTCGACCTGTATGCGTAAAATGCTATTATTTTTGTTTTACCCTTTTGAACGGTTTGAACCCAGCTTTCTAAATCGGGGAAACGGGGCGACCGGTTGGTCGACCGGTCAGCCTATTTTTTTTTTTTCTTTCTTTTTTGTTTCTCTCCATTTCTGTTCCCAATTATTTTTCCTATTTCTTTTTCCCTCCATTACATATATGTCTGGCATATGGATTATGCTCTCATATAAACCTATTCCATATGCCTGACAAATACGATCATACCTTAAACAAAACAGAGCACAATGAATACCTTGAAATCCATGATATTTACTTCATTTTCATCCTCTTTTTTTCCTCTTCCTCTGATGATGAGTCTGATGATGAATATATCGTCACACTTTTAGGAGCTTACGAGCAGAATAATATGACATTGACCTATGTAGTTATTAAGCCTTTATATTGTTGTTTTCCATTTTAATGCGTAGTTGACAAAGGACATGAATTGTAATTCATCTTGAAAATGCTACAAAAAGGTCACTGAACTACAGGCCAAAGATCTCTCTATGCAAAAAACATGGCAACAATTAGATAATAAAGTTGAAATATGGCGAAAATACGTATCAGTGGAAAATCATAAAATCAATAAAACTAACAAATACAAGTTAGACGAAATATTTGTAAATAATAAAACCAATAGATGAAACCCACAAATGCGAAACCTTTCAAGGCTATCTATTAGTTGTTCGAAATAAAATCTGTCGTTGAAGATCTTCGTAGTACGCCCTTTGCATAGGATTTAAAATTGTCATGTCCATTGACATAATTTTATGATTTTCATTTCGTTGTTCTTTTTCATTCATCATAGATAGGAGTTTTAGTTGTTCCTCCCTATCTTCGGCCCTTCTTCGACGCTCTGCAACCTTCTGCTCACGGTCTATCGCCTTTTGTTCATCTCGCTCAATAGTTCTAGCGGAGATAGTTGATAACACTTCAACAATTTTGGATTGGTTGGCAGCCATTTCATCAAATCTACTATCGTGCGTTGTTTGATTCTTCAACTTCTGTTTCGTTGCTTTAGTACCAATTGGTCGTGTTGATGTATTAGATGGTTGTTCGTGCACCGCATTATTCTGGTTGGATTGAGAAGCCTCATATTCAGTTGGTGAATGTGAACATGGATCAACAGGTTGCGTGCTTCTTTTTGATCGAAATTTATCCCACTTACAACTTTGGCGCAAAATCTCCCAACATGTATCAAAAGTGAAGTGTTTTTTCTGTATTGCATGATACATCTGCTTCGCTTCAGTGACCTACAAAAAAAAATTACAAAGATTTCAATAACAAGTATACATTTAAAAAAGAAAATTGATATTTAATAACATAAATACATTTTACCATATCTGCCTCAGTTGTTCCACTTTGTTGCCTCAGTTGAATTTGTTCAAGAAAACCACAGAATTTATTAATTGCCTTTTGTATGGCAGACCAACGGTGAGTCAAAGAAATACGATTTCGATTTGATTCACTGCTGAGTTGTGAATTAAAATAAACAAGTACTCGTTCCCAAAATATAGCCATAGTCTGACTATTACCAGTGATGGGATCTTGAGAGACTGCTAACCAAGATCTACATAAAGTTTCATCTTCTATAATTGTGAATGCTTTACCATGAGAAATACGAGAAGTTTCTGAAATGAAATGATTATCACTGTTCTGCGTGTTCTGCTCTCGTGAAGATTCCGACATAAAATTAATATGAGTGTTGTGCTCAAACATTTGTGATTCCTCAAACATTTCGAAATCTTCCATAATTTGGAAAAAAGACAATACACTTACTAAAAAATATTGTAATGATATAAAGCTGAAACTCAGAATCAGATAATATTAATTAAAATTTCAAGGGAAACAAATATGTAATGACACAAATGAAAAAAAATTCACAACATATAAATGCTATTCTCAAAATGAAATACTCTGTCAATTTAAGATATAGAAATCACATCTATTTTATAGAGCACATCATCAACGGTAAATTTTCAAAATACTCTGTCCATCCAACGGTAAATAAGAATAGATTTTCAAAATACTCTATCCATCCAACGGCAAATTATTATAACGGCTAATTCTCAAACATGTATGTCAAATATGTAGGGAATTTAAATTTATATCACCCTGTAAATAATTCATAATCCACAAAATATTTTTTAGTCCAAATAAACCAACTCAAACAAGTTAAACCAACCAGGATCAACCTGTTATTGCATTGTAGCCGAAATTCCCAAACCGGTCGACCGGTTGGTCAACCGGCTGGTTGACCGGTTGCCCACAACGGTCATAGTTCAAGCCAAGCCAGTTCAAACCAACCATCTGAGGGTTCAAACCAACCACTCACTGATATGGTACACCGGGCGACCGGTTGGTCAACCGGCTGGTTGACCGGTTTATGCATCCAACGGTCACAAACAGTGTTTTGATGAAATCTACTTTCTGTCCTCAGTTTGATGAATTGTTTGGTGAAATCTCATTTTGATATCGATTTAGTGCAACCGTTGAAGCACCAAACAGTAACTTTTTCATCAAATTTTAAATTTGATATCAACTTTGATCAACCGTTGGAGATGGTCTAATAATATGATGTTTTTATAATTTATCATTAATATCGTCATGCAATATGTCTAGTTTAAGAATAAGTCATTTTAATAATTTTTTAATTAAAATATGATATAAAAAAATTAGTATGTTTAAAATAATATTTTGATTTTTTACGAAAAGATGTGTAAAAAATAAAGAGAAAAAAGAATATTTGATTTTTTGATATAATTTGTTAACTTTTTAATTTTTTTAATAATTTTTTAACTTTTAAGTTAAAACAATGAATTACCAAACGAGTATCCTGAATTAATGCTTAATTTTGTGAGTTTTTGACACATAATTTGAATGTAACTCCTAGCTAACACCTTACATGAGAAATGTCAGACACCGATTTAGTGGTGTTTTGAAAAGTTAGTAAAAAGTTAATTTTTTAATTTTTTTGTGTTTTTTTGGATTTTTTGTGTAAAAAAATAGAGAAATGATATGACAAAAAAAAATTAAAAAATTAACTTTTTATCAACTTACCAAAACACTCCTTAATAATCAAATGAAATTGACTGTGGTCTCTGTCTCCCTGGCCTATATTTATTAATTTCTTTGGTATATAATATAAACTATGATACCCTAATATATGACATGAAAAAAAAATACTATGGTCAAAAGTCAAAACTTTGAACATTTGTTATCGTTCAACTCCACAAGATATATATATATATATATATTAACAATGCTATAAATTAAAAAAAATATTCAAATAAATACTAAAAAAATATATATATAAATTACAATCATTTTAGGAGTGACTCACATTCGATAGACTTTAAATCTACATCATACAACTCATTTCAAGATAAATTTTGAAATAACTTCTTTTATAATTTATAGCATTTCTGTATATCTATATATAGCTTGATGGTAGATGTGAAGATAATTCCGTGTGAAGAGAGAGAGCTTCGTATCCAATGCTTGATGCTATAATTTGCAGCATACTATGGTTGTATATAAATATTGTTGGTACTTGCATGGGTAGTTCAGTGGTAAAATTGTAAATTTGAGTATCTTAAGTTCTGTTTGGTAATCTTCAAATAAGTAGTTTTTGACTAAAAAAAGTCTCCATAAAATAAGTATTTTTAGCTTTTGCGTAAGAAATTTTACTGCTTTATTGGTTATGTTAATAAGGGCTCATGATAATATTTCATAAAAAATAAGAAAACCATAAAACTTTCTCTATAATAAAAAAAATAGCAATTACAAGAGGCATCAATTTTTTCTAGATTAAAAAAAATTACTAAAAGTAATTGTCAAACCCGCCTTAGATTTGACTCTTTTTATATTATATTTGGTCTTAACTGATATGTGTAATTTATATGTAACTATTAAATTTTGAGTAATACATAAATTTCTCATCAAAGAAAAATAGTTGATGTACTATTATGATGGATAGGATAGGATAGGATGGTCCTTATGCTATGGTTTAAACTTTGCACATGATGGTACAACTGCACATGCAAGGAAAAATCCATTTGAAAGCACCATATTAGGCTCTTAGTTTGCCACATCATCAAGCTCTTAGTTTGCCACATCATCAATATCTTTTGGGAGATCACTCTCTCTCTCTCTCTCTCTCTCTCTTAATTTTTCTTTTTATTATGTGTAGAGTCCATCTTACAAATAATTATGTATAATCATGATTCTATATTATGCCTTTTCTCTTTCTTTTTCTTTTTTTTGATTAAGAGCATGAGAAATGGTGATATTAGAGAGCCTTTGATGACAAACTTTCTAGAATGTGGAAGTAATTAAGGCTTCATTTGGGATTTAACTTTTTAATGATTTTTTGTTTTTTATATGAGGTAAAAAAAAAGTTAATGTGTTTAAAAATGGCTTTTTTTAGATATATTAAAAATTATGAATTATTAGGGCCAATTTAGACCATTTCGTTTTCAGTTTATATTTATAAAAATTTAAAAAATTGTCATAAAAACTTGTTTGATAATTTTTTTGGTTTATAAATGGTTGTCTCAGTTTATAAATTTGAGAAAAAAACATAAACTTAAAAAATGAGTTTACGTTGGTTTTTAAACAGAAATTTAAAATTTTGACTAACAAATTTTTTTTTTCAATTAATTTTTTTTCTAAATAATTTTTTTTCAATTATTTTTTTAATTAATTTTTTTTCCAATTATAATGTGTATAATCTCATTGTCATAAATAATAAAAAAAATATATAAATATTTTAGGCCTGAACAAACATATTTTTTAATTTATGTTTTTAAAATTTTTCAAACATTTTGTTCAAACTAAACGGGTTTGTAATTTATATTTTTCTAAAAACAAATAAAAATCAGTTTATAAAATTTTTATAAATATAAACAAAAAAACGTAAACGTTACCAAATGCTACCTGAAACATTTGACTTTTTTTTAATGATTTTTTAATTTTCAATTTTTAAAATTTTTTTAATCTTTTTTTTAAAAACTATTTTAATAAAAAATCATACTATCAACACATGACCTAAATACTATCTCTGAAGGAAAAAAAGAAAAAGAAAAAAACAGAGGACAATCCCGGTTTGCAACAAGAGCAGTAAAAGACATGTGCATGTTATAGTTGATGTGTCATGTAGGTTAACTAGCAGCGCATGCCATATTAAGGCCAAGTTTGAGAAGTGTAAAAAAAGTCAAAAAATTATTTAAAAAGTTAAAAAGTTATCATTATTAATCAAAAATCAAAAATTATGACTGCACAACTCTCAATCTTAATTTTTCCTATACACTAATTTATATAATTTTTTAATACACATTTTTTCATAAAAAGTCAAAAAGTTAACTAAAATATCCATATTTTTTCCCTCAACCTCAACTTTTTAGTCCAAAAAAATAAAAAATGCACTTATTTAGGACACCCCAAACAACTCCTAAAGCTTTGCTTGACAATATCTTTTAAATTGGATTTTTGTAAGGTATATATATATATATATATATATTTTAATCTGTAAAAAGTAAAAAGAAAAATAAATGTTCATTGAAAAATGTTGCTAAAAAGCCCCCAATTTAATTGCATTTTTTTTTATACGTTCAACAATGTTTTTCATTAACCATTCATTTCTTTTTTATTTTTTCTACTTGTAAGTGCCTTTCAGGCTAAGTGCATCTGCATTAGTCTCTCTGTAATGACTTTAAAGTTATTGTAGAGAGCAAAAGTTGTGAATATCAGCTCTATCAGACTCTCTATAACCTTCATTCATTTTGACTTTGTTACAATATCTCACCTAATTTGTTGAAGCACTGTTTATATGGTAATCTATTTTTTATTATATTTTTTGGAGCAAAGTTGGGTCAAAAAGCCATGGCCGGTTGTTCACCCGGATGTTTCCCTGGATGTCTTCTCGGATGTCCCGTGAGTGCCCTGTAACAAAAAAGGAAAATGCCCAAAATTGGTCTAATCGGTCGACCGACCAATTGACCTTCCTGTGTGATTATGTTGCTACTGTTTGCTTGTTGTTTGCTGCTCTTCTGGGACTAATCCATCATATATTTAAATTAAAAAAAATAAAAGAATAATATTTTAATGAAATAGAATTTTAAAATAGAAAGTTTGATGGAGTATGTACATAAAAAAGAGACAAGCTAAAATACAAAAGTGAATTTTGAATTATAATTTGATTCAAAATTTGTTGAGGCTGAGGTGAATGCTCTAATAGACTTAAAAAGTAAAAACAATTGAATATCTCTCTCTCTCTTTCACACATACACACACATAAAAAAAAAACTCAAAAAGCCCTTTAAAAAGATAATTAAAAGGAGTCGTGAAAGGAGAATTGCTTTCAAATCCTATTTAGATCTTGAATAACATCGTCATCTTCTTACCCTTGAAGGATTTTCTATAACTTACACCAAATATCAAAATGAGACCTATCACAATTGGGATCTTTGTGAACAAATATTTTTTTTAATAATCACTTGCATGTTCAATCGAAAAGACATTGATGGTGCCATGAATTTACACGCTTGTGGTTTGTTTTCCATCATGGTCATGTACTAAGATTCCAAAATTCTTTAATTATGCTACTTTTTGATTTTTTTTGGTAATGCATTAAGATTCTTTCTTTTCCTTTTCCCATTACATATTGTTACTTTGAACTTGCATCAAACAACAATAACAAGGGATGTGGATTACATGAATATTCATGTGTAGCAAAAAATTAGAAAACAAAATTTCAACTTAGAAAGCAAGCAAAAATATTAGGGCTTGTTGGGTTGGGTTGGGTTGTGTTTTCATTTTTTATTTTTTATTTCCATTTTTTAAAAAAAATGTAAATTTGTCTGGCAAACTATTTTCAAATTTTATTTTTCAAAAACAAAAATGTTTTAGAAAACATCAAAAATTGTTTTTTTTAAAAAAATTTTAACAAATTTTTTTTCCAAAAAATAAAAATGATCACAACAAATTAAAATTTTTGAGAAAAATTTAGGTACAAAATCACTTTGTAGAGACCAAATATTTTATTATCATTTTGAGACCAAAATTTTTTTGTCGTAAAATTTATTTATTCGCAATATTTTAAAAATTTTGTCGCTAAAAAGCCTATTTTAATTTTTCAAAAGTGACATTTTCGCGACTATTCTCTCAATGACTGGAATT
The DNA here is from genome assembly GCA_030407325.1 of Camellia japonica. Taxonomy (NCBI): domain Eukaryota; kingdom Viridiplantae; phylum Streptophyta; class Magnoliopsida; order Ericales; family Theaceae; genus Camellia; species Camellia japonica. The sequence continues at coordinate 195,648,045 of JAPPVO010000031.1, read as the reverse complement.
GATTCCCAAATATTTTTTGTACAAGATTTTCACTCTTGGAGACAAAAAAGTTTGATTCCTAAAACTTTTATATATTGTAGTTAAAGGGTCTTTTCAAAGTTTTTAATTGTTTTTTTATCCGAAAACATGCATAATGAAAATGAAGTAAACAAAAAGCAACCAAATAGGGCCGATATTTAGCCTTTTTTTTAATTCATATTTTTAATGGAGAAAATCATTGTTGACTAAATTAAACTATACAATAATCTTTGAGCTCTATCTTACCAACTTCATCAATTAGAATTAATAAACCTAATTAAGGAAGGAACAAATTGGGTAGTGCTAGAAAACATTTGGTTATGGGCAATTAACAATGTCCCTCTCTAGCCTTGCACTACTTGTGTTCACATGCAATAACCATATGTTCCACATCTAGAGTAGTCCATGCTAATTAATTGCCTCTTTCTTGCACCATTTTTTTGAATTTTTCTTTTTTTAAATTTAAAATTTTTAATGTTCTTTCCACGTAAAGTGGGCTTAATTATTAAATCAATATTCATTAACATTCACTAGCACTAGAAACAAGAGTTTTAAGATTCTCTCTTTTGATCACTTTCCTTTCTTAATTTTTACATGGAAGAATCATCAAAGAGGGTTTGCTTTGAAATAAAGTTGCTTGGTATAGGCATGTCCAATTTAATATGGACCATAACTGCCTCATGTCAGTTTTTGCAACAACTTGCAAAGATGCGATAAAGCCAACCATGATCTATTTTACTTGTTAAATTAATTCTAATTATGTTATCATATATAGTAGGTAGTTTTAAGAATGATATATTTGCTCCGAATTCTCTATATCGTTGACATATTTCGTTGCGTTTTTATTTTGTGTTTTTATTTTTTTGAAAAAATGTAGAAAACTTGTTCGATGAATTGGCTCCGTAAACTATTTTGGAAAATTTCTTATTATAATAATTTTTTCTCTAAATCATTATTGACTGACAACATAATCAAAGAGAACTTACACATTTGTTGTCCAAATGGCGCATTGAACTTTGATAGTAAAATAAATCAAGTTACTCTAACTTGACTTATACTGATCATTAGAAGTTTGTTCAAAATCGACTTCTTATATACACAAATAATAGTTGAACACAACTTAGAGTCCATTAATTTTTTAAATCAAACTTGATATTATTACTCAGCTTGATAAATTTATAAGCACTATAAAAATCAATGTTAATAGAACTTGACTTAATTAAAACTTGTTTGAGATTGATTCAGAAGGTAAACAAATCAAAGTTGTATAAATTTTAAAACTCATTAAGATTTTGTGAGATTATTCTATATTTCTATGATCTTTTCCAGTTACATTGCATCAATTCATGGAGGTTAATTAAAACTTCCCCATCAGACATATATATATATATATATATATGACACAGTTAGATTTTAGAGAACCACCGCTTATTCTATCAGACTGAATAGTTAAATCATTTTTAAACAAGATCTTCAGCTGGAATATTTTCAGTAATATATGGGATTTCAAATGGAATTAAATATTGGATAAAAAAGAAAAAAATGGAATTTAATATAGATTATGCGAACTTCACAAGACTGATTTCATCATTTCAATTTGGGATCCTCTCTCTGTCTCTCTCTCTCCATATATATATATATATATATGTATGTATATATTATACAAATAAAAGAAGTGATAATAATGGTCAACCTCAACACCTAACTTTACTAACAATTCTTTAATGGTGTGTTTAGTTGGGGGATTTAAAGAGGAATTTGAATAGAGAAAGGGAAAGATGTATGAAATTAAGTGAAATATAGATATATTTTATTCACATTTTACTTACTTTTTTCATTTCCTTTTCCAAATCTCTCCTCAAATCTTCCAACCAAACATAACGTAAGAAGGTACACGCTATACTAGATATATAATTCTATCTTAAACCTTATGTAAACAACACATATTATTCTTGTGTTTGAATTAATTTGTAAAGGAAAAGAAACATTATGAAAAAAATTAGTTTGTATCTCACTTTTTATTTATTTAATTTTTTTTTTCACCACATTCAAAATCTAAACAAAACCAAAGAGACCACGCAAAAAAATGGAGGTCAAAAGGACTTGCGCCAAATTTCTATCTTTTTCTTTAACTTGATCAACATTTTGAAATTTTCTTAGTACAAGATCTATTCTTAGGAATTATTTTTTTCTCATTTCTTTAGGAAAATGATATATAGGAATAGGTAGTACCAACACCCCTATTTTTCTTTTAAATAAACACACTATTAATTTCATATGACACAATGTGTCAACCTTTTATATGTCCTATTCATTATATTTAACTCAAATTGAAAGTTAATAATTAAAAAGTAAATATTAAAAGTACTCATCTCTTAACTTTTAAATAATTTTTTTTAAAACTTATTTAAGTTATTTATGACTCATACGCTATGAGTAGAAGTTGCACTAAACAAATCAACTGACACAAACTCTTAAAATGAAAAATAAAATAAAAAAACGGTAAGTACCAAGCAACGCCATAGCAACACGTTCACAACTAGTATATCATGTGGTTTTTTTGTTTTTTTTAAGGAAAATGCTAGAGGTCTCAAATTTTTTATCAAACAAATGACCAAATGTCTCACATGGGTGTGGGGTCCACAAAATTGCGGACCCCACACCCATGTGAGACATTTGGTCATTTGTTTGGTAGAAAATTTGGTGTCCCTAACATAACCCTTTTTTTAATATCATGTGGTCTCCTATTCTCACCTTCATTCACAAACATAATAATAATCATTAAGTGTAATTGCACAGAAAATCAAACACAAAATAAAAATATATATCTTACAAGAGGTAAGGTTCACAAACAAGACTTATTTTTTATAAGACATCTATATTCATTTTGTATTTAATCTTCTACTTTCTTAGGATTACTGTATAATAATATCAATATAAAGACTTTATATTAAGGTCTTGTTTGTCATTCCCTAAAAAATTCAAAAAGTTACTTTCCTATTTAAATCACATCACTTCTCTATCATATCACTTTAAACTTAATCCATATTTTTAAAGAAGTCAAAAAAATGTACTTATTTAAAACATTCTAAACAACCCCTAAGAATTAAACTCTTATAAGCCATGAAGTCATGGTGTGGACTGAAACCCAACCAATTGACTCTGTCTCTCTATTTCTCTATCCAAAATGTTGGAGATGTTAAAAATTTTATCAAATTTCTCATATGAGTGTAAGATTCACATAAAATTTACATTGTATAAATTTCATATCTATACAAGGCATTTAATAAAACTTTTAATAAATTTTTTAAAACCTCTAATATCATTATTATTATTTTTTTCGTTTCTAGAAGTTTGAAGCATATGAGAACACTAACCGATGATTGCGGCCCATTTTGGAATCAAAATTTTTTTGGGCCCCAGTGTTCCTATCAGGGCATCACATGATCTAAAGTCAAAGTCAAATTATTTTTTTCCTATTTAATTAAATATTTGTAAAGTTAACGCGTCAACACAGAAGCAGACAAAAGCTCCTCTCTCCCTCTCTCTCTATCGAACCCATCTAACCAAAAGTAAATGACAAAATCACCCTCGGGTTGCGTGCACGTCTCTATAAATAAATTAATTAGTGTGATTCCTCTGCTTTTCACTGCCCTGATTCTATGCACCTATGGTGTACCTTTTGCTCATCTCCATGGTTTTTAATTTTTAAACCATAATATCGGTGATAATATAAATATATATTGATGGATATTTAAAATTATGCTGATCAGTAATTTTTATAAAATGAAATACAAATATATGATAAATGACAAAATTTACATATAATAAATTTTACATATGAAACTCATTATTTATCTTACAATTATATGTATTGATGACAACTACTCACTCATATAATTCAAGAGAAATTTAAATCAAGTCTATGGTAAGTTTTGAAAAGGAAAATACCTTTGGAAAGAAATTATTTGATACATTTGAACTAATTGTATATTTACTTAATAGTAGAGGAATATATAGTTATGAAAAAATAATTCATTCCCCTAATTGAGGACCCTTAATTCTATCCCAAATGACGTGGTTAAGACTCACGTGAAGACACACTAACACTCTTCTCTCTCTCTCAAACTTTGTTTTTTATCTACATCATTGAGAGTGGAATTGGGGGCTCTATTAAAAAAATGTTACGGGACTATATAATTATGCGTTATTATTAAAAAAAAGACACATCATGAATACATTATATTAGACCTATTAATAATTCTTACTTTTTGAAATAGTGTTCTGTATCAAGATTAGGGTGAAAAATGTTTTGTGAATAGGTAAAAGAACCAAAATATTTTAAAATTAGTGAAAAATGTCTTTATTATTATTAATTTTTTAAAAACTCTCTTTTGCCTTTTGACACTTATTAGCAAAAAGACCCAAAGAGAAATAATAAAAACATAGAAAAATCTCATAAAGTGGCACAAAAATCAAAGTACTCATATTTTTATGTGGCTCATATAAATACTTGAGAGTATTTGTATAATTTTTTATATTCATAACATAATTGTTCATAAAAAATATATACAAGATGCATTTCTACTCAGAATTACTTTGAGTCATTGGGGATACAATGATGACCTTGTTATAAATGCATATAATCTAGGGCAAATTACATAAATAGTTCCTATAGTTTGGAGTTTGTGTCACTTTGATTCCTGATTTTTCAATTGTGATACATTTGACCCTGAATTTTGAATCTTGTTCCAAATAAGGACAATTGAATATATAATTAGATTTTTCAAGGGTAAAATTATCAATTTGATAAAATATAAACTAATTTGACAAAAATAAATACCAAACAAATATTTTTAAATTTTTAAAAATTATTTCTACCTACTAAAAATAAAATTATGTAAAATTGATAAATCTTTTAGACATTTATTTATTTTTTTTACCAAATTAATTTTTATTATGTGTTTGGATGATGATTATGTAAAATTAATTTAAAAAAATTAATCATGTAATTTTTATTAATTTTACATAATTTTATCATTTGTGAATAAAAATAATTTTTAAAAAATTAAAAATATTTTTTTGACATTTTTTTTTGTCAAATTAGTTTATATTTTATCAAATTGACGATTTTACCCTTGAAAAATCTAATTATATTTTCAATTGTCCTTATTTGGAACAAGATTCAAAATTCAGGGTCAAATGTGTCATAATTGAAAAGTCAGGGACCAAAGTGACACAAGTTCCAAACTATAAAGACTATTAGTGTAATTAACCCTATAATCTAAAACCACTACACTAGTCAATCTGACTTAATTTTGATATGATCTAATTGTAATACATTATGATCTGGTATCTTGGCTAAAATTATATATGTATTTTTTAGAAAGTGTGTACCATTGACTCATAAGTTTAATTTTATATTTGCATGTAAATTAAAGATGTTGGAATGTCAGAGTGAATGGTGGACAAGTTGAGAGAGAGAGAGAGAGAGAGAGAGAGGGGGAGGGAGGCTATTTTTGACTATTGAGGGAGGGTCAAACCACTGGTCAGTTAGGTTGGGATTTGGGACCATTGTCGATATGGGTTCCACATGAAAGGTGAGTTGTAAGAAACCCAAGTTTGAGAGGTATATGTACCAATCCAAGGTTTAAAGAGTTTGAAATGAAGCTTTTTTTTTTTTTGAAATATATCATTTGAAGTCAATCGTGATATTTTAATCATATTAATGTTATATTTTAATATATTATAATATTAAAATGTCATATTTACTGTATAATTTAATTTATATATTGTGATTTGATCGTGTATATTTAATTAGATATTCATGTTTTTAAATTAAAATCTCATTTAAAAAATTCATACTCTAATAAGTAATATAAAAATTTTAATTTGGATTTGGGGTACATTTTGGCTGGGAGAATTTTTTTCGAACTTTAAAGTGTTTTAAGATATGTTTGGCTACATTTTAAAATCCTGTGAATTTTAGAGGCTTGTCATCGAAAGCACTTTTGATTGAAATAGTAATTTACGTGCTTTTTTTCCTTTTCTTCTTAATCAAAAACTTTAGATACCAAATAGTACCAAACGTTTTTACAATTGCCGCTTTCTCTGTACCAAACACTTTTGACAAGTACTTTATTGAAAGCCACTATACCACCAAACAGAGTCTTAACGGTGACTATAGCCATAAAAAAGTTTGTTTATTTTTTTAATTAAAAAAAGAAAATAAGACCCACTCAACTTTCTCAATAATAAAACAGTAAAATTGTTTACAATTATCTCACACATCAGTTTTTTTAATAATAAATTTATTCTTAAAAAAAATACTATTAAAAAGTTATTGTTAAACTAGCCTAGAATGACACATTTTTGGCAGAAGCCTATCTGGGCTTGACTTAGATTTGGGCTTGGCTGGGCCATTTTTAGAGCCTTGAGATGTGTTGGTCTTTGTGTTTGTATTATTAGAATTGCAAAGAGTATGGGGGCACATTGTGTTCTTTGCCAAAGCAACTAGCGCTTTGTTTGGTAGTACTTTAAAGCCCAATTGTTTACCATCATTGGTAGCTTCGAAAAAGCATTTCATCCCAACATTGCACTTTTTATGTTCAATTATGATATTGAAATTAACGTGTTAGTAATTGTATTAGTGGTGGTAGTTGGGTGATGGGAGGGTGGTACTGATAATAATGTGTCTTTTTATGAAAAATCGCGTATACTAACACAAAAAGAAAGTTTCTACACAACAAGCAATATCTATGAGTTCCATGCCTTATTAGATAATTTGTGCTTCATCCAAATAGATGCCAACAATCCTAAGCAAAAAGGATGGCATAGATGACATTTTTCAAGGAATGAGCCCTTACGTTTGAAGTTGTTTTTCTTGTGAGGGTTACATTAAATAGGAAAGATAACTAAGTAGAGAATCAGTAAGAAAATAACAAGAGGAGGCAAGGTGATTGTGCTAGTGCTAGTAGTGGGATAGTAGTAGTCGTTGTGGTGGTATGATAATATTTGGTAAAATTTTAATTTGTAATATATTTTTCATCTTTTAAAAATAAAAACCATTTTGTATTTAATTAAGTTTGTTTTTTTGATAGTCTACAAAATGTTTCGATTTTTGTTCAAAAAAACACAATATTTTCTATCGATACAAACAAATTTTAAAAGTTCTACCAACAGTAGGCTTTGCCAAAGTACAACCACATACTGCCAACAAATTCAAAAGTTAAGCTAAAAAACAGATTATAATTTTGCCAAACAGGACCATATGAACATTTGAAATACACTTTTTGATGTAGTACAAGTTGGATTAGGCCATCAACCAACCTCTGATGTGAACAGGGCCCATTTCTGGACCATTCTTCTCCTTCTTTGCTACTTTCAACACGCAATCTTGAAACAATACAAAAAAAAAAAAAAAAGGTCCCCCATTTTATTAACACAATTCCAAGTCAATTTCCCAATAAGACCTCACTCTCATCCACCAAATCAAAATATATAAATTAAAATGAAAATATGTTGCGGTTTGGCAACAATCTTTTTATCTAAATAAATATAAAAAGATTTAAAAAAAAAAATTAAATAAGTCAAAAAGATAAAAATATCACATCTAAATTATAATTGTTCTATTTTTTTTTCTCTTTCTTCTAGCATTGTGATTTGAGTAAAAAATAAAAAAATATCAAAATATTTATAAATTCAATATACTTTCACATATTTTAAAATATTTTTATATGTACTTGTACATATTTGAATATACTTTTACACAATTTTCGATGGTAACAATAATTCTTAAGGTTGCTTTCAACATTTTTCTTGCGATTTTTGTTTTTTAATTTTTTTCCGTATTTGTTTTGATAGATTGAATTAGATGGAATTAAATCTAATTCCGTATTTTTTTCCATATTTTTTTCCGTATTTCTTGCCATCTAATTCAATCTATCAAAACAAATACGGAAAAAATTAAAAAACAAAAATCAAGAATGAATAGTTGAATTACTTGCCATCTAATAAATGATTATCTCACTAATTTATGATATTATTAATCTTGCACTAATTTATGAAATTATTAATTTTTTCACTAGAGTAAAATAGAATGAATAGTTGAATTACTATTCTTTTACAATAATTTTATTTATAATATATTTATAATTATTCTTATAATGAATCAAGAATGAATGGTAAGGGTGTAAACAATATGCACCCTATCCTATCACAAAATTTCATATCAATCATAAAATACATAATTTCGTCATAAATTAACGTAACAAAAAATTACAATATCAATCATAAAATTTTAAGTATTTTATTATGCTAATTTTAAAAATAAATATAGAAAATTGAAATCAAGTAATTAAATAATATTAATACCTTAATAGTGGGTAAATTGTGAAACACTTTTTGTATTGAGAATTATATAGATACTGGATATACATATTTTAAATTCTCTACAAGTAATGCACAAAATCCAAAAGGTTATGTGTAATTAACAAAGTGATGCCTTGTGACTGTACGCCTAAGTGAAAAAAAAAAAAATAATAATAATAATATGTCAAAACTGTGCCGTTTGACGGCACCGCAGTTCCTGTTGGGCCCAAACCCATGTTTGTTTTTAGGTAGGTATGTGTGTATGCAAATGCGTGTATTCATGGATTAAAAAGGGCTGCCACTGGCATAATTAGAGGGCATGTTTGGGTGCCATCACAGTGTGATGGATGAACAGTGCATGTAGCCCATGTTTGTTTTGTTTGTGACCTCCGGATTGATAGTCTGTTCAGACTATGCTGGGCCTTGGATGACTAGATTTATAGTCCGAACGAAGAGGTGGTATTACAAAAATAGTCCGTCGGCTTAATGAGTTGCCAGACGTTCGCCGGAACATCCGGCCGGTCAACCGGTCAGTTGATTTTTTTTTTTTTTTTTACTTGTGAGGCATTTTTTTTAAACATTAATGTTTAATATTTTTGTATTTTTTTGTTAAGTAAAAATCATAATTTTATTTGTTTTATTATTTTATATAAAAATAATTTAATAATCCCCTCATTATGAAAACAAACACAATTTTATTAATTCTCTCACTATCAATCCATTCCATTCTACCACTGAAAACAAATGGAACCTTAGTATAGTCTAGATAGATTTTTAAAATTAAAAAAATTGATTCAAAGTTGAAAAAAGATTCAATAATTAAAAACCAAAACAAGTCAAAAAGGTCTAGCTTAAAGGATGCCTTGCATACTAAAGGACAAGAGATGGGCAGAGAGAGAAGCCAACAACTTCAACTTCAATCAAACGTTTTGATGGCACACAAGAGTGGTCCACAACGCAACAATATAAATTTGTGCTATTCAATGACCCAAACAAACAGCAGAAGAAAGATGTGCTGCAAAGGGAAGTGCTTATCCAAAACAAAAAAATAAATGGAGCAAAATGCTTTGTTGAATTGTAGCTTAACACTCCTGTTTCCTTTTGTGCCACGTGTATGTCCACGCGCATGTACAAGTAAATGAAGTTAAAACCTTAGAGACTGCAATGATCCTGATGTCCCGCATCGGTTAAAGTATGGGCTCGGGCATGTGTATACAACCCCCTGACATTTTGTACCAGAGACATAAAGAAAGTTCAAGTACAATGCCAAAAGTGTTCAATGGCTAGGAAAAGCTCAAACACATTCTACAGTTCAAATGCAAAAGCTTCATGTCAAAAAAATAGTAACCACCTGTGCAAGTTCAAAATATGGTATGAAACCCTAGGCCAGACGGAGCGATAACTTTTTATGCCCACGCGTGTGTTCGAGGATTGTGCACATTTCAACTCCGTGTGTGTGAAACCCTAGGCTAGAAGGAGCTGCAGAGCTCCAAAATTATTCAAACCTGAAGTTTTCACGTCTAGTCACAAAGAACACAAGTGCCGTCCCACCTACTTGTGGGGAATCAGACACTCAAAACAAAGAAAACCTAATTGATGTAACAGGTAATTTCAATTGTTAGTTCCCAATTCTAAGGCACTTAAAAGGTCAATAATGCTATTTCTAACTTAAACTTGCAATATTCTAATTGAAAAGATCCAAACTCTACAATCCTTTTGAGGACTGATAGAGACAGCAATGACATGACTTAAATGCAAAAAATTCAACACCAGAATGCTTCACTGGACGAAGCTTTGGCCGACAAAATTTATCTCTTAATGAAGCTGCTGTGGGCTCCATTACAGCTTTGCAATGATCCAAAATTTTAAATTTGAAATGATGCTGGCCAGTTAACACCTACATCAGCTATTAGTGAAGCATAGATCAGACCAACTAATTTCAAACAAGCCATCTAGTCCCATCTAGTCAACAGAGAAAACAACGGGGGATGCACAAAAAGAAAACATAACGTTAACCCAAATTGTTGTGAATTTTGACTGTCATATATTGTTACAGCTCAATCCCAAAGAACCTCATATCATGCAACAAAGCTAAAGTCTGAGTAATGGCAATTTTCTTACACAACGGAACTATCTCAAATCTCAAGTGATCAAAATTCAGAACTAGAAGCACAAATGAGATAAGAATTCATCCAATAATATCACAACAAAAAAAAGAAAAAATGTAAGAAAGGAAATCCTACCACCTAAAATAATGGATAAGAGAAATTGGAACCATACTCTTGGCTACCAAAGTTCGTTCTGCCACCTCTTACTCGGTGTAGCAAAAAAAAATTCAAGAGTCCTTCGCAGCAGAAACTTGTCGAATTCTGCGTTGATGTACATCCCAGTTGTATATGCGAGCAATTGTGACCTGAACCATGGCAGTGATATGGTTAAAGACCCATCACCAAATACTCAATCAAGTGAGCTTTCATATGTACAGAAGTGAACAGGCTTGCAACATGTTGGCCCTGTTTGGTGCAACTTGTGGAACTGCTTACAGCTTTTTTTCAATTTTTTTTTTTTAATTTGAAAATCTGTGCTAGAGTATTTGGTAATGCAACTTCTACTTATAACTTATGATTCAAAAATATATTAAATAAGTTGAAAAAAAGTTGATTATCTGAAAGTTGGGAGAAAGATGCTTTTAGAATCTGCTTTCTAATTATTAGCATTCAGCTAGAGAAAAGTTGGCACCAAATAGACCTTTTAATAACAAGGACTATTTTGGGTCATAACTAAAATGTCGTTATGACACCATATTATGTCATAATCAAAACTCAGAGACAAAACGTTAGTAAGGTTTGCAATGTTGCCTCCACGGCCTCATAGTGCCATAAGCACCAAACGCCTTGGACTGTTGGACTGTTGAACTGTTTCTCAAATGAGTTTTTATCCTTTTTATTTATTTTATTTATTTAAGAAAAGGAAAAAAAGAGCAAGCTTGTTCATTAGCAAACAATCTTTTAACTCTTCCAACCACAACTCATAAAAAGGAAACACCAACTATACCTGAGTAATGGTCACTTGATCCCTTAAGAATTGTAGATCTGTAACAAGAACTTCTAAACTAGCTCTAGCATTTTCCAAATTCTTTTGTAGAAGATCAGTGGCCTGCATTTTGAAGTTTGAAGCACTTAAAATCTCGTGTCCATGTGTAAAATGCTAACATCTTAAGATTACAAGTGGGGTACCTCTTCACATGAGTACTCCAGCATGACATTTGCTCCCAGCCATAAACATACTGAATCAGTATCCTCGATGCGTGCTCGGGAATAGATGCCTTCTGACACTTCAAAATCAGCTAATAATGCCTGCAACCAGAATACGAAAACACATAAATATAGGAATATGTACGATACAATAGGAGGGGCTGAAAAGCATTGGCTTGAAGTTTTTCAACACAAACTAGAAGGTCCGCGTTTGATACCAATACCATAGGTTTTATGTGCATGTGACACAACTGCTACACTTACCCAACATCCATGTGAAAAATTAGAGCCCACCATTATAAAGTTGAATATTCTATTCAACACACATGCATAAACTTGCATCAACTAATGCTCATAAACCCAAGAGAGCTAATGATCCAGTAACAGAAATCATGCTCTTGACCACATTATATCCATCCGTACAAAACCAAAATAAGCAAATAAAACTAACGAGGTCTGCCTTCACACCAGTAAACTGTCATCTCAATTTCAAATCTCAGTTGACAGCTCAGTTACATGTAGGTTTACTCAAACTACAGAAATATTTAAAAATTTCTGAAGTTAAAAACGAACCTCGCCAGTACCCTTCTTAGCTTGCAAAGTAGCAACTACATCTAAGCACTTCTCAATGTCCGGGATCTTCGCCTAATAACAACAAGAAACAAGAAGAAAGAGTCAAAGTTCTAATGAACATGAACTGAAAAGCAAGCAATATCTGAATCCAAATTTGTCACGTTTAATCATGTCCAAAAGTCCTAATTCACAGATGTCAAATCAACATATAAAGGGTAGTTACAGTTTGGAAATCACAAGTTCAGACAAGAACAATTCCAAACAATACGTAGAGGCTACAACATTATAGTAAGATTTTAAAAACCTCACAATTTTATAACATGTAGCCAGAAACCAAATCGAAAGAACCACTTCAAATTAATCTCTGCACTTCAGGAAACTAAACTGAACCCCACTCAACAAAGCCTTGTCCCAAATATTAGTGATCATCTATGCGAATCCTATAGCCCAAGTTAGTAAGCCAGACTTAACAGGTCAGAACGCAAATATGCAACCGAGTGATCATGTAATCTGCGCACCAATTTTTTGCAGTACCAGCAACCCCTCCACAAATAGAAACAAAAAAGACAAAAATGTGCAAGTGCATGAGATTTATTCCACTCAAACTCTTCTAAATTTATCAAAGCAGTGCAGGACTTGAAGTGATGCACAAGTTGACAGTCTGACACTAGTTTGAATAGTTGTGCATGCATTTTCATTAAGAATTTGCTACAAAGTTTTCTAAGTGCAACTTTGGTGTCTGTGTCCATAGAATAGATCATGCCAAAAACTAGATAAGATGGAAAGGTAAGCAAATCTCTCATTATATTAACTTTTGCATTACATGAAGTATGTAGTCCCGGTTTAATTCCCAAACACAATTCATTTTTTGATATTCAACAATCAGTTTGTCCCAACCATAAGGCACTAACAATTAGTTATGTTTTTAAAGCAATGTCAATGCACAACATATTTGAGTACAGAAGATATTAATAATAATGAAACCTGAAGATCCCTCTGCTGTGCAAGAAGTTTCATCTCAACCAATCTATATTGTTGAAGCCTGAAGAAAAGAACAAAGAAAAAAGAACTACATCACTAGACTAATAAAAATTGACAAAAAGGGTGGGCATCCTTTGAATATGCAAAACAACATGCATCACAATAAGCATCCATATTAACACTCTTGTATTGTGTGGAAGCCTTGCCAAGAGAGCCTCATACAATTATTTGGGGTGCCTACACATCATCTTAAGCCATTATGCCTTATCTAGGGCCACATCTCCATTGGAATAAGTACTAACCTAATGAATAAGACAAAGATTAATGTTTCTTGTCTTTTTGGCCAAAAGATTCTATCACCAATTTATTTTTAATACCAAACGAGTCCACCATAAAATTTGGAAGAGAGTGCAAGTAAGCCAGAACATAGAATTTATATTATAGTACAATGGCATCAGATTAATTGCAGCTGGTGAGTATTAACAAGCCCAAGTAACTGCAAAAACACATAAAGGTGATTGTGACACACATTTGCATTATTTCTTCTACGATGGCATTACTACATTCTTCCATAATTAAGCAACACAACATGATGAACTAAATGTCTAACTAAATTCATGCTTATGACTAACCAAAATTGCTCAAAAAAGAAAGAAAGAAGAAGACATTTTCATAATGCTTCCAGGAGTCATACAGGGATGTCCAAATACACTTTTAGTCCCTATGAAAAAACATCATGAAAATTTAAAAATAAAAACTAAAGAAGATAAGAGCACCCTTTGAAACCTAAGAATTGCACTGTAATACCAGACATCGAGGATAAGAAAACCCTGTTTTGGATGATTCACACAAGTTTAGACGATTATTGATGGCATTGACAAAATTTGGAAAGATAAGGACAATCATCTCATGATAAATTATGCTTGAAAGATAATAATATCTTTAAACTAAAACAGCAAGCACCAACAAAATTGATTGAGACCACAACAATTTTAAGAAGACCATGTCCTCATTTTGCCAAACAAGTCAATATGCAGTATGAACTCATAATATAAGAGTCAAGTAAACAAACAACAAAGTAGCAAAGAAGAAAGTAAATCTATAAATATCTACAGGATCATCTACCAAAAATAAGAAAGAAATTGCCAAACAAATTATATTATGATAAGTTTTAAAAATAGAAATTATCAAATAAAAGTGTTATCAGTGGCAAGGTATGAGGCTGAGATCTGATCCCTTTTCGAAGGTTCTAGGGAAGCATCTGCTTTGAACTTGCAAAGAGTTTGGTTGAGGGAGAACCGGAGGTTGTGGAAGGATAGGTTGCTGTTTGTAAGGAGTAGTAGCTATTTATTGTTTGGGATGGGACTTATCTATTCCATAGTTTAAAAGAATAGAACCTTCTTGCCGATACTTCTTCTGGGATTTCATCAATTGCAATTGCTTCTATTCATGTTCCAAAAGACAAGATTGTTTAGACCAAATGAGACAAAAACTTTATTATATTTTTTCTTTTCCTTTTAAGTAAATCATTGGAAACACTAAAACTCCATTGGATCATAATTTTTTTTTCCCCCACGTAATTAATCAGTGCAATAGAGCAATACATTATTATTCAAGTGTAGATATTAATTGACGCCCTAATTTTAAATGTTAGATTTAACATAAATATATTCAGTACTTGACTTTGTCATAAAAAAGATTACATCTTTTGTATCTCCTACAGTGAATTGATACAAAATCCAATACCCAATTTGACAACTATAATTACAAATTAATTCAGTTTTTGTTTTGATTCGTTTGGTTGTTTTGAACTTTGTGAAATGGGAAGACTATGAAGCTCAAAAAGTTAACGATTTATGCGCAAACTAAGGTAAGCTTAATTGCGGAAAGAATTTGAGACCTAGAAAACCTCAAGTTGCCATTTTTTGTTTTAAACATCCATTAAATTCAGAAATTGACCTAAACCAAACCAAACAAAACAAAACCAAACCAAGCCAAGCCTTAAGTCACATCAAATAGGATTGGCTACATGAATCCTTCTTCTCCACGAAGCCCTTTCAAAGCCATTTTATTAGTCAAATTAAATAGATTCATATCTCTATTTACAACGCTAGCCAACGTTAATCTAGGCCTACCCCGTTCCCTAACACTTCCATCTACCGTAATAACATTGCATCTTTTCACTACTGCCTCTGTTGGTCTCCTTTGAATATGACCAAACCATCTCAATCGATTCTCTTTCAACTTATCTTTTATTGGTGCTACTTCTACCCATTCTCGAATACACTCATTCCTAATTCTGTCTTGTCTAGTCTTATCACACATCCACCTTAGCATTCTTATCTCAGCCACACTCATCTTATCTATATGTTGTTTCTTGGTTGCTCAACACTCCGTCCCATACAACATTGCTGGTCTAATAACCGTTCTATAGAACTTACCTTTTAGTCTAGTGGGTATTCGTTTATCGCACAATACCCCAGACGCATTTCTCTACTTACACCATCCCACCTTAATCCTATGGGCCGCATCTGCATCCATCTCCCCCGCTGTTGTGATAATCGACCATAAATAACGAAAATGTTCACTCTTAGGCAGTTCTTGGTTTTCAATCTTCACTATTCCTTTGTTTTCATTGTTACTGTTACTAAACTCCATGTACTCTATCTTAGTTCTGCTTATTCGGAATCCTTTATATTCAAGAGCTTTTCTTCAAATTTCCAACTTTGTGTTAACTCCTTCTCTAGTCTTATCCACTAGCACAATATCGTCTGCAAAAAGCATGTACCATGGCATGTCAGCCTGAATATTTCTTGTCAACTCATCCATAACTAAAACAAAAAAATAAGGACTTAAGGTAGATCCTTGGTGTAACCCTACAGTGATAGGAAATTCATTTGTCTTTCCAGCTGGCGATCTAATAGTGGTTATCACCCCTTCATACATGTCCCTAATCACATCAATGTAACCTTTTGTCATCCCTTTCTTCTCTAACACCCACCATATTATATCTCGGGACACTCTATCATATGCTTTCTTAAGGTCGATAAACACCATATGAATATCTCTTTTATTTTCTTTATACTTTTCTATTACTCTCCTCAAAAGATAGATCGCTTCCATTGTTGACCTGCCAGGCATAAACCTAAATTGATTCTCTGACACTTCGGTTATATCTCACAATCGGCGTTCCATCACCTTCTTTCACACTTTCATTATATGACATATTAGCTTGATTCCTCTATAGTTGTTGCAATTCTGGACATCACCTTTATTCTTATAGATTGGCACTAAAATACTTTTCCTCCACTCATCTGGCATATTCCTAATCAACAAAATTTTGCTAAACAACCTAGTCAACCAACGAACTCCCTTTTTACCCAAACACTTCCAAGCTTCAATAGGGATATCATTGGGTCTTAAAGCCTTATTTGATTTCATCTTCTTAAATATAATCTCCACTTCAAAGTTCCTAATCCTACGATAGAACTCATAGTCTTGGTTTATCGTATTACTGGCAATTTCTTCCCCTATTGCCATACCTCCATGTTCCTCATTTAATAGTTTCTCAAAATAATTCTTCTACCTTTCCTTAATTTCTTCATCCTTCACCAATACCTTAGAATCCTCACTCTTGATGTACTTAATTTGATTAAAATCTCCTGTTTTCCTCTCCCGTATCTTAGCAAGTTTGTATACCCTCTTCTCTCCCTTCTTACTATCTAGTCTAGTGTATAGGTCATCATAAACTTTCAACTCAGCCTCTCTCACTACTTTCTTTACCTCCATATTAGCCAATCTATAGCTTTTAAAATTTTCCTCAATTCTATCTTTCTGCCACTTTTTAAAGCACTTTTTTTTTGCCTTAACTACTGTTTGAACTTCTTCCCTCCACAACCAAGTTTCCCTAGAGCTGGGTCCTGTTCCTTTTGACTCTCCAAGCACTTCCCTTGAGATTCTCCTCACACAATTGGCCATCGAGTTCCACATAGTGTTAGCATCATCTTCCAAGTCCCAAGTACCTTCTTTACCCATTCGATTATTAAATATTTCTAGTTTATCCCCTTTTAGGTCCCATCATCTCGTCCTACGACACACACCATCCTTCCTAGCTTGGTATTGCCCTCTAAAACATAAATTTAGTACCAAAATCCTATGAAACTTTAATCCAATTTCAAGGTTTGCTCACAAGCCCTTTTTAGCTTTTTGGCATATCGCAAATGTTCTAAATAATGGAATCAAAAAGGGTCTACCTGAACTTCAGCTCATCCCAAAGACAGCATTTTTTTACTTACATCATCAGAGAGTGACAGTTGAAGTTGTTTATACGTGACAAGTATGAGCATATATAATTTGGGGACTGGAACAACATACATGTAAGAGAGTAACTTTCAAATCTAATCCACAAGATTTGATTATATACACTAATTGCAATAAGATCAGGCTTATTTAAGGTAATGAAACGAAAGCAGCTAAAGCTGAAAAAATAGATACATTGAGGATGGATACTAAAACCTCCAATAAAACCCACATGGATTTTGATCTGGGTTTCTCAAATAATGACATGGGTATATACAGGCATATGCATACATATATATATATATATAGACATAGAGAGAGAGAGAGAGAGAGAGAGAGAGACCTTTCTTGGAGGAAAGAGAGGGAAGAGTTGACATCGAGACCTAATTGGGAGAGATAGGTCTGGACATCTTCCACGAAAGCAGCCGCAGGAATGCCCCTTCTCTCTGTAACCCCACTTGATGACGATGAAGAAGACGACATTGCCATAGCCATTTTTCCACAGAGAGAGAGAGAGAAATTTGCTTCTAGAAGAGGTTTCCGGCCGGAGTTAGGGAAGAGAGGTCAATTTTGGGCTAAGAATTGGGTCAAGTTTGGGCTAAGAAACCAACAAACCCAATCTCTATGGGTTGGTTAGTTTAATTGGGTCGGTTTTGGACTTAAAATTGGGTTAATTTTAAGCTAAGAAATTGGGTTGGGTTGGGTTGGGTTGGGTTGGGTTGATTTGATTCTGTGGTTGGGGTTATGCTAAATCAATTCAACTTCCCAAACTTGAGTATATATGAAATTTCATAATTTTGTTGTATTGAAATTGTGAAAATTATTTTAAAAAATAATTTGAGAAATTTCTACTACGAAATGCCTCAATGTTGTATTCAATTATTATTATTGAATATAGGTTCTTCTTCTTCTTTTTTCTGTGTGTGTGTGTGTGATAAATCTCTTTAAGTACAGTTTAAATATAAATTTTATGGAAAATGAATTTATAGAACAAAAGTTATAGAATTTTAAAATTTTGAAAAAAAAAAGAGAGGAATAAAAAAACCTCCAAAGGTTAAAAGCCATAAAAATAAATGATTCCACAATACGATAAAGAATTCCACACTAAAGAATTGCTGTATAAATTCAAAATTTTACCCACAACCATGTAATATGAAGATCACGAGACAACTATAAAGAATTTGAAATTTGATACAATAATATTTTAGATTCCCATTGGCACAAACTCACACAAACACCAAACCCTTCATGAACCTTTTTTTACTGCAATGCTAAGTCATATTGGTTTGCAGCTAGCTTATAATGTACAGCAAGCAAAAATAAATCCCATTTCACTCTGTACACTAGATTGTGTTTGGATCAAAAATTTATAATAAAAAAGGTAGATAGATTTGTCTTTTCTTTTCCCTTTCTCCTTTATAAATTCATGATCCAAGCAGTTTAAAATTACAATGACAATCAAGACGAAAAATGTATGAATGCTATGAAACAAATTAATTTGTTTTAATCCAACCGATTAATCATCGGTTTCAGATAATAACTTAACCATCATCTGCATCACCTTCACTTTCATTTGCAAACACACGATGTAATCAGCTGTCTCTTTGAAAAGCCCATCCAAGCCCTTGGACCTCCTATTTTGAACAAGCTTTTTGAGGGTTCTAAGCCTTTTCTTAATCCCATTCATGGGCCTTCTAGACCTCCTCTTCATCATCAAGATCCTCCTATTGGTTTTCCTCTCTTGCCTTTGCAAGATTTGAGCTTCCAAAACTACTTCTCTTCAAAGTGAACCATTAAAATCTCGCATTCTCTTCAAATCAAAGGCAAGGAGTGACTATGGGGAAGCTCCAATGGCTTCAAGTAAGACCTATGCCTCTTGAACTCTTTGCAAAAAAAAGGATCATGAATAGTACAAGTGGATGTATGAGGGCATAAGAGTTATTTATATGTTGTTGGAAAAGCACTGACGCCGAATTAATGCCTTGGATCCAGTGATAATATGAGAGCTATTGTGGAGTAGACATCAAGAGTAGTCGAATGTCATTGGTTGAGGATAACATGGGATAGATGAAAATGGGCCCACACAAAGTTTTATCCAAGCATTCCAAGGGTGGCATGAATGAATGTGGTGAGACCCAAGTGTCTCTTGGGCTTTGCTTCTTGTTTTGGTCATGTTTGCACATGCTCTCACATGGTTCCTCAATACCCACCATGCTAGACCTTCCTTTGCCCTAAACACCATCAAAACACCCTGTATTATTCCTTTCTTTCCTTCCAGATCCAATGAATATTCAATGCATAGTAGGGTTTTTGAATCAAGCCTATTTTACCTCAATCATTGGCAACATCTAGGGTTCATATTCCTTGTTTCCTCTTTGGTGGCCTCATGATAATAGACAAGAATTTTATGAAACTTGAGGCTGCAAGTTTGTGCTAATTAAAAAATGGAAGAATATTAAAAATTAAATAATTCTATTAAAAATTCACGAATGGCAAGAAATTATTTGGTAAGTCTAATTTAGCAGATGATTATTTGTCCACCCAACACAATAGAGGGATATATGATATGACCATTTTATTTTTTAAAAAAAGTAGGCAAAGTGATCATGTGACTCCTTACTATTAGAAGGGCTTAGTATGTGTACAAGAAGTCCAACCTATTAGATAATTTCTCACTGCCAACTTATTATATATATCCATTACAAAGATTATGCAAATCATGTTCTAACATGTCTGGTTCAATGTGTATACATGTCTAAGCTTATGATTAAGGAGAACACTATCTATATGAAAATTGGTGCTAATTTAAAATTTTACTTTTTGGTGGATTATAGGCCAATCCCACAACCAAATAGGCATATAGTCATGAGTCATGACAGCTAGGGCACATGGATCATCCAAACAATCTCAGCATGTCAATGGATTATGATTCATGCCTTTAGCGAAGCAATGATTCCATAATGTGTTGTTTTGTTGTCTAAACTATGATCTTGGTTTAGTTTGTAAGAATAAAGAGGTAAATGATGGAATAATTATTCATTAGTCACAAAGTACCAGTTCAACACGTTGACATGTGCACCCAGATTAAAAAGAGCAGTAATTTTGGGATGGATAAGAGTGAATCTGACCTACCTCAGTCAGTTAGTTGGGTGGAAAAAATATTATCCTCATATATCATTTGTCATAGTGGTACTCCCAAACCACGCTTCCATACCCATAGAAATTGTCGAGTTGTACCACTAATTAGATGTGATTAGTATATACAGTGAGATCTATCACTTTATGTTAATATTTAAGAGATAATAGCAAGAGATGATAATTGATAATGATAATCACGTGGTGTCCATGAACAATGAATAATTTTTTTAGTGTTGGGCTTGGTTATGCTTGGAGTGTAGTTTACATAAAAATACATGGCCCATCACAAGCATTCACATTGCCCTAAAACAAAAAAACAAAAGATATGTGCTTTTAAATAGGCCATGACACTAATTGATTTTTCATTTTTCTTTTTGGTAACCACAAAATCTATAATTCAGTAGGCTTCACTTCAATTAGATTATATGATCATCTTAATTATACCAAACAGACAAAGACTATATGATAGTCTTGCTTTGATGGAGGCCTACCAAGTCACAGGCCAAAAGCATAGCCTAGGAAAAAAGAGAAAATGTAAAGAAAAGAGAACAAACAACATGGATTTAAATCTTATCTCAATCATAAATAAATAAATAAATAAAAGAAGAAGAAAAAAGAACGAAAGAAAAGATTGGTTGTTCTCTGGCTGACATTTCATTAGGGACCCCTTGATATAAAGGGAAAAAAAATATATTTAGTAGATCTGGCATGATGTGTTACTCTAATAACAGAATAATATATAACCATTTTATTATTATTTTTCAAATAAGATGATCATGTATTCCCAAATTAATAAGCAAGCATGAGAGAGAGAGAGAGAGAGAGAGAGAGAGAGAGAGAGAGAGACTTTGTATTCAATACCCAATAGAGATTTTAGTTTTAATTGAAGTGTGCTTCATCAATCCCACCATTATTGGAAAATGACTCCAAATGTTGATGAGTATGGAAGAGGTTAAGTGGTTAGCATCTCATAAAGTGCACACCAAATGGGATTAGAGATCATAGATGTTCACCCAAAAAAAATGTTATGAGACATAATCCTTTGATTTGATTATTATCAATAAAAATTTTCTTTTCCCAATCAAAAATAAATAAATAATTGTGGGTTGTCTAAGGCAGTTGTGAGTAGCATCCTAAAAAATCCTTCAATAGGCTTATATATATATAAAAGAGCACCATATAAAGAACAGTAAAAGCTAAGCAACCAACTAAATAGGTTGCCCAAAATCAATTTTGATAAGCCTAATTGCACCTACCTAAAGCAAGTTGCAAGGGACAAAAAATAAACCTTTTATAAAGCGTAGTATAAATATAGACTATGCTCTAATGCATAAAGAGATCAGCTATATATATGTATCTTATAGCAATACAGGCTACAAGCATTGAGGACAACATGGTGAGGAGGAAATCAAATTGATTGGAGGCACAATTTAATTTTTTTTTTTTTAAATTTTTATATTTAAGATTTAAAAAATAAAAACTAGTAGTTGGATACCAGGGTATCAAGTTTGATGCAACTTCTCATTTCCTAGAGACTTCATATCATGTCGTTCTTGGATCCTAAATAAATTCAATGACATGTATGAGAGAGCATGTAATTTGGTCACTAAAAACAGTTAATGTTGTTGTATCATCCCTACAACCCTACCCCAATATATTAGAAGGAATTGGGTAGTAATTGTTTCATTGTTTGTCTTGTGTTGGCTCTCTAACAGGGGAGACAAATTAAAGCAACATACAAAAACAATGGAACTTTCATTATTGTTGGTACACTAACAGTATATTGAATTTTAACTATTGGATCCCTCATATTATTTTTCTCTCTACAACTTTAAGAGTTTAGTCATCAACAATGGAAAATCTACAAAATATAAAAAAATTGTCCAAAAAATTCTTAGAATTGAAGTCTATGGTAAAATTCAAATTTGATATGGTATGGGTCACACTCAAATAAATATGATCCAAATATATTTCATTTTTCTAAATTTTTTTCAAAGTGCATGACATTGTTGCACCAACAAGGAGCCTGTAATAATGAACTTTTTTCTTTATTAGTGAGAAAAAATACAAAAATAAAAAGGAAGAAGATATATATAATGTGGTGGGGCATGTCCATTAGATAGTAATATGGAAAAGAAAAGAAAAAATGGTTATTTATGTCCCTTCCTAGAAAACTATATGGAGTAATTCAAATTCTTAATCGTAATCAATTTCTATTTAAAATTGATAATCTTATGATTTTTGTTAGGACAATTAATCATAAATGAACAAAAATACTCTTGAAATAACTATACCATTGAATAGTAATGGATACTTTTATCTATTCACGTTTTTATTCTGGAAAGCGGTGACAACGAATCTAAGATGCATATCGATTACATATGAATTTCATCCTTATATTACTTTGTGGGTGACCCCATATGGGTGAGTTAGGGTTAGCACTTAGCAATCTGCATGTATAACCTTTTCTTTTTGCTCCTTTCCTTTCTTTTTAGGGAGGCTAATGGACAAGCCATCACCCCTCCCATGTGGCCTAGAAAAACTTTAGCTTAATTTTGGAGATTTTAAAATTGAATGCTGTTTTCTTTTCTTGACCTTTGCTGTAGTCACATGGTGCAAGACTATACTGTTACATAGAAAAAAAGGTCTAAAAAAAATTTAGAATTCGATTTTATTTACTTAATAATTAAGTGAATAAAAATTTCATATCTATGATTATAACAATGAAATCCATTATTTTAAATGTAGAATAATTATTCAATATTTCTAAAATATCACGTATCTGTACTTCTTAACCAATCATAATGAGAGATTTTGTTCACATCTGTGGGTTAGATAAACAAAATTAATTTGACAAAGCCGGTAGACTTATATATTAGGTTGCTTAAAGGTGGCAAAAAGTTGAGTTGAAATACCTTTTGTGTGTGAGCTTGCCATGACATGTCACATGTGACTACTCATTTCCCCCCTCAATGTGTGTAATCATGTTGTCAAAATATGTGCCACATCAGCACCCTTAGATTTGTTTTTTTGTTTATTTATTTATTTATTTGATGACCTTATTATTAGAACAATCCTCACCGTTGATCAAGCAAATTTTAGTGAATAAACATAATTTTTCTACTCAAGATTCAGATTCTATGGTGAATCTTAGAATGGTAATTTTGTCCATTCACTATTAATTGTTCTAGATCCCATTAATAGAGCCACCTTTTATTTTTTTTGTGAAGGATAGCAAGCCTAGAGGGTAATAAGAGAAAATAAAAAAACAAGATTTTTTTTCTTTTTCTTTTTTTCTTTTCACGTAGTTAATACTATAAGTTTTACTATTAGTGCATCAATTGAATTTCTTAAATTTAATTAAGGACGGTACAGATGACAAGTCCTATTTGATTTTTAAAACATCTTTCACTCTTATCTTGATACAAATTCATGCCTAGTGTGCTATTTAGGATTTGTCTAAATATGAAATTTCTTGCTCCAATACTTACATGGATAGATTAGATACTTTGAATTGGTTCTTCCTTGTTTTTGTTATAATTAAGTTAGCTTAATCCATTCAAATGAATGAGAGAGAGAGAGACTTAATCCATTCAAATGAGAGAGAGAGAGAGAGAGAGAGAGAGAGAGAGAGGGAGGGGCAACCCATTGCTTTCAAAGTGATAACCACATAATTACCTAAAACTCTTATTGAAGCTTTAAGTGGTTATTTTTAATCTTTATCATTATGGAAGAATACAACAGGCACAAACTATATTGATGTGTTACATTACCAAACAACCACTATAAAAGCACATATAAACCACTTAATTATAATAAGGTATATTTGACAAGCTATGATTTGATGCTTTGTGTGGAACCCACAATTCTTTCAACTTTATTAATTGTTTAAATTAAACTTTGGGTTCCTAATCAAAGGTTTAAGTCCACATCAACCCATGTGCTTATGCTCCTTTTTAGATTCTTTTTATTGGACCAGTTGTGTTTGTCTGCTGTGACAAGGTTAAAATTTCAATTAATGTTGATTAAATTAAACTATAATATCTTAAAGTTGCCAAGTATATATTATTAATTAATGTGATTTTAGCTTTTCCCTTATAACTTTTCTATTAAGGAATAGTATGTTGTTGGATTTCATATAAACATGCAAACCTAGTTTCTCAAATATGATTATTATTATTATTATTTAACTCTTTGACTTTTTTTTTTTTTTTTGTTACAGGAAAATCCTCCCTATCCTCCCGCAGGTCCAAGGCAGCGCCCCTTGCAGAGATCACCAAGGTGTCCTGTTAGCCGTTCCGAGCGAGGAGACTATAACCTGGGAACTTGCCCCGACCTCCCAAGACAAGCTCCGCTTAAGTCAGAACTCGCACAGCGGGGGAGCATTGAATCCACACCAAGTGCTGACTAGACAACTTGAGGTCCAACCTCCTAACCAACAGTGCTTCGCCAGGAGATTGACCCAAGGGGAATTGAACTTGTGACCTGGGACTTAAATCCTAAGGCCTTACTACAATGCCACAACCCCTTGGTTTAAACTCTTTAACTTATTTGGCCAATTTGTTTTAGAATTTTTTTAGAACATAATTCATTTTTTAAAAAACACTAAAAAGTTGATTTTCAATTTTCAAAAATTGTTTTCACACAAAATAAAAATAATGGGTATTTTTAACCTTTTCATTCACAAAAACAAAAATGAAAAATGGAAACAAATAAAATGAAAATATACTAAACACGTTATTTTTTTGATTATTTATTAATTTATTTTTAAAGCATGTTTAGAATGAACAACAGTATGGTGTTCAGGTTTATTCAAATGATGAAAACTTGGCCCCTAAACCAAACTTGTAAGAGCAGTATTGGCTGTCATGATAACTACTACCACTAACATTAACATTCCCACCAGATAATAATAATAAAAATAATTCAAAATTAATAATATGTCACCAAATGGTGCTTCTTGACAATTAATTTTTTTTCTTAAAAAAATCTTCTCTAATAAGCTAGCACTGATCAAGTTGTTTTTTTCATATTGCTAATTACCATTATTTTAAAGATTTAATAAATTCTTTATTGGGTCGCCTGTAAAATCAAGATAAAAATTCACAGGATAACAAATTTTGAAGGGATAAATTACACTTTTCACTTTTGTAATTTGATTTAAATTTTACTTTATTTTTCTTGTTTTAATTTCAACAATGTTAACTTTAAACTTTAAATTCATTTTTAATTTAGTCATTTGATTCAAACTAAATGATAAAGCTCACGATTTTGTAACAAATGTCAATCCCATGAAATTGCATGTAAAATTTTTTATAATAATTTAAACGGAATGAATAAATTAAAATTTAACTAAAAATTTAAGATAACATTATTCAAATAGAAAAAATAGAAACTGATCAAATTAATGTTGAAAGGATATATGCTTTGGTCTATTCATTTCACAATATCTTGATAATTGTTTTTTTTTATGACTTGCGATATTGGTACAGCCTGGCAAATTGTTTAATTTTTTTTTTTGGGATTTTTTCTAAAATGGGTTTTCTCTCTCTAATTGTAACATGTGTGATAGAAGGAAGTAACACCTGTTTCAGCACCTAAATTCTTGGAATTGGAGAGTAGCTATCTTTCAAAACTAGTTTGGGATTTTCAACAATGAGAGATACAAAAAACTCATTCACATAAACATATTTAAAAAATAATTGAATGGTTCTGTTGGCCATATATTTTGTATTAGCTAATCACAGCTTGACACATAATCCATCAGGGATAATTTGGAGAATTAGTAAGGATTTCCAATCATCGAAGGACATGTGACAAGTTATATTAATAGTAATAGATCTGCGAAATATTAGAACAATTGAAAGAAGTAAGGTGATGTGGCTCAACAGTTCTTGGAGGTTTAAATTTAAATTTAAGAGGGAAGCCTAACTGTAAGAAGTGACTTAGTGGAGGCAAACTGCTTGGAGCTATGTTTGATGTTCGTGGAGGTTACTTCATCAGTTACCAGCACTTTGACAGTTACCAGCTACTTCGACGGTTGTCACCAGAGCATATAAATAGAGAAGAAAGCTGATAGTGAAAGGGGCCAGAAGCAGATCCCAAAACTAGCCTATTTTACCTTATATTTTTCTAGTTCTTTACCTTCCAGTCCTTTACTTTCCTGCATTGAATTTTAGTTTTTTAGGAGTAGTTCTAAGTTAGTATGTTTATTGTTGTAATACCCTTCGGAGCTGTGGAAGTGCGAAAGTACAATTGTAAACACTTGTTTACTCAGTGAAATTTATTTTCTGACACTATTCTCTCCCTCCTTCTTTTACTATTGTGATTAGCTCTTCTAAATTTTCTCATAAAAATAAGTTACTAGTAAAAATCTTCTTCATTGAGGCTAAAAGAATTTTGAAGCAATTGTCTAATCAATTGATTGACATTTATTATTTCTGTAAGGACTTATTGATTCTTGCTGGTATGCTCAAATTACATTTTTAACCTTCAAAACCAAAAAAAGCCAACATATATTTTTGGCACGCCCAGTGAGACCACCATTATAATGACTAGACGTAGATGACAAAGAGAAAATGAACGCCTCGAAGAAGGTGTAGAAGGAGATCTAGAATTGAATAACACAGAGGATAATTTTGAGTCACATCCCGTTGATGTGTCTACTTCAAGTGGTCCTACACAATTGGTCGAAGAGACTAGTACTTCAGGATATGCAACACAAGTCCAAAATGTTGGACATGGCCAAAAGATTGGACCTATAATTGCTCTATCTGCCCAACCAACGAATCTGTGGAGAGGATTGGTTGATGTTATGGGACAACAATTAATGCATACAATGAAAAGATAGGTAACATCCTTTTTGGATCAAATGAATACCTATCAAACACCTATCCTCAGACAGGCTGAAGAAAATATGAACTTACTTCAGCAAAGACTAGTTCGAGATAAACAGTCTATGCAAAGTAATGGGCAAACTAGTGGTCAAGCTAATAATCAAAATCATAAGAGACCATTACCTGTACCTCAATCATGGTACGAGGCTCCTCCTAGATCACTAATGAGTCAGAGCATACCTTTACTTACCAGCGAAATCATACACATTGGTAGACTAGGGTTACCACAAGGAAATGGCATTCGAGTGTTTTCAAATCCTATATTTGAACTCACGTCTGGCACTTGTGTATTCACTAATCCTGTGTTTGAACTTACCTGGGGGGTTGGAAGGAATTCCTGCAGTTAGAATAGAAACAACACCTTTTTCTCTTCCAATTATTCCCTTAGCAGCACTTTTTGTCGAACAAATGCCTATCCCAAGGGGTCAACTATACCCTCAAAATCAACCAACACAATAGGGACAACCTATTCTCCAGGGACAACTAGTCTTAAATGTGCCTTTACATTGACCAAAAAGGCTTCCAACACAAGGGGTTCCTTCAAACCCTGTGTTTGCGCCTCCAATAGTGGCCCAACCAACACAAAATATTGTACCTAGGGACAAATTGTTGACATTGTTAGAGAAATTTGTGGACCTATGGCTCGGGGGGTCCAAACCCCTATTTACAAAAAGCCTTACCCAGAATGAGTAGATAGACTACATGAATACCCAAGAGGGTATAAGATACCAGACTTTACTGTCTTTTATGGGAATGGAAACCAATCAACTATTGAACATATTGCAAGATTTACAGGACATTGTGGTGAATTTACCAACAATGACTACATTAAGTTGACTCTTTTCAAACTCTTTAATTGGGGCAACCTTTGTGTGGTATACAAACCTTATACCTGGCTTTATTTAGACCTGGCAATAAATGGAAGACTTGGCAAGGTTGAGCCAAAGGCCTGATGAGAAGGCTGTTCAATTCATTACCAGATTCAAAAAAGCACGAAACAAATATATGGTCGTATTACCTGAACCTGAATTTGTGAGGTTAGCCCAAAATGGGGCTAGAGTTTAGGCTTCGAAAGAAGTTTGATTCTATAGAGTTTCAAGACCTAGTAGAACTAACTTATAAAGTTACTAGATATGAGACTTTCCTTGAAGAAGAACAATATCGCGGTAATGCATCTTATAGAACCTACTAAAGGAATCCTAATTTGAAATTGATGCAGCAGAGATTATAGGAAAGGAGCCTGTGTCTTGCGAAGCATTAATTCAAAAGGATACAACCATTGATCATCAATTTAAAAAGAAAGACCTTTACAGGAAATATTCTTTTGATATATCAAAAGTAAATGAAATATTTGATCATTTGCTAACAACACAGTTTTTAAAATTGTCTAAGAGAGTTAAGATCCCAACTTCAGAAGAAATTAAAGGCAAAATGTACTGTAAATGGCATAACTTTTGGTCTCATACAACTAAAAACTATATTATTTTCAAGACAGGATTTAAGGGCAGATTCAGAAAGGAAGGCTGAAGTTTCCAGCCAAAGCAGAAAAATCAATGGGGATTGACACAGATCCATTTCCTGAGATTAGTGAAGTAGCAGCCAATGTTGGCGTGCCAGATTTTCTTGCCCAAATTGTGGAGGAGAGCCTTTTCTTGAAAGAGTTGGATGAAGTCAATGTGCAGATGCATGTTGCAAGCTAAGCAGCCTTTAGAAAGAATCCTCAGGGTTTACCAGCAAGTGGGAAAGAGCTTCGTGGGCTAGAAGGATGGCTTCAGTGAAGGGACCGACATCTTGGATGACGATCACTCGATGCAGAAGTTATGCAGCGGATGTGTCCAAGGTGTAGGCTAAATTACAATTGGATTGATTGAGACTACGGCCTATTTTGGAAAGTATGTTAAAAGTTGACTTTTTGATTTTTTTAATTTTTTTTGAAAAATATACAAAAAAGTAGAGAGATAATGTGACTCAAAAAAACCAAAAAGTCAATAAACTGACTTTTAGCCTATTTATCAAAAGAGACGTACATTTAGAAAGTGATTAAACTAGTCAAGAAGTCATTAAAAAGTTAAAAATAAAAAATCATATAAATTTTTTTTTTTTGCATTCTCTACTTTTACACTTTCTTTTTATAAAAAAATAAAAAGATATTTTAATTTCTTTATCTCACATTTTAATTAAAAAATTAAAAAAATCACTTCCCAAGCAAAGGCGGATTATGGGGAAATTTCGAAAGGGCACGGAAATTAGGGGTATGGCCTTTCATGTATAGGCTACACATGGAGTGCATTTGCATGTGTGATTTTGGCGTTGGTGTGCACATGAAAGAATAGTACTTCCACTTTTGATGACTTTTGAAGCCCCATGTGCCCTATAGGCTATAACTATGGCTTGTAATGGGCTTGTTTGGTTTGAATTTGGGAGATGAGTTTTAGAAAAAAAAATTTAAAAATTTATTTGGTTTGAAATTTTTCTTAAACAATTTTCAAAATCACTTCTCTCTTACACATCAATCAATCACTTTTTCTCTCTCCTCTCTCATTCTCAATCACTTTTTCTCTCACACATATCTACTCAATTCTTCCAAAATATCAAATCATCCCAAACTCCCACAAAAAAATTTTCTCTCAAAATATACAACCAAACAAACCAAAAAAATTTCTAAAACAACTCTCCCAAATTTTTCTCAAAAACAACTCTCCCAAAAACAAACCAAACAAGTATTTGGAGAAATTATTTTTAAAAAATTTAAAGTTTAATGACAGTAACAAATTAAATTTTAATTTTAATTATTTTAATTCAAAATTTTTAAAATGATATTAATTTTAATTATTCATTTATATTCGTTAATTATACCTAATAAAGAAAGGGCAATTTGATCATTTTTTTATTATTGTTGACAGGAAAATGATTCATCCTCACAAAAATACTCTTTCATAAATTCTGACCAATAAGAATTCAGCGTTATAGAGTAAGTGAATAGACTCTTATTACTTAAAATTTATGAAGAGGTGCATTTGTGAGAAATTTTTATAGAGATATAGCACGATTGTTGTTGACAAGCAACCTTTTAATTTTAGTATTATCCATCACCACCTCTCATCTTTCCCAATTTATTAGAATCCTTTCATACTTTTTCCATGTCCCGCCACTACTTCTCTTCTTCTCAATTCACTGCCACCCATTTCCTTCATTCTCTAATTAATACTGTCGTCTAAAACCAGCCAGAGTGATTAAATTGTCTATATTACCCATGTTTCGTTAGCAAATGGTTGGAGTTAACATCATTTTAAAAAACAAGAGTTTAAATTGAAACAATTAAAAAATTAGAATTTGATCTGTTATTGGAGTCAAACCCTAGCTCTCTCTTTTTTGTTGATAATTTTCCCTTTATATTTTGATACAATATTATGTTTATTATTACATGTGTTAACAATATGGTGAAAAAAAGCCAACAAGAGTGGTGAGATTCATTACATTAATATTGTGCTGACAAATATACTGATAGATAATGTACTGTGAAATATAATAATCTAGCATTATTGTTGATCTTTTTGTAATATTTGGTATATGTTGGCTTTTTGGCTTTCGAAGGTTATTTGTGTAATTGCGAGCGTGCTAGCAAGGATTAATAAGTCCTTATAGAAAATTAATTGCTAACTAATTATCAGACGATTGTGTTTTAGTTCTTTCAGCCTCAATGAAGAGGACTTTTACTGGTGGCTTGATTTAGGAGAATTAAGCAAGATAACAATTAAATGAAGAACAATTGAAGTATTTCATTAAAATGAAAAACTTACAAGGATTCAAACTCAGCCTCGTAGAGGTTTACAGCAACAATCTACTACTTGAAACTACTCCTACGAACGAAGTATAGTGCAGGAATTTAAAGTACAGGAATGTAAAGAACAGGAAATGTAAGACTGGAAATGTAAAACTGGAAATGAAAATAGGTAGAATAAGACTGGTTTTTTGGATCTGAGTCTGGGGGCTTTTTCTGGGGCTTTCTCTGCTATTTATACTTTTCAAGGGTGACCATCGAACTGCATTTCAAATCGTCGAACTGCTCTTCCATGATCGCTGATCATGTTGCTTCATGATTAGCTCCACTATGCCATCACTTGTAGTTAGGCTTCCCTCCTAATTTTGAATTTAAATGTGAGTAACCGTTGAAGCCACATCACTTTGTATTTCTTTATTGATCCAATGCTACTCAGATCTCGTAATAACTAATACTGATTGCCACGTGTATGATCACGATCGAAGACTTGAATAATCTTCCTGTATTACCTTTATTATGCCACGCGTCAAATTGTAATTGGCTTATACGAAATACGTAGCCAACATTACCCCCCGCACTAATATACCCAATACTTGGTGATATTAGTGGATCAAGGCCTTTTATCCATGTCTTAGAACGTGCATGGGCTTTGCATTCTTTTAGGAATGCAACCGTCATTCATCATTTGCATTAAACTCTCTTTCAATCTTTTGAACACTCCCACCACCTTAGTATTCAAACAAACTGATACATTTTATGGCCAAATCAATTTTCTCCTCTATTAATCGAGCACACGAAGAGTCATCTGATGATGCTGTTCCTCCTTGAAAGAACCTCCATTCATTAATTAGCCACCTTTACCTACCTTTCTATATTCAAGTCATGGAAGCCTTTGCAAATTATCAACCCTTGGACTACGAACACATTGCCCTTAATCCTCTGATTCAGAAAATTACAAATATGGACATGGGAAGCTCTCCTTCTGATTCACCCTTGGACTACGAACAAACTGCCCTCAATTCATTGATTCAGAAAGTTGAAAAATGGACATTGGAAGTTCTTCTTCTGAGCCACAATCCTCTGCGTGGGATGAAGCCGTGGCTTCTTCTTCTTCCGAGGCTTCTAGTTGGGGAAGCTGGTCAACTTCTGAAACATGTGAACTAAGGGAGCGAATTAACCATCATTTTGTTGAGTTCACTGATCCTTAGAGTTCCCTTCCTATACGCGAAGCTTGGTGGTCTACCCTTACGTGTCCATCGATCGTCGACGTAGTTTAAAGGACAATCTACTTGTAGCATGGTACACATCATCCATGCCTACAAAGATAGTACGAGCTGTCCCTCGCCCAGAAGAGGCGCAGGGGTATAACCCATCATTCTTAGCCAAGAAGGCGAAGCTTTGCTCTTCTGACTAGCTCGATTATATTAATGCCTTTGTTCCTTCTGCCCCTGCTCCTTCTCCCGAAGTGGAAGCTTCCATACTTTTCCTCCGCCAAATCCTTGCTGGACAGAGAGACTGAGGCTTGCCCTCTCTGCGGATAAAGTGTTTCCTCCTTATACGCCTCCACCTTCCTCAACTCTAGATGAGCGGAAGCAAGCCCAGCTCCTGCTTGCAGCCTTCTCTCACTTGCCCTTCAATGTTCTTGAGGACGATGTTCCTCTCAAGAACCTTCGATGGGCTTGTGATATTCTGACTTGGGGTCACGTCCTCAACCCCCTTGCCCAAGCAGAGCTTCACATGTTTTTGGACCAACTCCCATTACTTCTTCACTGGCATCGGGTTTTTGTGGCCACCACTCAATCTTTGGACCAACTCTCATCCCTTCGAGTTCATGCCCAGTGCGAAGCAGAGAACCTCATTGAAGAGTTCGATAACTTCAAGAATAAAGACTCTGCGTACTGGGATGACTTGGATATGGACGAGTTGGAACAAGGATTG
The DNA here is from genome assembly GCA_030407325.1 of Camellia japonica. Taxonomy (NCBI): domain Eukaryota; kingdom Viridiplantae; phylum Streptophyta; class Magnoliopsida; order Ericales; family Theaceae; genus Camellia; species Camellia japonica. The sequence continues at coordinate 195,614,797 of JAPPVO010000031.1, read as the reverse complement.
AGAGAAACAGCATTCGAAATAAAGGCTGAAGAGCTCTTTTATGAAGTGAGAGCACATCAACTTCAGCAGCCACATCTAGAAGAAATAGAGGATAGAATAAAGAAAGAACATAAATTTATTGATCATAGTTGGACAAAATTTCATGATCTTGTTATTTATTCTATTCCTTACTTTTATGAACTTGAATTTGTACCCAAAGAGGGCCATTCAATGTAATTGCTTTTGATTTAATACAACTAAAACTTTTCCTTTGTTTGGCATTGTTTGATCTTGTCTCCGTTTGTCTTTAAAAGCAAATTTAGGGTTTCGAACTGAACAATCTTATCCTTCGAATCTGGACTCAATCGTTTTAAATGAAACATTTAAAAGAACCAATATGAACTTTTCCAATTTATGGAATATAGTTGACAGTTCTTGCTGATTTTCATTTAGAATCAGTGTTTCGAATTTAACAATCTTACCCTTTAAAGCTTATTTTTATCATAACCAACATATGGTCATGGTTAGTATGATCAATCAGTCTTAAATTGACCATTTTTGCTTCGAACAACAGTTCATGCTGTTTTAGTTCAAAAGACAATCTCTTTCTATATATATACAAACCAACTATTGGTTTTGATGTTTCGAACACCAATTCCCATCCTTAAGGGGTCTCAAGTTTTGCTTCGAAGGACATTACTTTCATTAAGAAACCTAAAACAGGTCTTTAATCTCTCTGAAGTAAACAAAATACTGGAGTATTTTTACATCTTTAAGTATGGAATGTGCTTCGAAGCCGGCTTCTCTGTTTCGAAGCCGTTGTTATTTGACTTTTGGCGCCAAAATCTGGTTTCGAAGCCAAATATTTTACTTCGAAGCTGGCCTCAACATCTGGGATGTGTTTTTTCCCTCCAAAAGTATCAATATTGAAGGAAACTCTTCGTATTTGTACTTTTAGTACTTAACGAATTACGTGATACATTTTCCAGACACAAAGGCTTCTAAAACCCTTTTATTTCGTGTTTTGAAATCACTCGCTCGTTTACCACACAAACCTTTTATCTCTACTGACCTTTCACTTCTCTCTACTCTATTTCCCAACTTCGTCTTCTGAGAAAGCTTTCAATCAATGGCTTCTTCTTCATTGAAAGTACCAGTTGTAGAGTGCGCGAGCCCGTCTGTAACCTTGAAAAGGATCATTAAGGCAGAATGTGAAAAGTACAAGGCCGGTGAGAAAAGCGCCATCGATGGACGCATCTTCATCCTCGACATCATGAGCAACATGACTATGTGCTTGGGCCCATCTTCAAGGAGATTCTTACTGAGCTTCTAGCGTTATATCCACGTCTAGAAGACCACTGTCTCCTTTACGAAGGTGGTCTTGACTGGGGAACCTGGAGGATGAACCGTCCCCACCGATGCTGGCCCACGGTGAGACCGGAGTGGCAAGAATGGTATGATCGGGTTGTCCCTGCTAGGACTTTGGACCTTCAAGAGCTCTGTCTTCTCGATGCCCTTCGACTATCCAGGTTTACCATCGCAGATGACCCTTTCCTAATTCCTGCTGCCCTTTGCTTCTGGAATTCTGCTTTTAATTTTTTCCAATTCAGATGTGGGATGATGGCCCCTACTGTTCTTGATATTTGCCATCTATTAGGATTGTCTCCCATTGGTACCCCCATTGGACCAGACTATCCTGACTTACCAGTCCCCTTTTCCCTCCCCTCCCTTAACTCATCTTACAGCGACTTTGTCAAGGCTGAGAATAGAAGGGAGGGCCCTGTAACTGATAGGGAATTCTTTTCTTTTATACTATATTGGCTTTGCAAATTCCTTTTTTGCACTTCTTCTCAAAGAATCATGCCTGAATTTGCCTCTCTTGCCAAAGCCCTTGTTTTACAGAAGAAGGTGGCTTTAGCTCCATACGTTCTAGGTCACGTATATAGAGCTTGTTCTCTTTTCTGTGAGAAACCCTTAGATGCCAATCAAGGGGGGCCATTTTGGATTCTTCAGCTTTGGCTTTTTGCTTATTTCACTGAGTTTCAATCCAAGTGCCTTAAATTTTTTGAGCCAAACCCTCTACTCATGGCATGAGGCTAGCCAATGCTTCACTTTATCCTTCCACCTTTGCTTTTTACTTTTCTTTCTTCCACCAACTTCCAGTTTCTCTTTCTTCTTACAGCTTTCGCCCCTTCGAACCCATTACCATTGGCCTATCTTGGTTGAAGAATTTCCTAAGTGATAGGTTCTGTGCTTCACCTGCTCACAAAGATATATGGGCTTCTATTCTGATCCCTAGAGAATTATTCATTGGGACCATGAACCCCAGAGCTTACAAATGCATTGCTGAGCTCTATTGTCCTGCTCTATTTGCTAGACAATTTGGCTTCTCACAAGGGATCCCAATACCTCTCTGCAGTAACATCAATCTAAGTCTTACCAGCAGGGATTTGAAAGTTCGAAGGTCCAGACTAGAAGAGGCAACTTCTAAGTTTATACAAGACTTGATCGATTTTGAGTATATCCCTTTCCTTCCTTAAGGTAACCTGTTGAAGAGGTACCAGAACTGGTGGGTGACCAATATGGAAGTATACTTGGCCATTTCTCCTCAAGACCTACTAATGGTGTTGGATGTGCCCAAGCCGAAAGGAGCTGGAGTTGTTACTTCTTCTACTGTTCTTACCACTTCAGTTCCTGTGTCTGCCACCACACAGTCTGCTCCTGCTGCTTCAACTCCTTCTAGAGTTACTCGGGCTGCCTCGAAGAAAGGTATATACCCTTGTTTCTTCTCTTTTTGCCTTCTCTATAATGCTTTTAGCCTTATCTTTAGTTCTTCTTTTGTGAAGGTGGTGCGGGTATCTCACAGGGAGATTCTCCTCAGAAGACCCAAGCTCTAAATCTTCTCAAAAGCAAACAGCAACAAAAGAAAAGGAGACTTTTACTTGAGCCTGAAAAGGAAGCACCTGAGGTTCAAGCAGAAGAAGAAGAAGAAGAAGAAGAAGAAGAAGAAGCAAATCAAGAGCATGAGTCACCCTTGAAAAGAAGAAAAAAAGTGATCGTCCCTTTTTCTAACTTGGTTCAAGATCCCACTCATGAGACAACTGCCAGAGTAGTAGAAAAGGAACTCACTTCTGAAGAATCCGAATCCCAGATTGAAGAAAGAAAATTGAGAAGGAGCAGGCAATACCAGTACAGAGAAAAAAGAGAAGAAAGATGACTGTCTTTCCTTCTGATTTGGTCGAAGACCCTATTCATGATGCAGCTGCCAAGGCAGTAGAGTAAGAACATTCTAAGGCCATAATTGTTTTTTAGAGAGCTGAGAAGAGACGACAGCAACAATTCTTAAAAGATGAAGTTGCTGCTGCTGATGCACTCCAAAGGGAAACTGCAAGAAGGCAACATATTGCTGAACACTATTCCCTTCGTAGCTCTTCTATTGTTGCTATCACTTCTGAAACAAGTAACTTCTTTCAAGCCTCTACTTTTTTTTCCTTGTCAAATTTTTGGTATTGAGACTTGACATTACTTTGTACTTCTTCTTTTTCAGCAACAACTACTGAGCCTATTCTTCCAATAAGGACTCCCTCAGTTTCAGTTGAAGTTGATCAATTGCAAAATGTGAGATCCATTCAGATAATACTCCCACTTCCTAGGCCTACATTTTCTGTACCCTCCTTGAGGCCAAGTATTCCTGCATTTCTTTCTTTTGGTTTAAATCCATACCTCCCTTACTTGTCTTTTGATCTATCTCAATTTAATTCTCTTTCGAGCCTTGCTCTTCCTTCTCCTCCTAAGGAAATTCCAGTTATTACCTTTTCTTCGATGGTAGCTGATTCCCCTATAGAGGGTGCTGGCAGCTCTCCAACTCGTAGTTTATTAGCTTTGCCTAGTTCCAGCCCTTCTTCCCTTGATTTATTGGTGGCTAGAACCATAGAGACTGCTGAAGATGCTCCACCCATTTCTCCTATCTCTATGCAGTCCTTTGTGCCTTCCACCAAAGCCCTTTCTGCCCCTTCATGTCCACGGATGAGGTAGACATTTTTGAAGCAAGACTAGCTAGTCTTTTTAACCTGCTTCTACCTCTCCAATGGCTAATGATGAGACTGAGCCATTAGTTTTGGCTGATTCCTTGCTAGAAATTTTTGATAGCTCTTCCTCCAGTAGTAAGCCTTTTTCACCTCTGATAGACTTAGACAACTGCCTAGAGCTATTGACATCCTTTTCGAGGATTCCCTTCGAGGCCTTAGAGAGACCTATAATAAGAAATGGCTTCCTTCAGTGCTGCAAGATTGTTGATTGACTGTCTCAAATCATTTATTTCAGGCAGCAGCCACTATTGACTTCTATATTAACATTTGCCATGCTGCCAAAGTTGCAGAGGAGAAATTGGCTAAAGATCAGAGCTTTGTTTCCACAGTGCATACTGAGGTATCAGAACTAAAGGAACAACATTCTTCTGTCTCCCGCTTTTGAACTCAACTACTGGAGAAGAAAGCTCAACTTGAGGAGGAGCTATCTGCAGTGAACCATGCCTTAATCCGAACTGACTCCAAACTGCAGATCACCAACCAAGGATTGGCTGACCGAAAGCAGGAAATGACCACAGCCATCCAGTTGTTCTCATCATTTAAGAATAGAACATCCATTGTAAAAGAACAACTGAGACATTGTAATGATTTCTGGGCCAATTTATGGCAGAATGTATTCAACTCTTTATGAGGAACAAATTTTATCATTTGAGTATTCTCGTGTTCTTGTACTTAATGTTTATATTATTCCTTGTGTTTCCCAAATGGTTGGAAAATAAGGCTTCAAATATCTGCCATTAATCTTTTTTGGATGTATGTATCCATTCAAATTTTTCAAATGGTATGCTCCAAAAGGCAGGACTCTATGAATTTGATATGGTCCTTCCCAATTAGGTGACCATTTGCCGAACTTATGACTTTTAATCCCTATTGTGAGTATTGTCTTCCATACCAAATCACCTTCATCAAAGCCAATGTATCTGACTTTTTTATTATAGTTTTTGGCTACTTTCTTCTTTTGAAAAAGAATGCTATTTAATGCCAAAATTCTAGCTTCATCTATGCTTTCTAATTCCAAGCACATACTCTGATGGTATTGCTCAGGATCTAACTGGTCTTGGCATCTTATCCTCAAGGACTTAACATTAATTTCCATAGGTAACACTGCATCATGCCCATATACTAAGGCATAAGGAGTGACTCTTGTGCTTGACCTTGGGGAAGTTCTATAAGCCCACAATACATCCAACAATAAGTTATGCCAATTCCTAGGATTGTCTTCCACAACCTTTTGTATTCCTTTTTTCAATGATTTATTGGATGATTCAGCTTGACCATTGGCTTGTGCATAATAGGGGGTGGAATTAACAAGGCTAATTCCAAACTCTGCCACAAAAGACTTCACCATTTTCCCATCGAATACTGTCCCATTATCAACAGTTATAGTCTGTGGGATACCAAATCTATGGATTAAATCCTTAATGAATCCAATGACCTCAGTTTGGTCTACAGCTTTGTATGGCTTAGCTTCAACCCACTTAGTGAAGTAATCAGTGGCCACCAAAATGAAACAATGATGCTTCGAAGAAGGTGGGTGTATTTTCCCCATCATATCCATGTCCCATCCTCTAAATGGCCAAGGCTTCACTACTGCATGCAAGTCAGTTATGGGCACATGCCTTATTGTGCCATGCTTTTGACATGCCTGGCAACCTCTTGCATATTCTATGCAGTCTTTAAGGATAGTTGGCCAATAGTAGGAATGCCTTCGAAGTAACCATCTCATCTTCACACCAGGCTGATGAGCATCACAGATGCCTTCGTGAACCTCAGTCATAGCTGTCAATGCTTCTTTTGGACCTAAACATTCCAGCAATAGACCATCTCCCCCCCTTTTGTAGAGAGCATTACCATATATCATGTATTGCATAGATTGTAATTTAATTTTTCTACTGGCCTTTGAAGATGGGTCAGCCAGATACTGCATTATTGGATGCCTCCAATCTTGTTCTTGTAAGTCATTATGATTGACTTCCAGGACCACATTCCTTTTATTTAAGGGTGGTATTAATTTCTGAAATGTTGTTTGGCTTATGTCCCTTTGAACATTATATGTCAACTGCATGAACTTGCAATCCAATAAGAATTTCCAGTCCCACTATTAAGGCTTCATATTCAGCTTGATTATTAGAACAAGTAATTTCATCCACTTTGAAACCATGTGTGGTTTCTACTCCTTGTGGTGACTTAATCACTATACCAATTCCAATTAGGCCATTGGCTTTTGATCCATCGAACCACATTTGCCATGGCTCAACACTAGCCATACCAAGTTCCATTATTTCTTGGCTTTCTGTTTGAGATGGATGGTCTGCCAAAAAATTAGCTAAAACTTGTCCTTTTACTGCCTTTTGGGGAACATATTTTAAATGAAATTCTGATAAGGCCAATATCCATTTGCCAATTCTTCCCTTAACATAGGTCTAAATAACATATACTTAACCAAATCTGTGATTGCGATTACCAAGACAGTTGTAGGCAAAAGATAGTATCTAAAAAATACAATGCAGGGCACAGCTTTTCTACAGCTGAGTATTTACATTCACAAGAATTTAAAAACCTACTAAGGTAATAAACAGCTTGCTCCTTGCCTTCTTCATTGTCTTGGGCTAAGAAAGCTCCCAATGAATCTTCTGCTGTAGCTATGTACAACTTCAATGGCTTGTTACCCTTTGGTGGCATCAGCACTGGAGGGTTGGCCAAGTAGGCTTTGATTCCTTCGAAAGTAATTTGATGCTCTGCTGTCCACGCAAATTCTTCTTCATCTTTTAGCTTGATGGAGGTCTGGCTTCAATGATGGCTTTGGCTTTATTCTGGTCAATCTGTATTCCTTTCTTGTGTACTACATAGCCCAAGAAGTTTCCAGATGATACGCCAAAAGCACACTTAAGAGGATTGAGTTTCAACTTGAACTTTCTCATTCTTTCAAAAGCTGCTTCTAAATGAAACAGATGCTTCTCCATGGATTGGGATTTCACTACAATGTCATCAATATAACACTCTAAATACCCTCCAATGAGGTCATGAAAGATAGTGTTCATAGCCCTCTGATATGTAGCCCCAGCATTCTTCAGACCAAATGGCATTTTAACCCATTCGAAGGTGCCAATATTCCCAGGACATCTGAATGCCGTCTTGTGGACATCCTCCTTCGCAATGCAGATTTGGTTATAACTAGAATGCCCATCCATCATTGATAAAATTTGATGCTCTGCTGAACTGTCTACTAACAAATCCACTACAGGCATAGGATACTCATCTTTTGGAGTCGCTAGATTTAAGTTTCTAAAATCAATGCATATCCTCATTTTACCATTCTTCTTCACTACAGGTACAATATTGGATAACCATTCAACATACCTGGCTGTCCTAATAAAGCCTGTCTTGAGTAGTCTAAGAATTTCCTCTTTAACTTTCTGAATCACTTCTGGACTCATTCTTCTTGGTTTTTGCTTATATAGCTTGAAATTAGGCCTCATAGGGAGCCTATGTTCTACTAATGATCTATCCAATCCTGGTAGTTCATTATAAGACCATGCAAAACAATCTTTATATCTTTTCAGAACAACCAACAACTTGTCCCTGTCAAGAGCATTTAACCAAGCACTTATATAGGTGGGCTGTTGTATAGAACCTTCCCTTAAATTTACTTCTTCTAAGGGGTCTTGTATTTGAGAACTTACTAAAGCTTCTTCTTTGATTCCTTCTGCCTTCGAAGCAATCTTCTTGCTTTGTTCTGCTCCCAGGTTCTTTAATTCCACATCTTTACCCTCCTTCTCATAGACAAAGTCTGTCCACAAGGCTTCTTCTTCCTATATCTCCTGGACTTTTGTTTCAATGTCCAATGCACAGTATTTATCAAGGGCCAAAACTCTGATCTGTTGCTGCTCCTGCTTGCAGCCAATTATCATGGCTTCTTTCTCTTGCTCTTGCACTTTCTGGACTATTGATTTTACATCCAATATTGAGAACTTAATTAGAGCCAAAGACTTGGCTTCTTGTGCTTCATCTCTCGGCCTACAACCAGGCATCATTGTCATCCTTAATGACAACCTCTTCATCAGCACTTTCCTGGACTAAGTGTTTCAGGTGTGTCACTTCCTCATCAGCCGTCACTTCGGCTGAGCCATCAGGTTTCCTCAGTATACTGAGTGGTGTCACTCCCTCAATATACAATTTGGCCTCTGCGAAGTCTGTACAGGCTATGAAGGATTAAGGATCTACATCAATTTCCTTTATCTCTCCATTGCCCAAGGCTATCATTATTTTCTGATGCAAAGAGGAAGGCACACATTTGTTAGTGTGGATCAATCTCTACCAAGTAAAGCATTGTACTTAGCATTGTTGTCGATAACGAAGAATGCCATCATGCAGTCCCTAGTTCCCACACTCAGGTTAATGGGCAGAATTCCTTGAGCCATTTGTTTGTCTCCAGCAAAGCCAGCAATGGTTGTGCTGGTTGGGATTAACCTGGGGTTCCTTTTCCCTAGTTTCTTCAAGGAAGATTTCGGTAGTAAGTTCACCGCTGCCCCATTATTCACCAAGACTCGGTTCAATTGTATCCCATCGAAAAAGGCCTTGATATACAAGGGCTTGACATGCTGTGTCATAGAGTTCGAGGGATACTCAAAAGGATATGAGAGGTTAATACTCACCTCTTCTTCACTATCATATTCAGTTTCCATTGGGGTAGCCATTCCGGAATTATCTTGCACCATACTCACTTGTGAGTTTTCTCTAGAGACTGGAATTGGGTCAATTTCTTGCCCCTCTTGGTTCTCATCTCCAGCTTGGAATTCATGTGGTAGTATGTGTACCATATTCACTGATACTGAGCCAAATTGGATGGCCGGCTGTGCCTGTTTCTCCTCTTGGCCACCTTGTTCAGTCACTTCAGAAGCATCTTCCATGCTGTATTCTGGCACCTCATCACTAACGGACTCCTTCGAATGGTCTTTTTCGACTGGCTTTTCAACCAAAAATGTTTGTTCAGCGATGAAGGCTTCGAGCATTTCTTCCTCAACCATTCCTTTCTTTTGGCCTAGGCCAACTTCTTCTTCTGTCTCGCCATCACTCTCCATCAACGCCTTTTCCAATCCTGTTAAACTGGACTTCTCTCTGGCTTTTAGTTCAGAGTGAACTTTGGCCAACTGTTCTCTGCTGCAGTTCATTTTGCCTTGTAGAGTTGGTTTTGGAGTATGGTCTGACTTTGGATTCTTCTTTCCTTCTGTCTGGACCAATGAAGAACTCTCTCTACTTTCTTTCAAATCTTTCTGGTACTGAGTGTACCTACGCTAAATCTTTCTCCTTTGTGATCTAGAAATTACGGGGACCATATCTGGTTCCTTTGTTTTTGGGTGTTTAAGTAATACCTAATTGTTTGGAGCCACCAAAAGAGGTTTGACCATTCTACCTTGGTTTCCAACAGCATCTCTCTGGGTGGACACTTCCCTAGGTTTGTTCTGCATCACAAACCAATCTGGAACTCCAGGTACCTACGAACTTACTGACTCAGCTGTTGAACTGTTTCTTTCCTCCTTCGAAGCCATCTTCGAAGCTGGATGTGAAGGCTATTGCTTGGCCCTGACTTCTTGTTTTGGGTCTAACTTAGACCTTTGATGAAGGTAGCCACTTTCTGTCCTGCGTGATGCTGGTCTAGGGGGCCAATCTCTGGCTTTGATCCCATAAACTGAGCCCCTCTCCGACCTCTTTTCAGAATGACTGCTCTCCATTCTGTAATAATTAGGTGGCCTGGGCTCATATAAAGGCCTCTTGCCTTTAGAATGCATTCTATCAGCTGTTGGCTCAACCATTAATGGCTGCTGCCTAACACTAGTTGGGTATGTCCTTTTGTTATGAGCACTGGTTGGTTTAGGACGTCTCTGTACATCCCTGTAGTATTGCTTCCCATCAATCGGGAGCCCTTTCAGCCACTTATAGCTCAACCTACACCTGGGACACATTCTTTGGATAACTGCTGCCTCCAAGGAATCATCATCCAGTGCTTCTTCATCAGAGTCTTTTCCCTGACTTGTAGAGCCTTGTCCAACAACTGGCAGACTTCTAGTGTCTTTCTTAATAGTAGGCTGGCTGGCAACATGCATTTGCACATTGACCTCTTCCAATTCCTGCAGAGATAAATTCTGGAAGTCTGGTACAACAACATTAGCTGCACTTTCTCTAACTTCTGGAAATGAATTACTGTCGATCCCCATGGCCTTTTCTGCTTTAGCTGGGAATTTTAGACTTCCTTTCCGAATTTGTTCTTGGATCTTGTCTCGAAAAACAATACAATTGTTAGTCGAGTGAGACCAAGAATTATGCCATTTACAGTATATTTTTCCTTTAAGTTCATCTGGAGATGGAATTTTGACTCCTTTTGGTAACTTAAGGAAGTTGGCCGCAAGCAAATGATCAAAAATGTCATCTGCCTTAGTTAAATCGAAAGAGTATTTCCTATGAAGGTCTTTCTTTTTAAACTGTTGGTCGATTGTTGTATCCTTATGAATTAATGCTTCACAGATCACAGGTTCTTTCCCCACAATCTCTACTGCATCGATCTCATAATTAGGATCTCTATATATGTCTTGTACGATGCATTATTTCGATCTTGCTCCTCTTCTAGCAATGCTTCGTACCTAGACACCTTATAAGTGAGTTCCACTAAGTCTCTGAACTCAGTTGAGTCAAACTTTTTTCGAAGCCTAAACTCTAAGCCATTTTGAGCCAATCTCACGAATTCTGGCTCTGGTAGGATGACTCTACATTTATTTCGAGCCCTTTTAAATCTGGCAATAAACTGAGCAGCCTTCTCATCAGGCCTTTGACTCAATCTTGCCAAGTCTGCCATGGAAACTTTTGGCTCCGATTGGAAGAATTGGGCATAAAATGCCTCTTCCATTTGTTGCCAAGTTTGGATAGAGCCAGGTGTAAGGTTAATATACCATACAAATGCTCCCCCAGTTAGGGAATTTGGAAATAACCTTAACTTCATATAGTCATTATTAGTAAATTCACCGCATTGAGCAGCAAACCTAGCAATATGCTCCACTGTTGATTGGTTTCCATTCCCATAAAAAAGGACAAAATCCTGTATCTTGAAACCTCTTGGGTATTCATGTACCCTATCTACCCATTCTGGGTATGGTTTCCTGTACACAGGAGTCTGGACCCCCCGAGCCATCGGTTCACACATCTCTCTAACAATGTCAGCAATTTGGTCCCTAGGGACCATATTTTGTGCCTGCTGAACCACTACTGGAGGGACAAACACAGGATTTGGTGGACAACCTTGTGCCTGTGGTCCTCTTGGTCCATAAGGTGGTATATTTAGGACTGGTTGTCCCTGTGGTGCAAGGTGCTGTGGGGGTGTAGGTAACCCCTTTGAGCCTGTTCTGCGAAAGGACCTGTGAAAGGTGCTGGAACAGGTGTTGTGTCTCTTCCATTTGTAGGAAAACCTTCCAACCCCCCGGGTATAAATTCGAATAAGGGATTAGTGAACCCCCTCGTGCCAGGTATGGTTTCGAATGTTAGATTTGGAGCCATTCTTATGTCATTTTCTTGTACTGGGCCAGATCCACCACTTTGCATGGCTTCACTGTTAAGTACGGAGGCATTTTGACCTACTATAGGCCTCGAAATAGGTTCGTACCAAGACTGAGGTAACGGTCTTTCATAGTTTTGATTACTAGTTTGACCATTAAAATGTCAATTAATTTGCATAGGCTGTTTATCTCTAGCCAATCTTTGCTGAGGGACATTTAAAACTTCCTCCATGTGTCTTGTGTTTGTTGGTTGGTGGTTATTCATTCGATCCAAAAAGGATGTTGCTCACCTTTCCATCGTGTTCATTAACTGCTGTCCCATGGCATCTACTAGGCCACCCCACGGATTTATTGGCTGAGTAGATGGAACAGTGAATGGTCCAATTCCTTGGTCTCGTCCAATATTATGAACATGTGGTACTTGTTCCGAAGTGCTGGTTTGTTCGACCATAGGTTCTGATAGAATTGGCGTCTCCATAGGATGTATTACCACATTATCCTCTGGATTAGGTATTTCTACCTCTCCTTCTGCGCCTTCTTCCAGGCATTTATTTTCTCCTTGTCTCCTACGTTTAGCCATTTCAATTAGTCCCACCGGGCGTGTCAAAAATATATGTTGGTTTTTTAGCTTTCGAAGGTTATTTGTGTAATTGCGAGCATGCCAGTAAGGATTAATCAGTCCTTACAGAAAATTAATTGCCAACCAATTATCAGACGATTGTGTTTTAGTTCTTTCAGCCTCAATGAAGAGGACTTTTACTGGTGGCTTGATTTAGGAGAATTAAGCAAGATAACAATTAAATGAAGAACAATTGAAGTATTTCATTAAAATGAAAAACTTACGAGGATCCAAACTCAGCCTCGTAGAGGTTTACAACAACAATCTACTACTTGAAACTACTCCTACGAACGAAGTACAGTGCAGGAATTTAAAGTACAGGAATGTAAAGAACATGAAATGTAAGACTGGAAATGTAAAACTGGAAATGAAAATAAGTAGAATAAGACTGGTTTTTTGGATCTGAGTCTGGGGGCTTTTTCTGGGGCCTTCTCTGCTATTTATACTTTTCAAGGGTGACCATCGAACTGCATTTCAAACTATCGAACTGCTCCTCCATGATCGCTGATCATGTTGCTTCATGATTAGCTCCACTATGCCATCACTTGTAGTTAGGCTTCCCTCCTAATTTTGAATTTGAATGTGAATAACCGTTGAAGCCACATCACTTTGTATTTCTTTACTGATCCAATGCTACTCAGATCTCGTAATAACCAATACTGACTGCCACGTGTATGATCACGATCGAAGACTTGAATAATCTTCCTGTATTACCCTTATTCTGCCACGCGTCAAATTGTAATTGGCTTATACGAAATACATAGCCAACAGTATAGGTGAGATTAGGATTATACTGAGCTTGTTTTGGGAAGTAGGTAAAAAATTAATTTATTGGTTTTTTTAATTTTTTTTAAAAAAATATGTAAAAAAATAAAAAAATGATGTAATTCAAATAAACTAATAAATTAATAAGCTGACTACTTTCTTTTTCTTTTTTTTTTTCTTTTTTTTCTTCTAATCGCCAAAATAAAAACAAAATAGTACTTGTAACTTTTGTTTTTATTTTTTTCCGGTTTTGGTTAAGTCTTTTGTATCCGAGTCTGCAAAGAAAAACAAGCAAAGCTTTTTTTTGTTTTATTTTGGTTTTTGTTTTGGGGTGGGTGGTCCATTGATTTCAATCATCTAGCAAAGCTTTCCAGCATTTAGCAAACAAACCCTCGTCCCCATTTCATCACCATCACATGGATATACGACGCGAGTTTGGCAAGTGGTTCATGGTGAATCATGGACATTTCACACGTGTCGAGGCTTAAGTAAAATATCGTGAAATTTATTAAAATCGCATTGACTTGTATCAATTCGTATCGCTCTATCCGCTAACTATAAATTAAACTTTAATATTTATAATCTGCATTTTAAATTGCTCCGCTTCGCTATAATTAATAAATATATATTTTTCAATCTTAAATGAAATATCAAAATAAAAATGAGCGTGGGACATATTTAAGATATGAAATTTATTACAAATTAGTAGTTATATATATAAAATATATTATGTAAAATTAGTTTGTGTTATATACATAAAAAAATATTTTGTAAGTTAATGTTATATATTATGTAAATGTTTGATAATTGGTTATAATATTTTTTAATTCGCCAATCCATTCAAAACTGCCCAAATTGTGATTTTTCAATTTGTCAATCCGTCAATCAATTTGTAATTTTACTCTCAAACTGCTTGAACCGCACCACGCACTCCCTAAAATGTGTGAGAGAGTGATATGCGAAATGACATAGGGTTGTGTTTTTTACACCAATAATATCTAGGAAAATTGCTCATTGTAATTTGCCATTGAAGTTCGTTTTGCCAATTTGATGTTTTTTGTAGTTTTCTTTTTAAATAAAATTACTGTTAATTTTTATTTTTATTTTTATATTTGACAAATATTAAAAAAATAACTTTTTTTGTTATCAAAAATTTTAAGTAAGTTGATGTATTTTTTCTACTTTTTTCTGTAGTATTTTTTTATATTTTTATTTTTCGGTGTACATTTTAGATTCTTCTAGGTTAGAAGAACTTTAAAAAAAAAATTAAAATAACTTAATGTAAATTTAAAAAAAATTACTAACAAAAAAAAAAAAGAAAAAAAATACTTTTTAGCAATTGCCAAATAAAGATGAATCTTCTTTAAAAAGTTGATTTTTTTTTTTAAATTTTTATTTTTACTATTGTAAATTGTAATTACTTGGGTTAGAGCTCTCCTTTATTCTCTCTCCTTTTCTTTTTCTTTTTTAATAGGTGAAAATTAATTATTAGTTACCAGATTAATTTTTGAAGGGATTGAAGAGAGAGAGAGAGAGAGTTGTATTGTCATCCTCTCCCTTACAAGCATCTAAGCGCTAGGGCTCTCATTAATTATCAACTAAATAAATCATAACTAAATAATTAAATTTTTAAAAAATCATAACCAAACAAAACTTAAATATGTCACACATGACATATCATTATCATATAAAATAAATATGTACCAAATACTCAAAAATCAGATACTTCAGTTGAGTACCTACCAAATTCAGTTATGAGACCCAATAAGCAATTCCCCAATTTAAGGGTGTTGGACTATTACTAACTACTTCTAATAGGTGCAGATATCTCACATGCTGCCCACCATTTGGGGTTGTCATTGAAGAAGAGATGGAGATGAAGGGGGTGGTGGCTGGCTATATATGACGTGGGGACACACCTATGCTACCATGCTTACTTGATATATTAGGCAGTTTCTCATTAATACTTTTTGGATGCTTTTACTGTAGTCACTAAGATTCCTACCATTTTGGTAACAAAATCCAAATCAAATCTACCCTCTCCTCACTCTGTGTTTTGAAGCCATCTTCTTCACCTCTCTTGTAACTTAAGAGCAAAGTGTCTCTTTCATTGTTCACATCTTCATCCACTCTATGCAACTACCTCGATAAGAAAAATTGATAAAATTCAATCGTCTGTTTGAAATTAATAGATGTTTTGATTTTTAGTCATAAAACATTATCTATTTTGATTTTGAAATATTTTATAGCGATAAAGACCGAACTAGCTGGAGTATTATATTTAAGTCCTTTATACTTTAATTTTTTAAGTACTAGACAATTAATGACCAATATACATAGTTTGTTATACAAGTTAAAAGAGACACATTTATATAAGCAATTTCTATCATTTTGCTTCATTTATTTCATATGTGAAATTTTACAAATTTTATAAAACTTCTTAAAAACTCATGTAAATCCCTCCTATAAATTGAAAAATTGAACCGGATCAAAGAATTTGGTTCAATGCTAAATTTCTTCTTAATACCAACTTTGTTAAATTAGTGTCGGCAGAGACGATATCCTCCTGCGTATGGTGCATTGACAAATTTGATTAAAGAGTTTGGTGCAATGCTAAATTCCTCGTCAATACCAACTATAAACTGAATTAGTGTCGGCAAAGACGATATCTTCTTGCCTAATGTTGCATTGACAAATTCAATAGGTTTTTTTTTTTTGAATGGGAAATTTGATAGGTTAAAGGGTCACTTCAATTGATTAGAAGTTGTTTGAGAAGTGCTAAATTAATATATTTATTGACTTTTTACAAAAAAAAAAAAAAAACATAAAATATGAGTTGAAATCAAAATGATATGATAGAAAGATAATATGACCCAAATGGGATAATATACTATTTTAACACATGCCAAACAAAGCCTAAGAACCAAAACTAAGGGAATCTCATATAAAGCCTCAATAATTCAAACCAAGAAGAAAAAACAATACAAGGGTTTAAAATCGTTATTTCCTAATAAAATTGTGCCAATTTTAGAATTCAACAATTCTAAAAGGACTTGAATTACACTTTACCCCTTAACTAATACTAAATATCATTTTTACCCCCTTCAATGTTAAAAGTGTACATTTACATTTGTCAAGCATCAAAATTATTTCACTTTTATTCCTATCAAAAAGCAATATTTATACAATTTTTGATAATTTACAGGTCTAAATGTATAATTTTAAAATAGAAATAGTAAAATAAAATTCAATAATAGTTAAAAGATGATAATTTGGGAAAGACTATAGTATACACCCTTCAAAAGATGTATACCATATGCACCTTAGAGTTATAGAAGAAAATGACATAATTTTATACTTTCTAAGTTATAACTAAAAAAATAAAAAATAAAATTTACAAGAACAAAACACAAAAAAATCATAATTAAAATTTCAAAATAATGTTATAATTAAAAAAAAAAAAATTAATCAAAACTATAAAAAAAAAAAATACATAACTAAAGATACTATATACATAACAAAATTATCCATTATATATATATATATATATATTTATCGCCATTCAAAATAAAAGTAGGGATTACACCAATTTTTTTGTTTTTAGTACATCGGAAGGAAAGGGAGTGCGGACTACGGATTACACCATAATAAAAATCGAAGAGCAACAAACCCGACTCAAAAAAAAAAAAAAAAAAAAAAAAAAAAAAGAAAAGGAAACAATGGAGAAGATTGGGACATGATTCATTGCATCTTATCTATATTATTTCGAATGGTGATGAAATAACCATTTGGTAAAAAAAGAAAAGAAAGATGAAAAGGATTGTATTTAACAAAGAAATTACTTGAGGGAGAGAGAGAGAGGGGTTAATAATTAAGATGAAAACAAATAAAAAGAAAAATCGAAAATAAGAACAATGTAATCAACTCGGCGGAGGCCGAGTTGAGCTGAGCTGACTTTGAGGCCCGGCGCTAGAGCCGGCGCCAGACAGAAGCTCGGCGAGGGCACTCATGGCTTTAACCTGCATCTCAAGAGCAGCGATGTAATCGGTTGCTTCTTCTAGAATCACCGGCAACGGTTCTTTCCGACAACCGGGAACTAACCGGCCGAGAACGCGAACCTTCCTCTGCATAGCCGGTAAGTTCTTCGATTTCAACCGCAAAATACTCACTCTCGGCTTCTTCGACCGGTTACTTCCGGTGACTTTCACTCTCTGCCTCTTGTTCTTCATGAACTTGAGCTTCAGCCGGTTCGTGAGTATGGCGCGGCTCCACCTGGTCTTTCCCTTGGCAGTCACTGCTAAAACTCTGTCGGCGGCTTCACGCACGGCTCGGCCACGTCGTGGAGCTGCCGGAGAAGAAGACCTCAGGCGTACTTGACGGAGAGCGTGAAGGAGCTTGGAAGAGTATACTTGTTGTTGAGCTTCGGATTTCCACGGCGTTGAGGTGTTAGGATTCTGAGCTTGATCTCTGTTGGCTTGGACTTTCTTCTTCTTTCTCCTCTTCGACGATTCGCGTGCTCTGTCTGAGTTTGTTACAGGATTCGAGATCAGAGTAGACGCCATCATCAACCTTACTCGAATCGGAACGATTTTTGAGTACCGATTCGGATCTGATCGAATCACGTATATATATATATATATATAGATTGACGAACAACTGTAGATTCAGTCACGTGAATAGATGATTCCAATCACAACAAGAGAGAGAGAGAGAGAGAGAGAGAGAGAGAGAGAGATTCAAGACAGAAATACGTAATTTCTGTTGAATTTAATTAGAACGATGAACAATTTGAAATCAGATATAAGAAAACTTACGAAAAAAATCATAAAAGTTTTGATTTTTTTTTTTTAAAGCTAATTTTCGGATCAAAATCAAGTAATAGAAGAATTGAAATGATCGCAACACACATAAGATCGTTACCTGACGGAGGAAAAGGAATGATCGGAACAGTTGCAACCGATCGATTGAAGAGATTCAAAACCTTGAATCGATATTGAGATAGAGGCGAAGAGGTGGTGGTTTTGGGTGGTTGCTGGGCTGTGTAACGCTGGGTGGAGGGGGATGGTGGTGGTGGTAGTAGTTAAAGGGCTTTAAAGGGAATCACAAAGAGAGCACGCGGATTGGCTTAAATATCAGTACCTGAACTGAACCAGCACTAAAAGCATTAGGATCCATTTATGCAATGCTTTTGCCTTTCGGGTTGGCCCGGTTTGGCCCGACTTGATATATCTTTTTCTCTCTCATAGAATTCCTAGTGGGGATGTGGTTAAAAACTCTTAAAAGAAAGTAATGTCACTTAAACTTAGATTATTTAGTAATAAGTTGGTGATATTTTATAGACTCAGAACATGATCCTTATAGATAATGCCTACATATATATATATATATATATGACAGGAAGGACACTTACCAATAAAATTTACCTCAATAAAACTTACGTATATATGAGAGTGTGGTAGGGATAAAAAATTTACAATTAGAGAATTACTCTTAAAGATAGACTAGATCAAGAAAGGAAAAGAAATTCAAATGACTAAGTATGAAGAGGTCAATTGAATAGAACCAATGATCGAGAAAGATATGCCAGTTAAATTCGTCGAGACAAGAAGAACAAAACTCCTAATTAAAAGACATCAAGGATCAAGCAGAATGAAGGTGAAATCGGCGATAAAGCAAATCATATTGCTAATCAAATGTGATTGACTTTTGGGTAGCAAACGACAGCGTGCAAAGGTTTGTCAAAGCCAAAATAATGACTGAACTATTTTTGAGAAAAACATTCGTTAAAAAAATCACATACCTAACTATGGCCTCGTTTGGGAAGTGACTATTTTAGAGGCTTTTTAGCTTTTTGGCTATTTTAGTAGGCTATTTTGGTTTTTGTGTTTGGGAAAATGAGATGAATTTTTAGTTGAGTTGTTGTATTGAAAAGTGTGTTGAAATGATGTTTGAATTTAAAATGACAAAGTTGTCTCTAACTTATAATTTTTTAAATTGATGTAAAGGGGTAAAATGGTAATTTAGCCGTTGATGATGACTTTTGAGGCTGTGACAGTGTAGGCACAGCCTACACTGTCCGGCGCTGAGCCTTTTTTTTGAAAAAATCTGATTTGGAGGCTTTTTGGCTAATAACTCAAATCAGGCTATAATAGCCTCAATCACGGTTTCTCAAACAGCGCCTATATAAAGAGGGAAAAGCGAAAATGAAAGAGGTATGAACAATCACAAGCACCAATATTGAATTCTTACATAACGACACATTCCACTAACTTGACTATCCAAGTTTCCTCCGGCCGAAACCTTTCGATTGAGTAGCTCTCACCGTTGTGCTCTTTTGTAAAAATATGATATTGTTTTTTACGATGAAGAATTTACTCTTTATCGCCACTTCTTTCACTACCTCTATCTCAACCAATACAATTATTAATATATTAATTTCATAATCACAATCAAAAATTGAAAAAAAAAAAAAAATTCAATCAAAACAAGTAAAATGTTGAAGTTTCAACGAGTGAACTATAAGATTGAAGCAACAAGTCAATAAATGATTTTTATTTGTAAGAATTAAAATGTGGCATAATAGTGAAAGTTCATTGCTTTTAGCCGAAAACACAAACAAATAACAAAACAAAAGAAAACAATGTCACAATATTTTGATTTTGGGTAAACAAATTTAGACTTGACAACAATAAACTTCAAAGCCAATAGAAAAATAAAAAAAGAAGTGGTGACATGGATAAATCTTACTGGTTAATTTGAAGGTGTTGGCATCCACTAATTGACTGTTATTTGGGTCCCACTCAAATATTTTTGATCTCATACCGTGCAATGATTATTGGGTGGTGGTTGATCATGCTCAAAAGAAATGATAAATAAAGGGAATGCATGTGGTTGTTTTTCTGGCACTTCCATCTTCTATATTGTATTTGTTTTTTATTTTTGCTTTTCAACAGTATCTTCTGCTTTGTTCTATTTTTTTTTTTGTTTTTTGTTTTTTTTTTTTTTTCAGCAATGGTTGGTAGCCCGAAAATACATGGCTCGAAACACCTAAAACGACGTTGTTTTGACATTTTCGGGCCATTTGAGCCACAGAATTTGTGACCACCAAACATTTTTCTTTTTTTTTTTTGGGGGGGGGATAACTTACTTTGACCTGTACAGAGGTTTGAAAAAAGTAAGAAAAAATTTCATAATTTTGATATAATTATATAAAATTTTATTTTAGTAAGGGCTAAAGGTATATGAAGATATATGTGGTTCGGCTATAAGCATACGTCCATGAGCAAAGAACTGCAAGGGATTTCACTATTAAAAGAGAAAAAAATTACAAAGAACAATTGTCTTTTTTAGTTAGGAAAATGTTTGGTGGCACTAAAACTGCTGGCTTTGTTTTTTTTTTTTTTTTTCTTACCTGATATAGAAATTAGTACCATTAGTACCCCTGAATTTAGTGCTACAAATCACAACCGTTTTAGTTATATGGAACAAAAGTTATCTCTAATCGCATATCCTCAATTTTCAAAATAAACCATAATATATATTAAGATCCAGAAACAACAAGAGAATTGGTTCATGTGAGTCGATAAGGGGTTTATAAACAAGAGTCAAGTAAAAAATAAAAATTACTTATATCTTTTAAAATATTTGACATTAGCATACATGTTTTAAAGCAGCAATTGAGAGTAGCATTGTGAGAACAAAAACAAGTAACCATTAGTTTATCATTGGTTAAACCAATTTACATGCTCAAGCTAAAATATCTCATTTAAAAAAAAATAAAAAATAAAAATCACTTGATTTGTCAGATTTGCATTGGGTTAGATAGACTGGGTAGAAACTGTATTACCAAGGTTGAATACAATAACAACTTACATATTTAAAGAAATAAATCACAATGAATAAATAATTATCCCACTTCCTCAGAACAAAATAAAAAGGACCAGGAACAAGTTAACTCGGATTATAAAATTTTAAGTAAAATGTAAAATAATTTTATTAAGGGACAAATATGTCACATCCTGCATTTTTATCAGTAAATGAAACCTAACTTTGTCTCCAAATAAATAGAGATATTGGTATTTGTCTAAAGTAGATTAGGTTCTAAATTAAAAAGAAACAGTGATTTGAGAATTGACAATCTGACCATGGTTTCATAAGAATGAATGAATAAATGATTTTGTTATGTTCATAAATATATGTTATATTTGAAGTAATCATGAACCTAATCCACATTCTCCACAAAATCATGGTACCCATGTGTATTCAATAAACTATTCATGAATTACATTTAAGAAACCTTTAGGCTTGGTTTGGAAAGTGGATTGGCTTTTTCGCTTTTTGACTTTTTTGACTATTTTAACCTGGGCTTAAAAGCTTGGTTTGGGAAGGGCTTTTTGGCTTTTTGGCTTTTTTGAGTTTTTTTGTGAGAGAAGAATGTAATGATTATGGGTTAGATGTGATGTTTTGTTTGTTATGGCTAAAATAGTTTATTTTGTTTTTTGTGGCTAAAATAGCCAAAAAAGCCTGCAAATCCACTTGCCAAACACAGGCTTATGCTGTGTTTGGTTGGGGGATTTGGGAAGAGATTTGGAAAGGGAAATGGAAAAGGTAGGTGAAATGTGAATAAAATATGCCTATATTTCACCTAATTTCACACACCTTTTCCCTTTCCCTTTCCAAATCTCTCCCCAAATCCCCCAACCAAACACAGCATTAAAGAACTTTAAAAATAACTAAAATCATGGTACCCATCTGTATTCAATAACAGGGGTGATTCGGCCCCCGAATCCGGGGCCCCCGAATCCCCCTAATTCCCCTTTTTAGTAAAAAAAAAAAAAAAAAAAAAAAAAAAAAAAAAGAAAAAAAAAGAAAACAGTTTCCATAAAAGGAAATTAGGGGGATTAGGGGGACTTTTTTTGAGGTCCAAAACATTTTTCATTCAATAAGCTATCCATGAATTACATTTAAGAAACCTTTAAAAAACTTTAAAAATAACTAAAAACACTAACAGGTATTATTATGTGCAAGAACAGTTGCCCCCTACCATGAGACACCATTAAACAGTGATGAGCACTAAAAGGGGAGAGAGACAGGATGTACTCTGAAGGAGTATTGTTAGAAATACCAAATTTTCTAATAAATAAATGACCAAATGTCTTACATGGGTGTGAAGTTCACAAAAGTGTAAGGTCTACACCTATATGAGACATTTGATCATTTATTTAGTAAAAAATTTGAGATTTATAGCATTTTGCACTCTGAATAAAGAGTACATGGGTTGAGTTGCTAATATGGTTGGATTTGGTTCCCATCCATATATCGTTAATATGGGGCATTGTATGATTAGGGAAGTGTGGATATTAATAAATACAAGATATTAATCACAGATCCAACCTAAATTTTGGAATAAGGATATTTTGGTATTTGTGACACGTAATTCAAATTTTATGTATATATAGTTGGGGGTGACTATCATAGTATTTTATTTGTAATTCTTTTTTATCATAATGAAATCACAGTAATATAGATGTAGTCCTAATTTTTAGGGTGAACCGTGAACCATATAAATTTTGTATTTTTGTCTGTGTCAGATTTACAATTCTTATTTATTTTTATTTTTTTAAATTTTTGTACCAATCTTAATTAGGCATTCCACAATTCCTAAGATGGACAAGTATAATAATCAAACTATCTTATTCCTAAGATGTCCAAGTCAATATATGGAGTTTATAATTCAGAAACTATTGTCTATTTATTAATAATTAACTCTTCCATTCGTAGTATTTTTAGTGAGATAAGCTAAAGTAATTTATTGGTAAAAGGGGGAAAAAACAATAATAAAAGTTCTTTTCAATCCATTTCATTATGTAACTTTTATCTCCTGAATCAGACAGCATATCCAACAAAGGTCAAACGATTGCCAATCCAAGCATTCACCTTCCATGGATTTTTCTTTTTTGGATTTTAAGGCTGGCTTTGAAACCAGCTTTTTTAGGTACTTTTGTTTTTTATTTGTCATTTTTCAATTAATATTATTTTTTTCAAAACACTATGTAGTTAGTAAAAATATCTAGAAAAGTTACCTAGAATTTGAATTTATGGTAAATTTAAACTTAGTGTGGTGGGAGTCACACATAGAATGAATCTAATTCATATATTTGAAATTTGAAGAAAACACATTGAACCACACAAATTTGACATAATTATGTTAACTTTTTAATGTTTTAGTTCACATAATACTCAATCTTTTTTTTTATCAATAATTCGTTAATTTATAT
The DNA here is from genome assembly GCA_030407325.1 of Camellia japonica. Taxonomy (NCBI): domain Eukaryota; kingdom Viridiplantae; phylum Streptophyta; class Magnoliopsida; order Ericales; family Theaceae; genus Camellia; species Camellia japonica. The sequence continues at coordinate 195,591,525 of JAPPVO010000031.1, read as the reverse complement.
AAATGGAAAAATAATGTTAATATCTCTTTTATACTGAAATGTATATTTTACCTTATTCTTGTATCTTCACACTATTTTGTATTATTTTCGATCATTTTTGTGAAGCCAAGTATCACATTGCCTAAGTACTCTAGTCATGCAAAGACATCATTTATGTAGGTCTCAAAATGTTTTTAAAAGTATTTAAACTATTAAGCTCTCAACTTCTAAAATTTTTTGCTACGTTATTGATTAGAAACACAACATTGACAACATTACTTTAATATTCTAAGACTATTCAATAATTACCCACAAAACCGAACTCTTTTACTTCACCTCACATCACACCAAGCTAATCTTGTGGTTGGTTTAAGTTGGCTTCCCAACTTTTATAACACCAAGAACGATTATAAATATTTTAACAATAATTATATGGTCCAGAAAGGGAATTGGAAAAAAAATTGAAATATTATATCTATAGTTAATATTTAAAGTTTGTATGGTAGGTTCAATCTAAACATCAATATAAAATTTTGGATATTTTTTAGATATTTATATCTGGGATTGTATTATTGCTACTATTCTAAAGTAAGAGTTATGTTTTTGTTTTTTTTTCCTTTCGGTAAGTAACAGTGACTACAGTCTAGTGCTCTTTAGCAGCATGTGACAGGCACCAATCATTGACCAGATAGCAATGAAAGCAGAATGACTGAATCAGTTGATATGTGCTTTGTATTGTAGGTAACTAAACAAAATAAATGGATATTTTTTACAAAAACGTGTAGTCATTTTCTTCTGAGTTCGGATCCAACCAAAAAAACAGGGGCAAAAAAAAAAAGTATATACTTTATGCTCTTTTTTTTTTTTTTTTTTCTTTTCCTACTCAAATTCAAAATCTAAACAAATAACTAAATAAAAAATAATAAATAAAATGTTTTCTAACTTAAAATAGGCCATCCTTTTAAAAAAGAAAAAAAATAATAAATAGGACAAATCTTGAAAGAAAATGCTTTGCAAGTAAAGTTTGTATGCTGAATCAGCTTGCATCAAAATGAACACAAGGGGCAACTTATGTGTTTTTATATAATTTTGGTGCAAGTAGTTGGCTTATACAGCAAAAATCTACATGAAGTATAATTTTATTAGTATATATATCTCTCTCAATGCTATAATACAAAGCAACAATAATTAAAAGCAGCATATTCCTACTTTCAGTGACACTTGCAATGTCTTTAACATTCTAATAATCTTCCAATAAGCACAATATTCTGCTATTCAAGTAAAATCCAAACTAAAGCACTAAGATTAGCTAAAGGATAAAGGAAAGAATCATATCATATACAATCAGCATTTTGATCATGAGAGTGTAATGGTTTTTGCATGCCTGAGCATGTCATATTCCATGAGGGTGCACTTATCCTAGACTTAAGAGTGCATCCAAAAATCCAAATATGTGTGCATATATGCAAGTGTATGTGCAGATAACTTGATATACATTGTTGGGTCCATTTTCTAATAGCTTAAGCTTTTGGAACAATTGGTGACTTAACATTGTTTCAAAGATTAGGTTAGGGGAGGTCTTGCATTCAAATCTCTCCATTTGCATTCTTTTTTCTCTGTATGTATGGATGTTTACATCTTCACATGTAAGATGGAGTTGCACATGATTTTGGGACAATTGGTAACACAGATATGTATACCTCTATATGTTACTACTAAAACAACTTCAAGCATTAGGCATAAGGAAATGAAATTACTTCCACATATTTGTTTCTAATGTGTAAAAAAACTTCCTTTAATTCATTTTCTGTACCTTATATTTTCTTTTTCCTTTTCTTGTGCCTTTCAAATGCTATGGATTTCAGATAGAATTATTTAATTTCGTAGATGCCCAAAAATGCCTGAGTTCCTGCATAAGAAAATTTTATTTGCAGAGAAACTTGTTAATGGGTGTGCCACATAAAATAATATTATTATAGAAAACCTTAGTCACTAACAAAGAATTTTGCTTTCCTAAATTTGGTGGATTACACCAAATCATTGCCTTTAAGTACAGTTAAGTGAAGTTTTAGTGGATTACACCAAATCATCATCTTTAAGTTTCTCTCTCTCTCTCTCTCTCTCTCTCTCTCAATTTGTTCTATTCAGCATCTAAAATATTTGTTGGGGTAAGAAAACTGCATACCGCATTAATGATCTTTTAAATTGTCAAATTAGAATCTTACCTGCAGCCTCTTATAACCACTTCCAAATTAAGAGTGTGGTTTTCTTCAGTTTCAACAATTCATTGAGATTCCTACTTATCTCTTTTCCAACAAACTTTAATGGAAGAACAGCCTATGAGACCTTTCTTTGATATGCTTTCATTATATTCAATGACTAACCAGTGAATTATCAAAGGATCCAACCAATTGATATGACAGCTATTATGCTCTTCAAGGCTTGTGATTACACAATTGAAAAGTGACCACATGCATTGTTCCCTCACATGGATGTAGATTAATATAAGTCATTCTGCCTTTGCTGATGAATTACCTTTTGACTGCTTAGGTTTGACTACTTTTACTTCTATTATATTTCTTCTAACCCGTTTGTTAATGGGTGATTATACTATAGCGATAACCCAGGTTTCTTTATGGCAGTTGAAGTTTTATGATTTAATAAATCATAATGGCCAAGTCTTCTTCTATTATTGATTTGCCAAATTTCTTAGAAGACTGTTGCTTATCTATCTCCACTGAACCCGCTCCCTCTACATGTCATACAATTAAACAAGTCTAATTTGAGAAATTCCCTATTTTGTCACAGGTTTCGTTTCTACTGAAGTATTGACCATGTCTTCTAGATTGTGCAAATGTTTAGACCTCTAATTGGGATAATTCTCATAAAAAATTTAGGGGGGAAAAAAAAAACAGGATAATTCCAAACTCAAATTTCTTCTGTTTCGTTATTTATATATATATATATATATATGGAGGATTTGGTCAAAACCTTCTCATAATAAAATTTTAATGCATTAAGGACAAGTACAAAAAGTTTCTTTTGAAAAGTTTAATACATACCACTATAATCAAAATATTAAACTTTAAAATAATATAACTTTTGATATAAATGTCAATTTTTAATAAAATTAGCATTTTTAGAATCCCCTCATCAAGATCTATAAAATAAGATTCATATTGATTATGAAATTCTTAAAAAAAAAAATTATTACCGTCGAAGTTGATGTAAACAGTAACAGTAAAATGTTACTCTGTTTGAGAGTAACATGTTATTCTGTCTCACAGTAACATGTTATTCCGTTTGACAGTAGTAACATGTTATTCTCTCTCACAGTAACATATTATTCCGTTTGATTGTTACTCTATTTGACAGTAACATATTACTATGTTTGACAGTAACATGTTACTCGAGTACTACATATTACTCTGTTTGACAGTAACATGTTACTCGGGTACTATTGTCCCCTCCTAAAAAAAATAGATATTTTACTTTATCCTTATTCAATTATGTGTTTTCTCCTTAGAGGATTTATGAAGCAAATAAATTGAGTTGTCTTTTTCACCAAACAAGGGTCCAATGGAGGAGTTTTGGCTAAATTTTTCATATCTATATATTATATAAGGAAAAGAGGGTTCTAACTTACAAGTCTTGTGGGAGCTCCAATATTTCAATCTTAATTTCCTAATTTTTTAATTTAAAAAAAAAAATTCTCAGCACTTATTGACTTCTTTAAGTTTTTTTTGACTGCTTCTATATATACTCTTCTTCCATACACACTTTTTTCAACTTCTCTCATACCTATTTAATTTTTTTAAAAATAATAATTATCCCTTAATTTATAAATTTCAAATGGAAAGATAACAAAAATATTTCATAATCTGTCTATCCTAATCTCTCTCATTGATTTCCAAAAGAAAATATTAAAACTTGCCTTCCTTCTCTCTCCTTTAAAAAATCAGAAAATATTTTTTATGAGAGTTGTGGGTATCTATTTATATCTTATATATTATATTATAACATAACAAAAAAAAAAAATTAAATCAGATATACAAACAGATAAAATTAATAAATATGATTTTTATTTATTTAGTTAAAATCTTTCTTTTGCCTCGCAATATCCAATTCTAAATTTTAAAAATCTTTAAAGTCTATTTAAACAAATCTAATTTGAAAATATCTCACACCATCATACTTTAAATTAACAAAATTCACATGTCTATCACATATCTAACTTACATCATAACTTACCTAAATAATGATAATTAAAAACAAATAGAAATCATAGATAAATTAAATTAAAAAAATAGAAACTCACAACTCCATCTTAAATAAATTGATAAAAAAAAAAAAAAAAAAGAAAGCACACAAAAATAAATAAGATAAGAATTTAGATATGGATTTCAAAAAGATATGACAAAATCTAAATTTGAATTATGATTTAATAATATAATTATTTATTTTTTTGATGTATATTTATCAAAATTTTAAATCTCTTAATGAGACAAATTATTCAATTTTCAAGTCTTATTTAAAGAATAATCTGATTAGTCATCCCAACTTCTAGATTTCGCGGGCACTGGCGGAGGAACTAACGGATTAGGTGGGGCGAGGTCTAAGTTGTTGGGGGGTAATATCGTACCACTCCATAAATTGATTTGTTTTTTAATTTTATTTTTGTGCCTGTATGATTCTCTTTCTCTATTGTTGGTTTGGTTTTGGCTTTGGTTTTAGTGAGATTTATGTGTTTATTTATAAGTTTACAACGTGGAGAAGAATTATTGGCAATGATGTTCGCAATCGAAGCATCTATGCCCATTCTATACCAATGGTTTCGATCGAATTTTTTATTTTTTATTGTCATTTTATTTTATAGAAAATATAAAAATTTATTGGGAATTCAAGATTTCACTATAACATTAGATTTTTGTATAACTAAGTAAATTTAAAACTTTTAAATATCATTATGTTTTTTATTTTTATCATATTTCGATCCTATTATACCATTACTGTTATTTGTTAATTTGTTAATCACAATTCTATTAATTGAAAATGAAAGCTTAGTATAACTTTTCATGTATATTAATTAATTTGTTGCAACTATATTTGTATATAATAGCATAATATATCGGGATAATCTCTGAATATAATTTTTATTTTTTTATGTGATTAAAACAATCAATCTTAAAATAGTATATAGAGGAGTTAGATGGCTTCTATTATCCCAAAAAACCCAATCTATTTTTTTTTATACTTTTTAATTTTTTAAATTGAAATGTCAGTTGTTTATGTTCACAAAACAAAATTGATAAACACATATCCAAATACTATACATTTTTTTTCTTTTTCTTTTATTTTTTATATTTTTTTAATAGGCAGGATATTTACAAATGAATGCTAGACACCTGAAAAAACTTTTCATAATCCAACTTATAATGATGTGGTTTTAAGTGTCAATTTTTATATAAATATGAGAAGAGAATTAATCAAATTATACATTTCAACCAACCACATACTCAAACTTTCACTATTTTAAGATGTTATTTCACTATAATTCCAATTAAGAGAATCTTCAACCCTTAATATTTTTTTTATAAAGTTATAATTTGATAAAAATTTAAAAAGATGAAACGTTGGAAATTATTATTTTTTTCATCAAAATTGATGAAAAGAAGAAAAAAAAAATTGGGATAAGAATGAAAGTTCTTTTAAAAATTGATAAAAATTTAATAAAAAAGTTAAAATAATTCATATCAAATCAAATTTTTTATTCAAATTTAAAATTAAATTAGATAAAAAGAATTAAAAGAAAATTATGAAAGGTTGGAAATATTCTAAAACATTCTTATTTGTAACGACTAAAAATCCATGTACATATTATATTTATATTGTATTTTTAGTTATGAAATTAAAACCAAAAGAATTGTAACTTAAATTATTGGATTAATAACAAAAACATCACATCAATTATTGTTAAATATCATTTCACTTCATATTTAATAATAAAATTATATATTTGTCTTAATTATAACTTTTAAATTTGCATATTTTCGTAACAAGAAGAGGTATATTATAACTCATGTAACCTCATTTAATTAGGTTTAACTTCTTTTTTTATTACAAATTATCAAAATTGTATTAAATAGATTTATATATATTTTTAATTTTTTTTAAACTAATAATTTAAAAATTTATAAACATAAAATTAACTTATAAATTTTATGTATACCACAAAACAAAATATTAAATTACATCAACATATTTATAATGATTTTTTTTTTTTTTAATTTAACGGTTACCACCAGTATATATATATATATATATATATTTGAATTAGTTACTAACTTCCTTTGATGGTACTCATGGTGACTCAGAAAGGCAATCACTTACTGGTGTCTGCAGTTATTACAGGTAAACGTCTATTAACAGAGTTGACGCATGAGAGGACAAGAGAAAGTTGTCAACAATGGCGGACACTCACTAACACGTGGAGGATGTTGAGATGTTGCCATCAAAAGTGGACACCCACCAACTGGTTGGTGCAATTGGAACGTAGGGTGGGGCTGGGCTTCCAGTTTGTGTGCATCCCAGTCACAAGCTTTACAGTTTGAGAACAACCTATCTCAAACGAACCTAAGGTTTTTATTTAAGTTACAAATCAAGCTGAGAGAAATCCCAGGATTCCTTCATCCCTGGGGATGATATTTTTCATAGTAAATTTTATTGGTTGTATGAATAGGAGAATTATAGTTCTTGCTATCATGAACAGCAAGTCACAATGTCCAATTTTAGTTCTCTGTAACTAGGAATTTCCGCAATGACTGTTTGTTTCCTTCTGATTCCAGTGTAGGTCAATAATAATGAAACAAAGCAGTATGCTTTTTTGCATTTAATATTTTAACTCCAACACCATGCTAGAGCAAACTTATTGATGTATTAGCAACGGCTCAAAGGCAAGGAAATGTGGACATCAGAAATGTTATTTGAGATTACACATATATACATGTTGCACCAATTTCAGAAAAGAGAAGTACAGAGGTTTGAATTGATCACACTTGGGAAGGGCTATGGGACACAGAATGGAATATATCCTCAACTCATTTACTATAATTTTCTTTCTCATGCAAGTCATATGCATATCACTGTTTTTCTGTAAGAAATGTGAGATAAATCATTGTTGGTTTGCAGCTTGAATATTCATCTCTGAGCATCACAAAACCAAACCAAGCCTTAAGTTCCATCAAATGAGGTCGGCTACATGATTGCAAAAGATAGATAATAATAAAAAAATGCAATTATTCAGAATTTCAAAGGACACCTTTTGCTTTGGGTATTCATAATGCTTGATCCAACAAATTCAGATGAATTATCTATTTTACCAATAGAACACGGTCAATTTATGACATAGAGATGTCAAATGTTGAGCAAAATCCTAGTGTAAAAGCAATGTCAAAGTCTGGCAGTGGTTTACCAGTTTACCCAAACTTAGCAGCATATTTTGAGGCGAGAAAACGAAACCAAGTAAGCTGAACAAGAAAAAAATCTTACCATCTCAGTGACGATCAATTTATGATGGACCACCACACTAGATGTCATGTTGGTGGAGGTACACTGAAGGAGCTTTGTCCCCGAGAACTGAAGTGAAGAAACATCGAAACAGCAACGATCCACAGCAAGAAAATCATAAACACAACTCGAGTTTTCATGGAAACAAGTTCACTTAACCCATCTTTCTCTTCAGGCAAAGCATTGAATTCCTCGATGACTACCTCAATTAATGCATTCAAAAGCTTCTTAGATTGGAGATCAGCACTCGTTGAATTCATAACTTGAATTCGAGCTTGCTTGAGATGATTCACCACCACCTCTGCCTCCACAGAGACAATGTCCACACTCTTTTTGGATTTGGCAGATCTGCAATGACCGACTGAGACATCAACTACTTCATCCTTGTCCACAGTGATAGTGGACGACAATGGAGTGAGATCAGATAGAGAAAACGCCTCCAATGAAGGCGAAATCACCTGATTCGGTGATGCGATGAAGCTCTGAAACATAAACGTATTCAAATTCACGCTCAAAACATTTACAAATTACTATCCGAACAATGCTTGTAAATCAAACAATAAGCAACATTGAATCGCGAAGTACAAAAAATAATGATCAAACTCTATGCAACAGTGAATAAAACACGACCAAACTATATGAATCAATCACTCAACGAGTAGGAAACAGAAACATATTCAAATTCACTCTCAAAACAATAAACAAATTAGTATCAAAACAGTGTTTGTCAATCAAACAGTAAGCAACATTGAATTTGCAAATTGAATAAGGCAATAACGATCAAACGCTAAAGCAACAGTGAATAAAACACGATCAAAAGTATGAATCAATCACACAAAGACTAGGTAACATTCAATTGAGAAGTGAAATTCGGATTTACCTCTGCGGATTCACGGAGTTGATTATCCTCGGAAATCTCTGAGATAGAAGAAAACTCGACCAAGTCTTCTGAAACCGATGTAAATACAGAATTCAAGCATTTTTGGCTGATCTGCAACAGAAAAGTAGCAAAATGAGAGATTTGAAAATTAAATCCACCTGAAATACATAGATATATGTTTGTAGAGAGAGAGAGAGCAGACAGCTAGGGTTTTGATTATACTCTGTGCGGCTTCTTAGAGTGTTCGGAGATGGACTTGGATCTGCGAATTTTTGAGTGTTGATGTTCCTTCTTTGGAGTTTGAAGCTGGTATTCCTTCATCTCTCTTCCCTCTCTTCTCTGTGATTGTGATTCTATTATGGCGGGAGGATTTCAAACTTGTAACAATAGTGAGAATGGTCCCCCTTCTCGGGGTTAGAGACCGTTCGAGTTGAACTCGTGTTTCAATTCGGTAGGTAAATAAATTAATTTTGAACATATTTTAAACAGTAATGCTTGGTGGCCTACATTTGAGCCTCACAAATTCAAGTTACAAATCATTTTTCTATTTTAAATAAAATTTGAACAGTCAATTATTCGTTCGGCTCAATTTGATAAACTTAAAATTATATAACAATGTTGAACTACTCGACTTGACAAAAACTCATTTGAAATCAATTCAAAATTTAATAAATAAACTTAAATAAATTTTGAAGATCGTAAAGATTTTTAAATCAAACTTAAACAGTCACCTATTCGACTCGTTTATTATCTCTATACCTCCTTCATATCATACTACTATCCATATATCCTTTACAATAATACTTAGTAGTTCGAATTTTCATGACCCGAATGGCTCGTTTTGATTCATTTGAGCCATTCGAACCACACAAATTTTTGTTACCAAGCATTTTTCTATCCCTTAATACTCTATTTCGTGAGTCTCATATAGGACTCACACAATAATTTGAACCATTCCTCTCATAAGTTTAACACTAAAGATAAATTGTATAAAAAATTCAACTTCATCAAATATTATTTGACAAAAACAAATTATATTTTATTTTTTAATATAGATGCCAATTATGAGTTTAAATCGTTGATTTTATAAAACAAAATAATATTTATTCATCTGTTTATGAATGTCTTATGACGCTTATTTTTAACACGGATGATCAAATGGTCTTCATTGCAAAGGTTGTGAAATGAATAATTTGAATCATCGTCGTAGAGTATAAAACCCACAAAATAAAATATGAAAGAGATCCAACGAAGCCTAATCGTTTGATTAGTCGTTTGGGCCAGGCCGAGCAACCAACTAAGCTAGTTACACTTTGTTAGAAAGTTAGGGCTAATAGAATAATTATCAGCAATTTTATGAACTTAAACTTATTTTCTCATGAGTTTTTAATGATTTTTTTTTTTTTTTTACGGATTTGCCAATCATTTTAAAAGTGAAATTTGTTTGATAGTTTAAGAAATAAAACTCAAACGAACATTTGTTTTTTTTTTTTCAAAACTAAATTTTTTTCATAAAAAAAGAGAATCAATTACAAAAAAAAAAAAAATAAAATAAAAAAAATTAGTTTTGAGCAGAATTACTTCAATTATAAGGCTTTTATGAAATTTGGTATTACTATTATGAATTAAATTTATCATAGTTATAAGGTTTTGTGTTGTATAGTTATAAACCAAATTAACATTAATTATAAAAATTAGTAGTGCTTAATTATGAATCAAAGTGAGGCTTTTATAATGTTTTTGGTCAAAAACTATTTTGGTTGTGTTGTATCAAGATTTGGGGTGGTTGTTGTGCGGGGGCACAACAGCTACTACTATGCAGCCAAATTGGTCCATTTTGGAGCTCATTTCGATAATTCGAACCATTTACATTTTAAAATACATTAAGTGGAACATACTTGTAAAAAATTAAGTTAATCGGATATCGTTTACCTATTCATCCACTCACATTTGTATCTACAAAAATAAATAGCAATTGTGATTTAAAGTATTAAAATGAATACAAATGTGAGTGGATGAGAGGGTTACGATATCCGATTAACTTAATTTTAGAATACAGTGGCTGTTGTGCCCCCGCACAGCAGTCACCCTAAATTCGTTGTATCACCCATTAATATTGTTGAACCCTAACATGGAAACCTACAAAATAAATAAATCATTAAGTGTTCAAGTTGGCCCTAGTGGCTCACTAATTATCAATCCTAACCATCATTACTCCATTGGTGGCTTGAACCTTTCCAAAATGATGCAAAGACATTGGCAATCCCCTAATGCTCAAGCCCTAATCGTCTTCTTAATGCTTGAAATCTTATCTAATTGTGATTTAAATAGCACTATCGTTTAATGCTCAAGCCCTATTGTTTACCCATTCATTAACTCATATTTATATCTACAAAAATAAGTAACAATTGTGATTTAGAGTATTAAAATGAATACAAATGTGAGTGGATGAAAGGGTTAATGATATCCGATTAACTTGATTTTTTACAGGTATATTTTACTTGATCTATTCTAAAATGTGAACGGTTCGGATTATCAAAATGAGCCCATTTGGCTACACAATAGTGGCAGCTATGCCCTCACACAGCAGCCACCCCAACTTCGTTGTATCACCCATTAATATTGTTGAACCCTAACATGGAAACCTAATAAATAAATAAAATTGTTCAGATTGGCCCTAGTGGCTCACCAATTATCAATCCTAACCATCATTACTCCATTGGTGGCTTGAACCTTTCCAAAATTGTGCAAGGACATTGGCAATCCCCTAATGCTCAAGCCCTAATTGTCTTCTTAATGCTTGAAATCTTATCTAATTACCTTCTTAGTGCTTGAAATATTGTCACCGAAATACTATGTGCACATCACAGAAATGTACATAGAAAAATTAAGGGTAAATCATCAATAAGTCTTAATAGTTGAACTTAATTCTCATCAAGTCCTATTGAAAATGAATCCTAGTCAAATCGTTGTTAAAAATAATTCTTTCCGACGATTTTTTATATATGTCGTTAAAAATTGACAATTAGTGACTTTTTTTTTGTCACGATTTTTATAAATTATCGCTAAAACTTACAATTAGTGATTTTTTTTTTGTGACGATTTTCAAACTATCGTTGAAAGTTGAAAATTAGTGACCTTTTTTGTGACGATGTTTTTAAACTGTCACTAAAACTTATAAATACTAACATTTTTTTGTGACTAAATTTTCAAACTGTCACTGAAAATTAACAATTAATGACATTTTTTTAATAATGTTTGATGAAAAACGCATTATCATAAAATTTATTGGACAATAAGTTCACATATTATGATCTACACATAAACTCCCCAAATTAATGCATATTTCATGTTCATTATGGGCTGTTCCTAGGGGTGTGCGCGGTGCGGGTCGGTGCGGTTTGAGAGAAGAATAGAAACCGTATGGCGGGTGGCGGATTGATAAAAGTGTCACTAGAATTTGCCATTTTTCTTATCAAAAATCGACGGTTCGGTTGGAAAATAATGGCGGATTTGCCTTGACGGTTCGGGCGGATTGGCGGTTTATAAAAAATATAATTCAAATTACAAAATTTAAATCAAAAAGTAAAAAAAAAAACGAGAGATACCGTGATGTTAAGCATCTTGCGAAGCTTTCTTTTGATGCAGCAAGTGTAGCAACAACATGATAATATCAACGACTATGCCATAAGTTCATTACAAGCATCTGTAGAAGCTACAATGATCAAATACAATACATAAAATTAATATCATTCAGGGTTTACAATACATTGAAAATGTTTACTGTTGAAAAGTATTTAGATTGATAAGTGAGCTGATGCAAGTTTGCAACATGACCAGAAAAAAAAAGTTTGAAAAGTGAATTGGAATCCAATTTTATTTTGGATTACTGACATCTTGAATTCCCCTCGAGCAGTAATGTAATACTATATTCTAAGGTATAGAACAACAAGCAAACTTAAGTAAAAAAGAATTTTTAGAATCTTATAAAACATGATTTAATAGCGGTGCGGGTCGGTACGGTTTGGAAGAAAAATAGAAACCGGCGGATTGATAAAAGTGTCACTAGAATTTGCCATTTTTCTTACCAAAAACCGGTGGTTCGATTGGCAAATAATAATGAATTTTCCTTGGCGGTGCGGTTCGGTGCGGTTTTGGCGGTTTCGGCGGTATTATGCACACCCCTAGCTGTTCCTAGCATTATTGATATAGTAACAAAATTCGCCTATATATTGACATGCACACTTGGAATCCATTATTTTCATCATTCATACATCCCTTTTTTTTTTTCAAGCAACAAGAGTGGTATGTTCTGTAATCCTAGTTTTATTTATGCAGTTGTGCTTTTGTATACTTAGACTTCCTAATTTGTTTTACATAACTTCTTTTAAGGTTAGCGACGCGGCTTGAACCATGAAACCCTTTCTACTAATCTCGGTAGTTTTCATGTCGATATTGGCAACTCTACAAGCCAATACAAAAAGGCTCACTTTGGTGGATTATCGGCTTCCATGTGATGCAAATCGTAGTCGAAAGGTTAATATTGGTGCAAACAATAAGGGTTCAAATGAAAAAAGTAAAAGTACTAGCATTGATGCGGAGAGTGAGCACAATGATGATTATAAAGTTGAGATCCAGCGCCTCCGGAGGAACACCACTCCTGTGTATGTCCCCCAACCAAGGGTTAATGGGATGAAAATTTTGTGTTGTTCCTAATAAAATGGTACCATTGTTGAAAAAAAAGGTATCAATATCAATATATAAGCAGTGGGTCTACAAATTTAGAAAAAAAGAAATATCATAAATTTATCGAGAATGCAAAATGGAAATCTAAAATTCATTCATGAAGTGGGTCATACAAAAAAGGTTAAATCTTCGTCACAAATCTGTGTATTTCTATATCAATTTCTAAGTTTATCTTCAAAGTCTAGAGAATTTTCCATATATAGTAGTCAAAAGTGTGTAATGTCTCTCCTCCCCCAAATATTAATTTCCAAAAACTATCAATTGGATCAACAATTTTAATGTAATAGTGTGTTTGTCCAATTATAGACAATTATGCAATAATCTAATTACTTTTTTTTTTTTTTTTTCAAAATGGTTACCTATACTTGTGACCAGGTGTATGTGTGGTGAAATTCTGGCGATTTGAAAGTAAAATTACAAATTAAATTGTGAATGACAGATTGGCAAATAAGCAAACCACAATTTGAGTGGTTTGAGGCGATTTCAATTTACTAGTTGATTGAAGAATATTCTTAAATAATTATCAAGCATTTGCATAATATATCACACTAATTTGCATAATATTATATATATATATATATATATATACTAGAAAAAATGCCCATGCAAAGCATGGAACATTATTGTAATAAATTTACATTTCACAAATATAATATTTTTGTAGTAAATTTAAATTTCACAACTACAATACTTTTAGTTTTACTGAAAATAATATTTAGTTTGTTACAAAATAGATAATATCATTTTATAAAATATAAATTCTAAATTTTTAATTTTGTCAATTTAAACTCTATTTTTTTTTTTTATATATCTGTTTTCAATATAAACCAGCTGTCTATTTTTGTTAAGTAAAATAGATGGGGAAAAAAATATTTTAATCATTAAACTCAATGTAGGTGTATAAAAAATATGTAAAATATTATTTTTATTGAGTTTAATGATTAAAATATTATTATTTTCGTCAATTTTACTTAATGAAAATAGATAGATGGTTTAGATTACAAACAAATAAAAAGATTAGGGTTTAATCTAAAGTTTATTTTATTATAGGGTTCAAACCCTTGGATGTTTTTAAATAATTTTCCCTATAATTATTATATTACATTTCACTTTTATTCCAATAAACCAAACATTACTCAACATAATTGTTTACAAACAAAAAAATTTATACAGGGGAAAAAAATATCTATAATGAAGTGTTAATGACATTTTTGAAATTATGAAAATAATGATAGATTGTATTTTGATTGAAAATGAAACAACCAAAAGAAATTATATTATTCTATATATAAATTTGTATAAAAATCTATTGAAAAAATTACAAAAAATAAAAATAAAAATCCCAAGGTTTGAACCATGTAACAAAATAAAATTTTAATTTTATCAATTTAACCTCTAAACTTTTGATTTGTTTTCAATCTAAATTATTTGCCTATTTTTGTTAAATAAAGCAAACGAAAAAATTTATATTTAGTCATTAAACTCAATGTAAGTGTATAAAATATTTAAAATATAATTTTCGTAGAATTTAATAACTAAAATATATATTTTTCATTTATTTAACTTATCAATAATAGGCAAATAATTTAGATTGAGAGCAAATCAAAAGTTTAGGATTTAAATTAATAAAATTAAAAATTCAGAGTTTATTTTGTTATAGGATTCAAAGTTTTTTTGTTTGTAATTTTTCCCATTCTATTTGTATATCATTACTCTTAAATAAGAATTGGAGATTATTGCATCCTGTTTGATTAGGCTGCAATAAAAATATTTAATTATTTTTTACTATTAATTGGATAAAAACGAAAAATAATTTAAAGTGGCATAAGAGTATCTTCAACAAATATATTATTTTTTAAGTGATTGCCTAACAATATTTGATATTTTTAATCTCTAAACACTCTCATAAAATTCTTATTTACTTGAACAACCTTTGATATTGTCCGATCCAACACTCACTTAAACTCTACCAAATATATATCTATGCACTTATATATAAGAGGGAGTTGGGTTGTGCTATAACAGCATGACTCTCTGTTTTGTCAAATACATAGGTTTTTTCTAACAATAATATCCTTATCATACAAAGTAAAAAGTTTAAAACTTTACTAAATATATTTGTAAAACTAGCTCAAAAAAAATATTTAGATATTAGTATTTGTCATCATTGAATAACAATAAATGTTAATATGACGTACAATACTTTATTATTATTTCATGTGTCATAATTTTAATGATTTAATGGATCCCTACTCATATTTATTATGAATAAAGTATTGATAGATAATGACTCAATTTGGCATCACTTGTAACTGAGTTTTTATGATTATAACATTTTAGATTAGTAGTTTGAAATAATTAAAATAAGTTCCAAATTTGTTTAGTATAATTTTTTATATTTTGTTTTTTAAAAAAAAGGTTAAATTTGTTTGGCTACATGTTATGTGTAAATATCTAATATCCACTAAAAAATTAGAATAAAGCTTGGTAGCTCGAAATTTTCGAGGCTCGATTGGCCCAAAATTTAAAACGATGTCGTTTTGAATTTTTTTTTTCCTCCTCTCTTTCTTCTCGTTGTAACAGGTTCTCACTGAAACAGGGAAGAGAGAAGAAAGAGAGAAGAGGGAGGAAGAGAGACGATGGGCTAAAAGGAGGAAGACGGAGGCGATGAGCTGTGTATATACACAAATCTGTGTATACACACAGAGCAACGATGATGGCGATGACAGTGATAGAGGGTTTGCGACGGTGATCTCTGTACAGTGATCTCTGTTCCTTCTCTTTTCTTCCTCCTCTTATTCTTCCTCTGTTTCTATCTTTTCTTCTTCTTTATTTCTCTGTTCTTCTCCTTCTTCCTCTGTTTGTTTTTTTATTTTGATTTTAGATTTAGATTTTGATTTGTGTAGATTTGGAATATCTGTGTAGATTTGGTTTGTTTTTGTGATTTAGATTTTGTTTTTGATTTTGGGATTCATTTTGGGATTGAATGCAACTCGAGCCCTAGTTTGTTTTTGTTCAGAAAGGATTGAAGTCAATATTTACGGATTGTTTTTGTTCATAACTGTGTAGAAGGAAAGGAAGGGAAAGGATAAAGAAAAAAAAAATTCAGGCCATTCAAGCCTTGGTTTTTTGAGCTACGTAGCACGACTACAAAAATTTATGATTAAGACAAAGGAAATAGAGTTATTTTGTTCATATGCATTAACTATTAAGAGTCTTAAACAAGTTTCAAAAATTATATTTTACAAATTAAAAATATTTCTCATTTTTTTTTTAATTTTTCAAATTAATTGACAAAATGCAATAAATTATAATCTAAAATTGCAACCAAACACAATTACTAAATTTTTTTTATTACATAATTGATTTATAAGTGTTATCAAAAGGGACAAAAATTATAAACAAAATATAAAAATTACAAAATTTTCCAAGCAATGAAAAAAAAAAAAAAAACACACACACACACACACACACAAAACAAAAGACAAGGGCAAAAAGGAAAAACAAAAAAGAGAGCCATGCTACTGCAACACAACCCAACTCCCTCTTATATATATATGTATAGATATATAACACAAACTATTTTTTCATAATATTTTTCATATATATAACTATTAATTTGTAACAAATTTCACATCTTAAATATCTTTTACACTCATTTTTACGTTGATATTTCATTAGATATTTAAAAATATATATTAACTATGGCAAAGTGGAGTGGTTTTGATGACGGATTATAAATTTCAAAATTTAATCTGCAATTAGCAAATGG
Organism: Camellia japonica; assembly: GCA_030407325.1. Lineage (NCBI taxonomy): Eukaryota > Viridiplantae > Streptophyta > Magnoliopsida > Ericales > Theaceae > Camellia > Camellia japonica. The sequence goes on along the minus strand of JAPPVO010000031.1, from coordinate 195,574,582 downwards.
ATCGATACTAATTGGTGTCCATCGGTGCAATTTTAACGAATTGGACGGTATTTTGCACCGCCCTACTTGTCACCACTTATATGATATTTTGATAAAACTATAATTAAGTACTAAAAAATAAATGTTGAGTTTTTTAAGTTTAAAAAAGTTGTTTGATATTTATTGAAATTTTAGTATTAAATTTAGAGAAAATTGGTGATAAATTCAATCTAAGGAGGGTATAAGGTATTAGGTCCAATTGATATTTTTTTTGTTGGTGAAAGGTCTACTCTTTGTGAAATAGTTTGGTGAGAAATCAGTTTGTCGTTTTGGGAGGACATTTTGTTTTTTACCCTTTAATTTATCTGTTGACTTTTTTTTTATCTGTTTACTTTTTTGGACTATCTGTTCAAATTTATATCTATTTGTTTAAATTTTTTAACTATCTGTTTAATATTTTTTGTCTATCTATTCAAATAATTTTTTATCTGTTCAATTTTTTGAACCAATGTGTTGAATTTTTTTTACTGTCTATCCAATTTATTTGTCCAATTTTGTACTCTATCTATGTGAAAATTCTATCTGTCTGATTTTTTATTAGTGTGAAAATTCTATCTGTCCAATTTTTATTCTATCTATGTGAATTTTTTGTCTGTTTAATTTTTGTTTCTCCATTTGTTGAAATCTATTTTTATCTATTCAATTTTATTTCATTTTCATTTTAATTTTTTGAACAAATCTGCCATTTATTTGTTTATTTTCCCCCATCTCTTCAGATCTCCAATAGTTATAGATCTAATTCTACAAATTCAAATACCAATTGCATCTGGAGATTCCAACTAAGAAGAATAAACAAATAGATGATCCGTAGTTCAAAACTTATTATTAGTGTTGAAAATTGAATCGGGTATTGGACCCGGATTTGGGCGCCCATGTGATATGACCCATGACCCATTCAAATTACCCGTGTAATTTGAATTTGAATTTCTGATTATCCTATTTGGATAACCCATAATCTATCTATATCTATCATATCCTATCAAGAGATATGGATAGATGGTTAAAATCTGGCCTATATATTAGATACAATATATGGGATGTAGGATGAATCGAATAACAAATTAATTTTTCCCATGCTCTCTCTCTAACTCTATGCCATCAAAAAAATGATCAAGCCTTTGCACTGTGACTAGAGTGGGTGATACTCATACTGTGGTATCACTCCATTGCTGGGTGTTCTTAGTTCGTGATTGTAAAGCACGTGATTTACACACAAGGATCTTTGTTTCAGATTCTATCACATAAGATATGGTTTGAATCCTTTTACCCGCTATGTTATCTGTATCTTATATTGGTATCAAAGCCTTAAATGTGTATTTTCGTACTTGTTTTTTGTGCATTAAAATATGTATATAATTATATATATACATGATATATGCATGAAAATTTATATTTTTTCAAAATTTCTCCAATCAACCTGAAATTTACATATGTTGTAGTACATTTCATGTAGAACATATCTGCAAAGTTTTATGAAAATCCAACGGTTAGATTGCAAGAAAAATGGAGACCCATTTTCTATTCTTGAAACTTTGTTTGCATGATGGTTTTACATGCTTTAATTTTAGTTTACAAATCTTACATATTTAGAATCCTTGTTTCGAGACCTTCAAAACCATATATTATTTGTTAGATTTGGAATTACAGTTGGTGAGAAAAATCAAACCCTAAATTGGGTTCGTTTTGAGTTATTGGTGGCTTAAGAGAGAAGATGAAGTGAAGAGTTTCTGCATTTCCACTCTCACTAGAGAGAGAGAGTGTAACACACTCCATTATTTCTATTTATTAAATGTCATTTTTGAGACCACCATTGTTTTTATTTTGGAAAATCGAGTCCGACAGTACCAAAATTGGACTAGAAAACACCCCGGAAGGCGGTGTGTGATGCCGTCAATGACTGCCATGCGCCCGCCACACGTCACCACCAGCCTGCACGCGCCCGCCTAGCGGCCTGCGCCATTTTTCGCGCCGGCTTGACTGGCTTGGCTCCTGGATGCTAAGGAGTTGTTTTTTTTTTTTTTAAATCTAGAATTACTTTACATAGTTATAAGTAATTCGTTATAGCTTTGTTTTAAGCATAGTTGGTATTGCTGAACTTAGAATTAAATTTTTTATCTACTGTAAATTTTCAAAATTTTATGAAAATAAAAAATATTTTTTCTGAGATATTAATTCATTATTTCTGCTTTAAAATGCTTCTAGTGTTGCCTGACTAAGTTTCTGGGGCTGAAATTTTTACTGTAGACTATTGTAATGGTTTACTATTTACTGGTATGATTGTTGCATTTTCCTAGATTCTAGAATATTAATTTATGATTTTATGTGTGTTTATTAATCATTTAAAATTTCAGAAAAATTTCAGAAGTGATGTACTTTCTGTTATGGCATAATTTGAACATTAAACATAGCATATTGTTGTTTTTTGTAATAACCCTCGCCACTGATCACTGATTAATTGCCAATTACTGCTAAACTGAGAATGATTATAATTGATAATTGAGTTGACCAAAATACTGAACTGACTGACTGAAATCTGAAACTGATTGACTGACTGTATCTGTTTAAATGCATTTCTATCTGTTTGACTGTTTGACTATTTGTTCATATTTTTATGTTTAAATTGCAAATTGAAGGCCTTATCGACGGCCGAACCAGAAATTGATTGATGTTTTGAGATCATTGGAATTTATATGAATTTATGGTGTAATTATCTGAAAAATGATTAGGTGTGTTTAAAGTAGATTAAAATAAGCTAGATCACATAGTTTGGCATATTTACCATTTTGCCATCTAGTGGACCACTACACCAAATATATTGAGCCTTGTTAAACATGTAAACAAAACATTTTCATCAGCCATTTTCTTGCTCTAACCGACCATAGAGAGAGAGAGGTGAGAGAATTGAGTTCCTTCTTATGTTCTACTTGGAGTTTTGCTTGAAAGTGGAAGAATTGTAGAAGAGATTGCATATTTGAGCTCCCTTCTTGAAATACAAAACTTAAGGTAGGAATTTATCCTCTCATCCTTGTCTTTAAGTTGATTCTTGCATGGTTCATGTTATATTGTAGAGCTAAGGCATGATTTGTTTCTAGCGTGTTGAATTGAAGCTCATTCTATGCATGCATGTGTATATTGAAGAGTTTTGAGGTTATAGTTCATGTTTCCTCATATGCATGTCCATATTTTGAGAGTAGACCATGATTTCATCTTGCTTTGCAAAGAATGAGCTCATTAGAGCATGTATTGAAGCTTTAATTTGGTTTGAATTCATGCATGTCATGTTTGTAGCATGTTCATGAAATTTGGTTTGAAATTGAGTTTGGATTAAACACCCTTGGGCTTTGATTTCTCAAATTGATCTTTGAAACATGTAATATTATGAGTTTTGAAGTGTTTTTCAGAAAATTAGCCCAAGAGGATCGAATTTGATGCATTTAAACTTGATTTTGAACTTGGAGCTCAAATCTGGATTTTCCAGATTTTGGTCTTCCGCTCGAGCGGGGAGAACGGCGCTCGAGCGGGAAATTCGAGCTCCCAGTACTTTGCACTGTTCATCAGTCCGTTCGAGCGGAGTAATGTACGCTCGAGCGGGCGTCGAGCGTGAATTTCACCTATCCAGTACTTTTTGGTCCGCTCGAGCGGATAAGTTGACTCTCGAGCGGGGACCTTTGTTTGCATGTCCGCTCAAGCGGGGTAACCTATGCTCGAGCGGGACCCTGTTTCACTGAAAATTCTGAAAATGTTTTCTGAATACATCTTTGCATCCTCATCCTATCCTAGGCATTCTTAGGCCTAGTTTAAGACATCTTAATGAGGATATAGATATAGAACACACCGAGGCAATTAGGGATTAAGTTATTATTCTTTCCCAACTGTGTAACTTAGTGTGTGTTCAATCTGTTAACTGTGTAGGGTTGGCTTCCGAGGAGACGCTCTAGCTTACTGTAGCCCAGAACTCTGTGAGTAACAACTGTGTAAAGATATGTTCAAAATGATTATCTTCTGAACAATTAAACTGTACTGTTTCTAAACTGCTACTGTTAACTGAATGAATGTATGTCCTATATTCTGAACTGTATTGTGGCATCCTTAGCAACTACTGTTACTGACTGTTATTGTTACAGAGATCTCTGTCGGTTCCCTCGTTGGAACCACTACTGTTTACTGATTGATGGCCATCAATGACTGTTCGGTCTTTTGAGACCTACTGTTTACTGTTATGCTAATGGATGTACCACATATGACTGTTACTGTACTGAACAACTGATATACTGATTGAAATGAACTGTTTTCATTACTGTAAGGACATTCATTCTAAACCCCTTTACGCTTTATGTTATTCACTGGGCTTTAGCTCACTGCTCATATATATATGTAGGTGTACAGGCACCAGACCGCGGCTAGGAGCGTGGGGTAGACTTCCCTTTTTGTCAAGCCAACTACTGTGCCTCACTGCGAGGTTCCAAACCTGCTAAGCTATGGCTTAGGGGTGTTTTTATTTTCCCCTGCCCGTCTCTGTATCTATATAGACTGTTACTGTACTGGCTAGTAGGGGTTAAGTCCCCATTCTGAATGATTGTATATAATGTACATACTGTTTTGTCACTGACTGCATATATGTATGAAAAATCTTTTTGCATACAGACTGTCACAGCTCATTGGACATTGTTTATTTACTGTATTGGCTTCCGCCATGCCCCTGTACTCTGTTTTACTGTCATACTGTTAAGCAGGCCTTCGGTAATCTCGGATTACTGGCCGGTTACGGTGCTAAACCCATAGGGGTGGGTTTGGGTCGTGACATTTTTGCCTAGAGTTTGTAATATATTGTGATTAGAGAAGTATGATTAGTTTTTTTTTTTTTTTTTAAATGAAATATAGCATGAGTTAATTGTAAATTTACATTAAGATGCTATTATATGGAATTAGACTAATTATCATGCTTTGTACATGCCATAGGTACTGGGGGTTTTTCTCTTCTTTTTTTTTTTTTTTTTGTGCATGGAATTAAATTAAATTTTGATAATTGTCACTAGAGGCGTAAGAGATGATTACAAGCATAGCAAATTTTCGATCTTGAGACTTGTGTAATGTTATCATTATTTAATTTAGATTCTTTTGCTGCAAAATAATTTTGTGTTGCTAATATTAATATCTCCTACACATTTGTTCTTCCTTTACTCTGTATGTAGAAATGGCAGCTAAGACAGTCGTGGTAGACTTGACTAAGGGAGAGAAATTGGATGGCGATAACTATGACATATGGCACCGTAAGATCCAATACCTCTTCAATGAGCAAGAAGTTCTGAACACAGTTGAACAATTGATGGTTGAGCCTGAGCAGGGCAATATAGCTCAACATCGTCGTGATCTTGAAGTCTATCAGATTGGAGTAACAAAGATTGGTGTGCGCGCTTTACCATGTTGAGCAGCATGCACAACGACTTGATTAGTGAGTTTGAGCATTGCCCGACTGCATTTGAGATGTGGGAAGCTCTCAAGCAAAAGTTTGGTGTCACATCTTTGGCAATGATACATAGGCTGACTATAAAGTTTGACTCTTATTAGAAAAATGTGCATCACTCTATGAAGCAGCATTTAAGGGTCATGTCAGGCATGATAGTGAGCTTGCGGCCGTTGAGCATAATTTGACTCAAGAGCAATAGGTACAAGCTGTGATTCGCTCTCTACCAAATTCTTAAAAGAAGATAAAGCAGAATATGATGCATAATGAGAGTGTGAAAACATTCGAGGACATATCGCGTCATTTGGAGCTAGAGACTGAGTGCCTAGAGGCAGCTAAGTTTGATGGTTATGCTATGGTGGTTGAGTCAAGCTCACGTAGGACTTCTCAATTCAAGCGTGGAAAAGTAAAGGGTGCTCCTAAGAAGTAAGCAGCAATTGCGCTAAAGCCTAATGGCGCTAGAAATTTCAAGCGTAAGGGCAAGAGAGGTGGCAAGAATGTAAAGGCTAAACTGACATGCTTTAACTATAACAAAGAAGGACACTTCGCCCGGGGATTGCCCTTAGCAGAAGAAGGTACTCCCTTACTTAATTTGTCGCATTCAATGCTTTGTTTCTAGTCAAGCATTAATTGCTCATTCTCTTCATTTTTTGGGTTATAGACTCAGGAGCAACAGACCACATCACGAGGAACATAGTAGGGTTCGTTGAGTATCGCAGAATACCTACTGGGAGCAGAAAAGTTTACATGGGAAACGAGTCTAGTGTGGAGGTGCTTGGCATTGGCACATACAAGCTGGAAATGCGACAGGGCACACCTTGTATCTTCATGATGTTCTTTATGCTTTGGATATTCGGTGAAACTTAGTTTCAGTTATTAGCATGATAAGCCTTGGTTTTAGTTTTGTTTTGAGAATAATGGTGTTAGCATTTATTTGGGTACAATTTTTTATGATTTTGGTTATCTTTTGGATGGTTTCTTAGTTTTGAATGTGAATGATTCTAGTTTTAATAAAAATGCCAATGGCTCTGTTTTTTATATTGCATCTATTTGTGATAATGATTCTATGAGATGGCATGTTAGATTAGGCCATATAGGGCAAGACATGATGACTAGATTAGCTAGAGAAGGCCTTTTAGGCCCACTCGCTAGAGTCACTTTGCCTACTTGTGAGCACTGTCTTGGTAGAAAGGCAACAAGGAAACCATTTGGGAAAGCCAAAAGGGCATCTATCCCATTACAGCTTATTCATTTGATATATGTGGACCAATGAATGTGAGGGTAAGGCATGGAGCCCCTTATTTTATCACATTTATAGATGACTGCATGCGTTTTGGCCATGTCTATTTGATTTATCATAAGTCAGAAGCATTAGATTGCTTTAGACAATATGTTAATGAGGTTGAGAATCAATTAGACAAGAGCATTAAGGCTCTAAGGACTGACCGGGGATGCGAGTATCTATCTGAGCAATTTAAAGTGCTCTGTGAGAAAAAAGAAATTATCAGGCAATTGACAATTCCTGGGACTCCATAACAAAATGGTGTAGCGGAGAGAAGGAAGCGCACATTGCTTGACATGGTTAGATCTATGATGGCGCAAGCTAATCTTTCCATTTCTTATTGGGGAGATGTTTTGTTGACTGCTGCCTACATCCTTAACCGTGTGCTCTCTAAATCAGTTCATTCCACCCCATATGAGATGTGGACTAGCAAAAAGCCTAATATGGGCAATTTGCAGCCTTGGGGTTCGGCAGCTTACATACACAACTTTTCTTATAAGTTTGGGAAGTTGGACCCTAGAGAAAAGAAGTGTATCTTCATTCGCTATAGTAAGCATTCTGAGGGCTATGTGTTTATTGGAGAGCATCCGGATGGAAGTGTGACTGAAATTGAGTCACGAGACGTGGATTTCCTAGAGGAGGATTTCCCTAACAGAGGTGAGGTAACTAGAGAAGTAGAGCTCCATGAGATGGAGGATCTACATGAAGGTGCACCTAGTAGCCTAGTAGAAAATAAGGAAATAATCCCTCAAGCTCCTAGGGACAGTGGGAACGATTTACTTGCCTATGGATTAGGTCTCATGGATGAGGATTCTTAGTACTCTCAACTGCGTAGAAGCAAACGTGGAGCTATACCCTGTCATCGTTTTGAGATTGAAGGGGAAGCATTTATGATTGCTCCGAGTAATGAGATGGAACCTAAGAATCTCAAAGAGGCCCTCTCATCCCCTGCTAGTAAAGAATGGAGTGCTGCAATGGATGAAGAAATAGAGTCTATGAAGAAAAATTATGTCTGGGACTTGGTTGATTTGTTGCAAGGGCGCAAGACTATTGGGAACAAATGGGTTCTCAAAATCAAGCACAAGGCGGATGGTTCCATAGAAAGGTATAAGGCTCGCCTAGTGGCGAAAGGCTACATCTAATTAGAGGGTGTGGACTATGAGGAAACCTTTTCACCAGTTGTGACGTTTGCCTCTATTCGCCTAATTCTAGCCATAGTAGCTCAGTTGGACTTAGAGCTATATCAGATAGACGTTAAGACTGCATTTCTCAATGGAGAATTGGATGAAGAGATCTACATGGATCAACCAGAAGGCTTTGTGGCAGTAGGTTAGGAGCGCAAAGTTTGCAAGCTTCAACGATCTATTTATGGCTTAAAGTAATCATCTAGATAGTGGAATTTGACATTTCATCGAGCTATTGTTTCTAATGGGTTTACGATGATTGATGAAGATCACTGTGTGTATGTTAAGCGATCCAAGGACATTTTTCTGATATTGTCATTATATGTGGATGACATATTATTGGCTGGAAATGACAAGGAGATGATTGTCGCCACTAAAAAAATGGTTGTTCTCTATATTTGAGATGAAAGACATGGGTGAAGCGAGCTATGTGCTCGGTGTTAAGATCCTTAGGTATCGCTCTAGGAGACTTCTCAGTTTGTCTCAAGAGACTTACATTAAGACAATCTTAGAGCGATTCCAGATGCAGAGCTGCAAACCCATTGACACTCCTGTTGCAAGATGCGAGAGCCTAAGCCTTGATATGGGTCCTAAGACTCCAGAAGAGAAAGAAACAATGGCTTGTGTACCCTACTCAAATGCTGTTGGGAGCTTGATGTATGCTATGATGTGTACACGCCCTGACATTTGTTATGCATTCGGATTGGTAAGTCGTTACCAATCCAACCCAAGACCAGCTCATTGGAAAGCAGTTAAGAGGATATTATGATATCTTAGAGGGACTGCAGATTACACACTTTGCTACCAAAGTTCAGATCTACGTCTAGTTGGCTATTGCGATGCTGACTGGAGAGGAGACTTAGAAGAGCATAAGTCTACTTCAGGATATGCTTTCATGCTTAGCGATAGAGGTATTACTTGGAGCAGTAAGAAGTAATCCTGTATCGCCTTATCAACTATGGAGGTTGAGTTTGTGGCTTGTTCATCTGCCGTTTAAGAAGCCATTTGGTTGAGGAGATTCCTTCAGTATTTAGATATTGTCACACACACTTCAGACCTTGTGAATATCCATTGTGACAGCATGGCTGCACTTGTTTACGCTAAGGATCCTAAGTACCACAAGAGAACCAAACACATTGATATGAGGTTCAACTTTATCAGAGACATTGTGGCGTAGAAAAAAGTGATCCTGGAGCACATCCCTACGAGTCGCATGGTTGCGGACCCTTTGACTAAGCTCATTGCTAGAGATGTTTATCTTACTTATGTTAGGGCTTTAGGACTCGTAGGTGGTGATATATGTATATTCAGTTGAACTCTTGTTTTATTTTATTTTTGGATATTCATGCCATTAGTATTCATATTTGTTTCTATTACACATTTATGTTTACTACCTTTTGCAATGGTTTGTGAATTAGCGCACACAGTTTTGATATTAGCAGGGAAGATTGGCTCACTCACACGAGCAATTGCCCTTAGCGCTAGGTAGTGAACAAGGATGAGACTAGTGGCTTATTGTATTTGGAGCCAAGAGAGAGGCTAAAATTATTCACTAGCTATGTTGCCTTGGTTGGAGCCAAGATGAGGTCTTGTTAAAGACCGACCATGGATATGAAAGCACCCACTTTTCCATGATGTGCCTGTTATGGATAGCCAGATGTGAGATCTCACTTGATGCCTGAGAGGCAAACAAATAGATAATTTGAGTTAGACTCTAGGAAGCAACTTGTGCGCTTAAGAGCGACTAGACTAAGATCTGTATGGTGTGTGAGTTTAACATCACTCTTTAGAAGCGTTACTCCACTATAGCATGCATTCGTACTGCATATGCTTATCAACCCGTTAGCGAGGTGAAAGAATGGATCCTTGCTTCCTCACTGTGTGAGTCCTAAAAGTCATTTTTTTCCCAATGACTTCACTTTGTGCCTTTTGTGACCTTGGACTATGTCATAAGATAAGGGGTTGATGTTCGGCTGCTTTGGAATGTTGCCTTCGGTTATGTATGATTCGGCTTTAAGGGATATTACTGGAAAAGCCGTCAATTCCGAGTTAAATGATATGAGGGTGAATGAAAGATCATTTAGTTCTATATCTCTGCTCTATATTCATTGTCGACAACTCACATTGCTCTGTATGGGATGCTAATTGAGTGTGAATATAATGCGGGACCTATGAGGGTCAAACATGCTCTTTGAGGGATTAGAGATGTTTTGGACCGATGTAGCTAGATGGGTCTGGGTATATGAGACACTATTTCAATTCTTTTTGGGTTGATGTCACTATGCTGGCTTATATTGAGTTTCTAGTACAGAGCTCCTACATGCAGGTGTTCTCAGAGGTTGCACGGATCATTGGCTAGTATGAGATTGTCCAATATTTGGGGTGATTGAGATAGAGATGTGGTAGTGTCATGCCAACTCATGTGCGAGTGAGAGATGTTGGAAATTAGGTCGGGTATTGGACTTGGATTTGGGCGTCCATGTGGCATGACCCATGACCTATTCAAATTACCCATGTAATTTGAATTTGAATTTCTAATTATCCTATTTGGATAACCTACAATCTATCCATATTTATCGTATCCTATCAAGAGATATGGATAGATGGTTAGAATCTGGCCTATATATCAAATACGATATATGGGATGTGAGATGAATCGAATAACAAATTAATTTTTCCCATACTCTCTCTAACTCTCTCTCATCAGAAAAACGATCAAGCCTTTACACTGTAACTAGAGTGGGTGATACTCATACTGTGGTATCACTCCATTACTGGGTATTCTTAGTTCATAATTGTGAAGCACGTGATTTACCCACAAGATTCTTTGTTTTAGATTCTATCACATAAGATATGATTTGAATCCTTTTACCTGCTACGTTATCTGTATCTTACAATTAGCACAGAAAATCATCAGCTCAAATAAAAAACAATACATAAATCAACAAAAATATCAATATTTTTCACCATGAGACCATTCAAGTTCATGAAACAGATCAAATGAGTAAAGTTAAGTATGAGATCTGCATATCCAAATCGAAGCTCACTCTCACCACGGAGAGCTGTGTTCGAATATAGAAAATCTGGAAAATCGAAGAATTGTTTTGTGAACTTGGAAAATCGGGAAAATAAAAATCTAAAAACAGTGTTTGTCAATCAAACAGTAAGCACTATTTTGCGAATTGAATAAGGCAATAATGATCAAGCGCTAAGCAACAGTGAATAAAACATAATCAAAAGTATGAATCAATCACACAAAGAGTAGGTAACATTCAATTGAGAAGTGAAATTCGAATTTACCTCTGTGGATTCACGGAGTTGATTATCCTCAGAAATTTTGAGATAGAAGAGAACTCGATCAACTCTTCTGGAACCGATGTAAATACAGAATTCAAGCATTTTTGGCTATTCTGCAATAGTAAATTAACAAAATGAGAGATTTGAAAATTAAATCCACATGAAATGGATAGATATATGTTTGTAGAGAGCGAAAGAGAGAGAGAGCAGAGAGCTAGGGTTTTGATTATACTATGTGCGGCTTCTTAAGTGTTCGGAGATGGACTTGCATTTGCGATTTTTTGAGGTGTTGATGTTCTTTTTTTGGAGTTTGAAGTTGGTATTCCTTTGTCTCTCTTCCCTCTCTTATCTGTGATTATGATTCTATTTTGGCGGAAGGATTTCAAACTTGTAACAATAGTGAGAATGGTCCTCCTTTTCAGGGTTATAGATTGTTCAAGTTGTAACCCGTGTTAAAACCTTATTCAAATTCAATTTGTTAGGTAAATAAGTTAATCTTGAATACATTTTAAATCAAATTTTTGTTAGGGAAAATATGTGATTCCCCACAAGTAAATCAATCAATGAGAATAAAAACTAATGCGGAAAAATTAAATCAAAGGCAATACAAGAATTTTACGTGGTTCCCTCAATGTGAGGTACGTCCACGGGATCGAAATCCGATTCCACTATCAACCAAATAAGTTCCAAACGATTACAAACGAGACACGAATGGTCTCACAAACCACCCTTAGGTGAATTCCAAATAATCACAAATAAACAAGAGGAAAGACCTCACCAAATAGATGAACCAAAATCTTCAGAACCAGAGTTGTAGAAGACCCAAAATAACGAACCAAATCAACTTCCACACAAAGAAACAAAAACTTGAACAAATCAAGCACTCTTGACCAATCTTCCCAATTGTCAATTCACAGGCACTATTACCGAAGCAGTATATCAGCCGCCGTCCACCTTGTTTTAGTGTGTTGAACAAAAATAATATATATAATATATATATATTATTAAATCTAGTTTTTAATAAAACCCTAATTGTATCCAAATTGAATTGGGCCTCCACAAATATAATATATAAAAATATATTATACCTAAACCAAGCCAAATTAAAACTCTTTTTCCAAAACCAATTGGGTCCCACACTCCAATAAGGAGGTATACCCAACAATTCTCCCCCTACCGACTTAGGTGGAGACATCAACCATACCCGCCAAAGTTCGACACTTTAAATGTTTGTCCCTCGACAAAGTCTTGTCAACATATCGAAATATTATCATCTGTGTGAACCTTTTCGAGTTGCAACAATTTCGAATCTAACACATCACGAATCCAATGGTATCTCACATCAATGTGTTTCGATCTCGAATGAAAAGTAGAATTTTTACTCAAGTGAATAGCACTTTGACTATCACAATAAAGCACATACTTTTCTTGCTTCAAACCCAACTCTTGCAAAAATTTCTTCAACCATAACTCTTCTTTGCAAGCTTCTGTAATGGCAATAAATTCAGCTTCGGTAGTTGAGAGAGCAACACATTTTTGTAATTTAGATTGCCATGCCACAGCTCCCCCTGCAAAAGTCATCAAATACCCCGAAGTAGATTTCCTAGAATCAACATCACCAGCCATGTCAGAATCTGTGAACCCATCAAGCATCGGCTTACCATCCCCAAAACACAAACACACCTTCGAAGTCCCTCGAAGATATCTTAGAATCCATTTTACCGCTGCCCAATGTTCTTTACCCGGATTAGAGAGAAAACGACTCACCACACCAACGGCGTGAGCAATATCCGGCCTTGTACAAACCATGGCGTACATCAAAGAACCAACTGCTGAAGCATAAGGAACTTTCAACATCTCTTCTTTGTCTTTCTCACTTGTAGGACATTGATTCGAACTAAGTTTGAAGTGACCCGCAAGTGGACAACCAACCGGCTTTGCTTTATCCATGTTGAACCTCTCAAGAACTTTCTCAATGTAGCTCTTGAGACAACCAAATCAGCCCCTTTGCGATCACGAACAATTTTCATACCAAGTATTTGCTTTGCCGGTCCCAAATCTTTCATAGCAAAAGACTTGCTCAACTCCAATTTCAACCTGTTAATCATGGTAGAATCTTGACCCACAATTAACATGTCATCAACATAAAGCAAAAGAATAATAAATTTGCCATCCGGGAAATTTTTCACAAACACACAATGGTCCGAAGTGGTTTTAGAAAAACCATTATTCATCATGAAAGAGTCAAATTTTTTGTACCATTGCCGTGGAGCTTGCTTGAGGCCATACAAACTTTTCTTCAATTTGCAAACAAATTTCTCTTTCCCTTTCCACAAAACCTTCCGGTTGCTCCATGTAAATTTCTTCTTCAAGATCACCATGAAGAAATGCGGTCTTCACATCAAGTTGCTCAACTTCAAGGTTCATACTTGCAGCCATGCCAAGTACAACCCGAATAGAAGACATCTTTACAACCGGTGAGAAAATCTCGTCAAAGTCAATACCTTTCTTTTGCCCAAAGCCTTTCACAACAAGACGTGCTTTGTACCTCAGATTCTTCCTATCATTCTTCAATTTGAAAACCCACTTATTTTTCAGAATTTTCCTCCCTTTAGGCAACTTCACTAAATCATAAGTCTGGTTTTCAAGCAAGGAATTCATCTCCTCTTCCATGGCCTTTTTCCAATCATCTTCTTTGCATGCTCAATTGCTTCTTGGTAGCTCTCCGGCTCCCCTTGATGAAATCAACACAAATTCATTGGGAGGATACTTTCTTGAAGGTTGTCGGTCCCTTGTAGATTTTAACTCAAGTTGTGGTGGCGGTTCTTGAGTTGGATGCTCTTCCTCAATTTCTGGCTCAACTTCATTAGGATTAGCATCATCCTCCACTTCTTCAATAGGTGGCTGCACATCTCCCCCATTTTCATCATCAACTGAAGATGAAGGAGATGGATCCATATCAATGAGATCACTAGTTTTTGGCTCCGGTTGATCACCTTTGCCAAAGTCTTCAATTGTTTGGTCTTCAAGAAACACAACATCACGGCTTCGAATGACTTTCTTGTCGACCGGATCCCACAATCTATACCCGAATTCATCACGCCTATAGCCAAGAAAAATACATTGTCTTGACTTACTATCAAGCTTGGACCTCTCATCCTTTGGAATGTGAACAAAAGCTCGGCAACCAAACACTCTCAAGTGCTCATAAGACACATCTTTGCCAGTCCAAACTCTTTCAGGAACATCACCATTCAAAGGATAGCAAGGAGATAAATTGATCACGTCAACCGCTGTACTCATTGCCTCACCCCAAAAGGATCTTGGCAATTTAGCTTGTGAAAGCAAACACCTTGTTCTTTCCACAATGGTGCGGTTCATCCTCTCGGCAACGCCATTTTGTTGAGGAGTCTTCTTAACTGTCTTTTGGTGCCGAATACCTTGGCTGCGACAATACTCATCAAATGGCCCAATGTATTCACCACCATTGTCTGATCGGATGCACTTCAATTTCTGCCCTGTTTCTCTTTCAACCATGGCCTGAAAATGCTTAAATACTTCTAGAACTTGATCTTTAGTTTTTAGTAGAAAAGCCCAAACTTTCCTTGAATAATCATCAATGAAAGTAACAAAATAAAGTGCACCACCATGTGTTCTAACTTTTAAAGGACCACAAACATCCGAATGAATCAACTCCAAAACATTTTCTTTTCTAGAAGCAACATTTTTATGAAAAGAAACTCTATGTTGTTTACCCGCCAAACAATGAACACAAGTTTTAAGATGTGTACCTTTCAAACCGGGTAGAAGCTCTTTCTTGAACAAAACTTGTAGCACCCCTTTTCACATATGTGCCAAGCCGCTTGTGCCACAATTCGGTAGAAGTATCATCTTCAAGTGCATTGACAACACCTTTACAAATTTTTCCTTGCATCGAATAAAGTGTATGAGTCTTCTTGCACTTAGCCACCACCAAAGAACCCTTTGTGAGCTTCCATATTCCATCACCAAATTTGTTGTTGAAGCCTTCATCATCTAGCTTCCCAGTAGAGATCAAATTGAGGCGAATGTCGGGAACATGCCTCACATCTTTAAGCAACAACTTGCAGCCCAAATTTGTTTCCAAGCAAACATCACCCATGCCGATAATCTTGGACAAACCTTCATTACCCATTCGAACAGAACCATAATCTCCTGCAGTGTAGGTAGTGAAGAAATCAACTCGAGAAGTCACATGAAAAGAAGCACCAGAATCAATCACCCAATGCTCTCTTGGCCCACAAAATTGATACAATCATCTTCACAAACGACCATGAGATCATCGGTAGTAACTGCCGTTGTGTCTTCTTGCTTCTTATCCACACTTTTGTCACGCCTTTTCTCCTTGTTCTTGAGCTTTCGGCATTCCCGCTTCATGTGCCCTTTCTCATGGCAATAATAACACTCAACGTCTTTCTTTGAAAAAGAACCATCTTTGATTTGTCACGGCTTTGATCACGACCATGAGGAGTCTTACTCCTCCCCCTTGTTTTGCTTCGGCCTCTCACAACAAATGCTTCGAATGAGAGGAACCCGCTGATTTTCTTCTAGTTTCTTCATTCAACAAGCTACTAGTGACTTGGCCCATTGTGACAACTCCATCGGGCGCCGAATTACTAACTGTCACAACCAAAGTCTCCCAACTTTCGGGTAAAAGAACTAAGTAGCATCAAAGCCTGCAACTCATCATCAAAAATAATTTTCATAGAAGCAAGTTGGTTAACAATACTCTTTATTTCATTCAGATGTTCCGGAATAGGGCTGCCCTCTTTATATTTTAAATTAACCAACTTACGAAACAGAAAGGCTTTATTTGTGGCTGATTTTCTATCATAAAGACTCTCTAATTTTTTCCATAAATCATGTGCCGAAGTTTCAGTAGCAACATGATGAAACACACTGTCATCAATCCATTGACGGATAACACCAACGGCTTTTCGATTAAGCCTCTTCCACTCATCATCTTTCATATCATCAGGTTTGCCACTATCACCCTCAATGGGTCCATACAAGTCTTTACAAAATAATAGGTCCTCCATTTTAGTTTTCCAAGTTACCCAATTACTTCCATTGAAGCTAGACATACGACCCACATTCCCCTCCATTGATTTACACAAATAAATAAACCCAATAAACCGTAAGCTCTGATACTAGTTGTTAGGAAAAAGATGTGATTCCCCACAAGTAAATCAATCAATGGGAATAAAAACTAATGCGGAAAAATTAAATCAAAGGCAACACAAGAATTTTACGTGGTTCCCTCAATGTGAGGTACGTCCACGGGATCGAAATCCGATTCCACTATCAACCAAATAAGTTCCAAACGATTACAAACGAGACACTAATGGTCTCACAAAACCACCCTTAGGTGAATTCCAAATAATCACAAAATAAACTAGAGGAAAGACCTCACCAAATAGATGAACCAAAATCTTCAGAACCAGAGTTGAAGAAGACCCAAAATAACGAACCAAATCAACTTCCACACAAAGAAACAAAAACTTGAACAAATCAAGCACTTTGACCAATCTTCCCAATTGTCAATTCACGGCACTATTACCGAAGCAGTATATCAGCGCCGTCCACCTTTTTGTGTGTTGAACAAAAATAATATATATATATAATATATATTAAATCTTAGTTTTTAATCAAACCCTAATTGTATCCAAATTGAATTGGGCCTCCACAAATATAATATATAAAAATATATTATACCTAAACCAAGCCAAATTAAAACTTTTTTCCAAAACCAATTGGGTCCCACACTCCAATAAGGAGGTATACCCAACAATTTTAACGGTCAATCATTTGTTCAGCTCACTCAGTTCGATAAACTTAAAATTATATAAAAATATTAAACTACTCAAGCTTGACTCAATAAAAACTCGTTTGAAATCAATTCAAAATTTGAATAAATCAAGCTTGAATAAATTTTGAAAATTGTAAAAAATTTTAAGCCAAATTTAAACAGTCACCTATTCGACTCGTTTATTACCTCTATATCTCCTTCATATCATACTACTATCCATATATCCTTTAATACTCTATTTTGTGGGCCTCATATTGGACTCACACGATAATTTGAACCGTTCCTCGCATAAGTTTAATAGTAAAGATAAGTTGCGTAAAAAATCAATTTCATCACATATTATTTGACAAAAACAAATTATATTTTATTTTTTAATATAGATGCCAATTATGAGTTTAAAACTTAAATCGTTTATTTTATAATACAAAATAATGTTTATTCATCTGTTTATGAATGTCTAATGACGCTTATTTTTAACATGGATGATCAAATGATCTTCATTACAAAGGTTGTGAAATGAACAATTCGAATCATCGTTGTAAAGTATAAAACCCACAAAATAGAATATGAAATAGATCTAACGAAGCCTATCCGTCTGATCGGTCGTTTGGGCCAGGCCAAGCAGCCAGCTAGGCTGGTTGCACTTTGTTAGAAAGTTAGGGCTAATAGAATAATTACTAGCAGATTTTATGAACTTAAGCTTATTCTCATGTCTAATCAGTCGTTTGGGCTAGGCCAAGCAACCAGCTGAGCTAGTTGCACTTTGTTAGAAAGTTAGGGCTAATAGAATAATTACCAGCAGGTTTTATGAACTTAAGCTTATTCTCGTGTCTAATCAGTTGTTTGGGCTAGGGCAAGCAATAAGCTAGGCTAGTTGCACTTTGTTAGAAAGTTAGGGCTAATAGAATAATTACCAGCAGATTTTATGAACTTAAGCTTATTCTCATGAGTTTTTACGCGGTGTTGGTTGCGAAATTTTGGAAGGGATTTAGAAAGTGAAAAGGAAAAGATGTGTAAAACTATTTAAAATATAAGTATATTTCATTTATATTTCACCAACATTTTCCCTTTTCCTTTTCAAATCCCAGTATTAATGATTTTTTTTATGGATTTGGCAATCATTTTAATACTGAAATTTGTTTGATAGTTTAAGAGATAAAACTCAAACGAACCTTTGTTATTTTATTTTATTTTTCAAAACTAAATTTTTTTTCATAAAAAAAAAGAATCAATTACAAAATGAAATAAAATAAATAGTTACGAGCAGAATTACTTCAGTTATTAGGCTTTTATGAAATTTTGTATTATTATTATGAATTAAATTTATCATAGTTACAAGGTTTTGTGTTGTATAGTTATAAACCAAATTAACATTAATTATAAATGTGCTTAATCATGAATCAAAGTGAGGCTTTTATAATGTTTTTGGTCAATAACTATTTTGGTCGTGTTCTATCACCCATTAATATTGTTGACCTCTAACATGGAAACCTAAAAAATAGTAATGTTAGACATCTTAAAAATTCTATTAAAAGTTTTACCAAATGTCTCATATGGGCATGGAACCCACAGAATGTAAGTCCCATGTGAATCCCACACCTATGTGAGACATTTGGTAAAACTTTTAGTAGAATTTTTGGAAAAATTATTCAATACTCCAAAGCACCACGTGATCATACTCCAAGCCAATCACTAATTACTTAGCTTCATGTTGTTCTCCCATCCCTAATATAAATTGTGAGCCTTTACACCAATTCATCAATCAAAACTTTATGAAGTATTACGTGTCCATATTCTGGGAGTATTGAATAATCATTCAAATTTTTGAGATCTCTAACATTTTACCTAAAAAATAAATAAATAAATCATTAATTGTTGAAGTTGGCCCTAGTGGCTCACTAATTATTAATCCTACCCATCATTACTCCATTGGTGGTTTCAACCTTTCCAAAATGGAGCAAAGACATTGCCAATTCTTATTGCTTGAAATCTTATCTAATTACCTTCTTAGTGCTTGAAATATTGTCTCCAAAATACCATGCGCACATCACAGAAATGTACATAGAAAAATTAAGGTTAAATTATCAATAAGTCTTAATAGTTGAATTTAATTCTCATCAAATCCTAGAGTATATGTGTGATAGGTGTGTGTGGGTGTAATCTATGGCTAGAATTTCTTGCTGTGTGTATGTGTAACACTGGATTTTTTTTTTTTTTGCATCAGAGGCGGGTCGGGAATAGTATATTTATATAAAATTAAAATTAAATTGAAATGTTTTATACAATCACACTATTTAGGAAGGGTGATTATATATATAATCACACTTATTTAAAAAGTATGATTAAAAATAATATTATTAAATATTATTGTAGTAGTGTATATATAATCACACTTTAATTAGAAGTGTGATTAAAACAAATATATATAATCACACTTAATTAAAAAATGACATAAAAAATAAATATTATCACACTCAATCAAATTAAGTGTGATTAAAACATCAATCTAATTTTTTTTTATCACACTTCTAATAAAAGTGAGATAATTTTTTTTTGTTAAAGTGTGATCTTTAATTATTTTTGTAGTAGTGTATTGAAATGAATCCTAGTAACATCGTCGTTAAAATAATTTTTTGTGACGATGTTTTATATATGTTGTTAAAAATTGACAATTAGTGACTTTTTTTGTCACGATTTTTATAAATTGTTGCTAAAACTTACAATTAGTGATATTTTTCTGTGACGAATTTCTCAAACTATCGTTGAAAGTTAAAAATTAGTGACTTTTTTTATGACGATTTTTTTAAACTGTCGCTAAAACTTATAAATAGTGACATTTTTTGTAACGAAATTTTCAAACTGTAGCTGAAACTTAACAATTAGTGACGCTTTTTAATAGTGTTTGATGAAAAACATCATTAATTATCATAAGATTTATTGGACAATAAGTATTATGACCTACACATAAACTCCCCAAATTAATGCGTATTTCTTGTTCATTATGGGCTGTTCATAGCATTATTGATATAATAACAAAATTCGCCTGTATATTGACATTCACACTTGGAATCCATTATTTTCATCATTCACACATCCCTTTTTTTTTTTTTCAAGCAACAAGAGTGGTATGTTCTGTAATCCTAGTTTTATTAATGCAGTTGTGCATTTTTTTTTTTTGGGTTACAGGAAAATCCTCCCTACCCTCCCGGAAGTCCAAGGCAGCACCCCTTGCAGAGATCACTAGGTGTCCTGTTAGCCGTTTCGAGCGAAGAGATTATAACCTGGGAACTTGCCCCGATTAGGTGTCCTGTTAGCCGTTTCGAGCGAGAAGATTATAACCTGGGAACTTGTCCCGATTTCCCAAGACAAGCTCCGCTTAAGTTAGGACTCGTACAGCGAGAGAATAGTGAACCCACACCAAGTGCTGATTAGACAACTTGATATCCAACCTCCTAACCAACTGTGCTTCACCTAAGAGATTGACCCAAGGAGAGGGAATTGAACCTGTGATCTTGGGGTTTAAACCCCAAGCCTTAACCACAATGCCACCCACCCCTGGGTTACAGTTGTGCTTTTGTTTACTTAGACTTCCTAATTTGTTTTACATAACTTCTTTTAAGGTTAGCGACGTGGCTTGAACCATGAAACCCTTTCTACTAATCTTGGTAGTTTTCATGTCGATATTGGCAACTCTACAAGCCAATACAGAAAGGCTCACTTTGGTGGATTATCAGCTTCCATGTGATGCAAATCGTAGTCGAAAGGTTAATATTGGTGCAAACAATAAGGATTCAAATGAAAAAAGTAAAAGCACTAGCATTGATGCGGAGAGTGAGCACAATGATGATTATAAAGGTATCAATATTTGTGTTGTTCCTAATAAAATGGTGCCATTGTTGAAAAAAAAGGTATCAATATCAATATATAAGCAGTGGGTCTACAAATTTAGAAAAAAAGAAATATCATAAATTTATCGAGAGTGCAAAATGAAAATCTAAGATTCATTCATGAAGTAAGTCATACAAAAAAGGTTAAATCTTCGTCACAAATCTGTATCTCTATATCAATTTCTGAGTTTATCTTCAAAGTCTAGAGAATTTTCCATATATAGTAGTCAAAAGTGTGTAATGTCTCTCCTCCCTAAATATTAATTTCCCAAAACTATCAATTGATCAACAATTTTAATGTAATAGTGTGTTTGTCCAATTATAGACAATTATGCAATAATCTAATTACTATGTTCTTTCTTTCAAAATGGTTACCTATACTTGTGATGGCGCTTGTGATGAGGGGTATGGGTGGTGCAATTCGGGCGATTTAAGAGTAAAATTACAAATTAAATCGTGAATGACGGATTGGTAAATAAGCAAACTACGATTTGAGTGGTTTGAGGCAATTTCAATTTACTAGTTGATTGAATAATATTCTTAAATAATTATTAAATATTTGCATAATATACGACACTAATTTGCATAATATTTTATATATATACACAAACTATTTTTTCATATATAATTATTAATTTGTAACAAATTTTATATCTTAAATATCTCTCACTCATTTTTATGTTGATATTTCAATAAATGTTTAAATATATATATATATATATATATTAACTATAGCAACGCGTAGTGATTTCAATGGCAGACTATAAATTTCAAAATTTAATCCGCAATTAGCGGATGGATCGATACTGATTGGAGTGTGCCACACTTCAAAATTTGGACAATTAAATATTAAATTAGGACTAAACCCCAATCAATATTCCATCATCTAAATTCTAGAGGTGAAACAAAAATCTAAATGTTCTCGTCTCCATATGGATAAAGTAAATTTCAATGCTCAAAAAAAATTATGGATAAAAAAAGATTACGGGTAAAAAAAAAAAACAAAATGCCAATCAAACCATCCATTATAAATTCATAACTAATCAATGCCTCCAACATTAAAGTAGCAACAAATAGTCAAAACAAGTTAAATAATGTAAAGTTAGAAAATAACCCACAATGCAAAATTATCAAAATACTAAAGTCATAAATAAATAAATAAACTAATATCAACCTTAAAGTCCAAAAAACAAAAGAAGTCCAAAAGACCTGTCCTACAACTGTAGTTATTTCTCGTCACCACTATAGTCCCAATTAATCCTACAAAAGAAGCTCGGCTGCGCTTAAACAGAACGTACTCGAGTTGCCAAGAGACAAAACGGGTCAGTATACAAGTATACTGGTGTGAGTATAAATATTTGACACCCACGTGTCCACCATACACAAATAAAAATACATTTAACTCTTGTTACAGGACAATACAAGTAGTTTCACCGGCACCGAGACGAAGGGATAGTTTTCCGAGATACGGTGACATTTAGTTTCTTATCCATACACAACTAAACATAAATTGCGATTTTGTTAAATCAGCGTGCAGGAGATGAAAAGAAAATGACAACAAAATATACAAAGAATCCGGCAAGAAGAATTCCAGCATAGATGAAATTTTGGGAAGACTGCACGGGAAATTTGTATTCAATAGCACAGCATTTCATTTCCTCCTTCTCATTGGCAAACTTATTGATGCGTTAGCAACGGCTCAAGGCAAGGAAATAAGGACATCAGATATGCAATTTGAGATTACACATATATACATTTTGCACCAATTTCAGAAAAGAGAAGTACAGAGGTTTGAATTGATCACACTTAGGAAAGGCTATGGGACACAGAATGGAATATATCCTCAACTCATTTACTATATAGAACTTAATTTTCTTTCTCATGCAAGTCATATGCATATCACTGTTTTTCTGTAAGAAATGTGATATAAATCATTGTTGGTTTGTAGCTTGAATATTCATCTCTGAGCATCGCAAAAGATAGATAAATGAAACCAAACCAAACCACGCCAAGACTTGAGTCCCATCAAATGGGGTCGGCCACATGATTGCAAAAGATAGATAATAATAGAAAAAAATGCAATTATTCAGAATTTCAAAGGACACCTTTTGCTTTGGGTATTCATAATGCTTGATCCAACAAACTCAGATGAATTATCTATCTTACCAATAGAATACTGTCAATTTATAACATAGAGATGTCAAATGTTGAGCAAAATCCTAGTGTAAAAGCAATGTCAAAGTCTAGCAGTGGTTTACCAGTTTACCCAAACTTAGCAGCATATTTTGAGGCGAGAAAATGAAACCAAGTAAGCTGAACAAGAAAAATATCTTACCATCTCGGTGACAATCAATTTATGATGGACCACCACACTAGATTTCATGTTGGTGGAGGTTCACTGAAGGAGCTTTGTCCCCGAGAACTGAAGTGAAGAAACATCGAAACAGCAACGATCCACAGCAAGAAAATTATAAGCACGACTCGAGTTTTCATGGAAACAAGTTCACTTAACCAATCTCTCTCTTCAGGCAAAGCATTGAATTCCTCGATAACTACCTCAATTAATGCATTCAAAAGCTTCTTAGATTGGAGATCAGCATTCGTTGAATTCATAACTAGAATTTGAGCTTGCTTGAGATGATTCACCACCACCTCTGCCTCCACAGAGACAATGTCCACACTCTTTTTGGATTCGGCAGATCTGCAATGACCGACTGAGACATCAACTACTTCATCCTTGTCCACAGTGGTAGTGGACGACAATGGAGTGAGATCAGATAGAGAAAATGTCTCCAATGAAGGCGAAATCACCTGATTCGGTGATGCGATGAAGGAATGAAACATAAACGTATTCAAATTCACGCTCAAAACATTTACAAATTACTATCAGAACAATGCTTGTAAATCAAACAATAAGCAACATTGAATAGCGAAGTAAAAAAAATAAAATGAAATAATGATCAAACTCTATGCAACAGTGAATAAAACACGACCAAACTATATGAATCAATCACTCAAAGAGTAGGTAACATAAACATATTCAAATTTACACCCGAAACAATTAACAAATTAACATCAAAACAGTGTTTGTCAATCAAACAGTAAATTGAATAAGGCAATAACGATCAAACGCTAAGCAACAGTGAAAAAAACACGGTCAAAAGTACGAATCAATCACACAAAGAGTAGGTAACATTCAATTGAGAAGTGAAATTCGGATTTACCTCTGCGGATTCACGGAGTTGATTATCCTCGGAAATCTCTGAGATAGAAGAAAACTCGATCAAGTCCCCTGAAACCGATGTAAATACAGAATTCAAGCATTTTTGGCTGATCTGCAACAGTAAAGTAGCAAAATGAGAGATTTGAAAATTAAAAATCCACCTGAAATACATAGATATATGTTTGTAGAGAGAGAGAGAGAGAGAGCAGACAGCTAGGGTTTTGATTATACTCTTTGCGGCTTCTTAGAGTGTTCGGAGATGGACTTTGGAGTTTGAAGCTGGTATTCCTTCATCTCTCTTCCCTCTCCTCTCCGTGATTATGATTCTATTTTGGCGGGAGGATTTCAAACTTGTAACATTAGTGAGAATCGTCCCCCTTCTCGGGGTTATAGACCGTTCGAACTCGTGTTTTAATTCGGTAGGTAAATAAATTAATTTTAAACATATTTTAAATCAAATTTGAACAGTGAATCATTCATTCGGCTAAGTTTTATAAACTTAAAATTATTTAATAATGCTGAACTACTCAAACTCGACTCGATAAAAACTTATTTGAAATCAGTTCAAAAATTTAATAAATAAACTTAAATAAATTTTGAAATTCATAAATTTTTTTAAATCAAACTTAAACAGTCACCTATTCGACTCGTTTATTGCCTCTATACCTCCTTCATATCATACTACTATCCATATATCATTTACAACAATGCTTGGTAGTTCGAATTTTCATAATCCGAATGACTCGAATGTCATAAAACGACGTCGTTTTGAATGTAAAATGACGTTGTTTTGATACATTTGAGCCATTGGAATTACACAAATTTAAGCTATGAAGCGTTTTTCTATCCCTTAATGCTCTATCTCGTGAGCCTCATATAGGATTCACACGATTATTTGAACCGTTCCTCTCATAGGTTTAACAGTAAAATAAATTGTATAAAAGATCAATTTCATCAAATATTATTTGACAAAAACAAATTATATTTTATTTTTTAATATAGATGCCAATTATGAGTTCAAATCGTTTATTTTATAAAATAAAATAATATTTGTTCATCTATTTATAAATATCTTATGACGCTTATTTTTAACACGAATGATCAAATGGTCTTCAATGCAAAAGTTGTGAAATGAATGATTCGAACCATCGTTGTACAGTATAAAACCCACAAAATAAAATATGAAAGAGATCCAACGAAGCCTAATCGTTTGACCAGTCGTTTGGGCCAGGCCAAGCAACCAACCAAGCTATTTGCACTTTGTTAGAAAGTTAGGGCTAATAGAATAATTATCAGCAGATTTTTTGAACTTAAACTTACTTTCTTGTGAGTTTTTAATGATTTTTTTTTTACGGATTTGCCAATCATTTTAAAAGTGAAATATGTTTGATAGTTTAAGAAATAAAACTCAATCGAACATTTGTTATTTTATTTTTTTTTCAAAACTAAATTTTTTTCATAAAAAAAAAAAGATCAATTACGAAAAATAAAATAAAAATTAGTTATGAGCAGAATTACTTCAGTTATTAGGCTTTTATGAAATTTTGTATTATTATTATGAATTAAATTTATCATAGTTATAAGGTTTTGTGTTGTATAGTTATAAACCAAATTAACATTAATTATAAAAATTAGTAGTGCTTAATTATGAATCAAAGTGAGGCTTTTATAATGTTTTTGGTCAAAAACTATTTTGGTTGTGTTGTATCAGGATTTGGGGTGGTTGCTGTGCAGGGGCACAGCAGCTACCGCTACGCAGTCAAATTGGCCCGTTTTGGAACACATTTTAATAATCCGAACCGTTCACATTTTAGAATATATTAAGTAAAACATACCTACAAAAAATCAAATTAATCGGATATCGTTTATCTATTCATCCACACACATTTGTATCTACAAAAATAAATAGCAATTGTGATTTAAAGTATTAAAATGAATACAACTGTGACTGGATGAGAGGGTTTACGATATCCAATTAACTTGATTTTTCACAGGTATATTCTACTTGGTGTATTCTAAAATGTGAACGGTTTGAATTATCGAAATGAGCCCATTTGACTGCACAACAGTGGTTGGTTGTTGTGCCCCGTACAATAGCCACCCCAAATCCGTTGTATCACCCATTAATATTGTTGAACCCTAACATAAAAACCTAAAAAAGAAATAAATAAATCATTAATTGTTCAAGTTGGCCCTAGTGGATCACTAATTATCAATCCTAACCATCATTACTCCATTGGTGGCTTGAACCTTTCCAAAATGGTGCAAAGACATTGGCAATCCCTAATGCTCAAGCCCTAATCGTCTTCTTAATGCTTGAAATCTTATCTAATTACCTTCTTAGTGCTTGAAATATTGTCTTCAGAATACTATGTGCACATCACAGAAATGTACATAGAAAAATTAAGGATAAATTATCAATAAGTCTTAATAGTTAGACTTAATTCTCATCAAGTCCTATTGAAAATGAATCCTAATAAAATCGTCGTTAAAAATAATTTTTTATGACGATTTTTTATATATGTCGTTAAAAATTGATAATTAGTGATTTTTTTTTGTCACGATTTTTATAAATTGTCGCTAAAACTTACAATTAGTGATATTTTTCTATGATGAATTTTTCAAACTATCGTTGAATGTTGAAAATTAGTGACTTTTCTTTATGACAAATTTTTTAAACTGTCGCTAAAACTTATAACATTTTTTGTGACTAAATTTTCAAACTGTCGTTGAAAATTAACAATTAGTGACGTTTTTTTAATAATATTTGATGAAAACAACATTAATTATCATAAAATTTATTGGACTATAAGTTCACATATTATAATTTACACATAAACTCCCCAAATTAATGCATATTTCATGTTCATTATGGGCTGTACATAGCATTATTGATATAGTAACAAAATTCGCCTATATATTGACATGCACACTTGGAATCCATTATTTTCATCATTCATACATCCCTTTTTTGTCAAGCAACAAGAGTGGTATGTTGCGTAATCCTTGTTTTATTAATGCAGTTGTGCTTTTGTTTACTTAGACTTCCTAATTTGTTTTACAAAACTTCTTTTAAGGTTAGCGACGCGGCTTGAACCATGAAACCCTTTCTACTAATCTTGGTAGTTTTCATGTCGATATTGGCAACTCTACAAGCCAATACAGAAAGGCCCAGTTTGGTGGATTATCAGCTTCTAAGTGATGCAAATCTTAGTCGAAAGATTAATATTGGTGCAAACAATAAGGGTTCAAATGAAAAAAGTAAAAGTACTAGCATTGATGCGGAGAGTGAGCACAATGATGATTATAAAGGTGAGATCCAGCGCGACCCTCCGAACGCGGACCACCACTCCTGGGTATGTCCCCCAACCGAGGGTTAATGGGATGAAAAATTTGTGTTGTTCCTAATAAAATGGTACCATTGTTGAAAAAAAAGGTATCAACATCAATATATAAGCAGTGGGTCTCCAAATTTAGAAAAAAAAGAAATATCATAAATTTATCGAGAATGCAAAATGGAAATCTAAAATTCATTCATGAAGCGGGTCATACAAAAAAGATTAAATCTTCGTCACAAATCTGTCTTTCTATATAAATTTCTGAGTTTATCTTCAAAGTCTAAAGAATTTCCCATATATAGTAGTCAAAAGTGTGTAATGTCTCTCCTCCCCAAATATTAATTTCCAAAAACTATCAATTGGATCAACAATTTTAATGTAATAGTGTGTTT
Source organism: Camellia japonica (assembly GCA_030407325.1). Lineage (NCBI taxonomy): Eukaryota > Viridiplantae > Streptophyta > Magnoliopsida > Ericales > Theaceae > Camellia > Camellia japonica. The sequence goes on along the minus strand of JAPPVO010000031.1, from coordinate 195,546,628 downwards.
GTCCAATTATGGACAATTATGCAATAATCTAATTACTATTTTCTTTCTTTCAAAATGGTTACCTATACTTGTGATGCGCTTGTGATAAGAGATATGCGTGGTGCAATTCGAGCGATTTGAGAGTAAAATTACAAATTAAATCGTGAATGATGGATTGGTAAATAAGCAAACCGTGATTTGAATGGTTTACGGCGATTTCAATTTACTAGTTGATTAAATAATATTCTTAAACAATTATCAAGTATTTGCATAATATATGACACTAATTTGCATAATATTATATATATATACCACAAACTATTTTTTCATATATATAACTAGTAATTTGTAACAAATTTCAAATCTTAAATATCTCTCACTCATTTTTACGTTGATATTTCATTAGATGTTTACAATATATATATATATATATATAAATTAACTATAGCAACGCGGAGTGGTTTCAATGACAGATTATAAATTTCAAAATTTAATCCACAATTAGCGGATGAATCGATATTGATTGGTGTGTGTTACGTACCTATGTTGACTTTTTGGCTTTCGAATGTTATTATTGTAAATTTGAGCGTGCCAGCAAGGATCAATCAGTCCTTACAGAATATTAATTACCAACCAATTATCAGACGATTGTGTTTTAGTTCTTTCCGTCTCAATGAAGAGGACTTTTACTGGTGGCTTTGTTTAGGAGAATTAAGCAAACAATGATTAAATGAAGAACAATTGTAACATTTCATTAAGTAAAATGAAAGACTTACAAAGATCTGAATCATCCTCATAGAGGTTTACAGCAATAAACTACTTGAAACTACTCCTATGAACGAAGTGTAGTGCAGAAATTTGAAGTACATAAATATAAAGAACAAGAAACATAAAAACTGGAAGGAAAATAAAGTAGATAAAACTGATTTTTTGGATCTGAGTCTAGGGGCTCTTTTTGAGACCTTCTCTGCTATTTATACTTCTCAATGGTAACCGTCGAAATGAGCTTCTAACCATCAAATCATCCTTCCATGATTGCTGATCATGGTTCCTCACAGTTAGCTCTACTATGTCATGTCTACAGTTAGGCTTCCCTCATCATATTTGAATTTAAATATGAGTAACTGTTAAGGCCACGTCATCTTGCACCTTTTTGCTGATTCCATACTATATAGATCCATAATAACCAATACTAACTGCCGCGTGTGTGATTATGATTGAAGACTTGAATTGTCTTTCCATATTACTTTCATCCTGCCATGTGTTAAACTATGATTGGCTTATACAAAATATGTAGCCAACATTACCCCTCGTACTAATATACCCAATACTTGGTGATATTAGTGGATCAAGGTATTTTACCCACGTCTTAGAATGTGCATGGGCTTTGGACTTTTCAGAAATGCAACCGTCATTCATCAATGAAACATTTGCATTAAATTCTCTTCTATCTCTTGATCATCCCACACTATCTCAGTATTCGAAAGGACTGGTACATCTTTCATGGCCATCATGCATTGATTAGCCACCTTTATCCGCTCCCATTTATACAAATTATGGAATCTTTCACAAATCATCGACCTTCGAACCAAGAACCTATTGCTTACGATTCTTTGGAACACAAATTTTAGACCATGGATATCGGAAGCTCTTCCTCTGCAACAAAGCCGTCCGCGTGGGACGAAGCTGCTGCTTCTTCTTCTTCTACGTCCTCTGGCTGGGGAACTTAGCCTACCCCTACTCAACCTCAAACGAGGGAATGCATTCATCATCGTTTCCTTGAATTCGATGACCCTCTTGAAATCTCTCATTCTAGACGCAGTTCTGTAGTATATCCATATGTTCCTATTAACCGTAGACGCAGTCTTGAAGACAATATACTTACAGCATGGTATACTTCTACTTTGTCATCTCGGATGGTTTGAAGTGTCTCACGTTTTGATGAAGCTCTAGGGATTAGTCCTGCGTTTTTAGCCAAAAAGCAAAACTTTACCCCTCTGATTGGCTAGAATGCGTGACCAGGCCTGAATTTCTGGACTTGCCCAAGGAATCTCCGACTACTCCTCATCTGCCTCTTAATCCAAATTGGATTGATGAATTGAGGCTCACTCTCTCTAAGGGCCGATCTTTCCCCTCTTACCGTGTCCTGGCGCCTCCAACTCCTTATCAGCAATTTAGGGCTCAGATATTGCTTGCTGCATTTTCTCGTTTATCCTTTGAAGTCCTTCGAAATGACATTCCCCACAAAAACTTTTTATGGGCTTGTGACATTATGTCTCGAAGTCATCCCCTTAACCCTGTGGCCCAAATGGAGCTCTATACCTTTTTAGACCAACTTCCTCTCCTGCTCAACTGGCACTTCCATGCTTCCATTACCAGTGAAGTTTTGGATGAAGCCATTTCTACTCGAATCCAAGTTCAGTATGAGGCGGAGAACCTCCTTGATGAATATGAAGCCTTCAAGAGCCAGGATTCTGAGTATGGGGAGGATGCTACTATGAACGAAGTGCATGAAGAAGAGGAGATGGACGCCACAGATAAAGCTCTAAAAGAGATAGAATTCGAACTGAAGGCCCAACAACTCTCTTCTCAATTGAGGGCTTACCAATTAGATAAACCAAACCTAGACAAGACAGAGGATAGAGTAGGGAAAGAGTATTCATTTATTGAATTTTGTTGGACTAAATTCCATGACCTTGTAACTTTCTCCATCCCATATTTCTACGAAATCGAGAATGTAATCAAATGAATCCTAGTGTAAACAACACTTATCAATACAACTGAGCTTTTCGAATTTGATTTATCAGATTCTGATTTACCACTTCAATTGTAAACTATATGATTGATGTGCTTTGGCTCCATTCCAACTCAAATTCTTCCAAAGTATGAAATCTTTTCTTTTGAGAAAACAAGTATTGCCTTTCATACTAATTCTAGGACTAACATAATTCTTCAGCTATCAGCTTCGAATTACCCAATTTTGTCCTTCGAAACTTGATTTGATCATATTCAATTCCCCAACATATGGTTAATATGATCAAGCAAAAATCAACTAATTTTTGTTTCAAACAACAATCTATATTTTCCAAAATATGGAAATCTCTTTTAAGGACTGCACTGTTTTATTCTACAAAAGTGATTTTTTCTGTATACTATCAAACCAACTATTGGTTTAAAACTTAGAACAAACAATTTCCTACCTTAAGGTATTTGAAGTCTTGTTTCGAAGGATTATACTCTTATCAAGAAACCTAAAACAGGTCTTTAATCCTTTTGAAGTAAACAAATACCTGAGCATTTTTGCATCCTTAGGTGTGGAATGTGCTTCGAAGTAGACTTCCTGCTTTCGAAGCTGTTTGTTATTTGATTTTGGCGCCTGCTTGCTTGCTTTTTCCCTTTACCCTTGTCTTCTGAGAAAACTCTCTATCAATGGCTTCTTCTTCCTTGAAAATACCGGTTGTGGAGCGTGCGAGTCCATCCGTAGCCTTGAAAATGACCATTGATGAAGAGTGTGAGAAGTACAAGGCTAGTGAGAAAAGTGCCATTGATGGACGCATCTTCATTCCTCGTCGTCATGAGCAGCAAGAGTATATGCTTGGGCCCATCTTCAAGGAGATTCCTACTGAGATTTCAGCTCTGTGTCCACGTCTAGAAGATCATTGTCTCCTTTACGAAGGTGGTCTTGACTGGGGAAGTTGGAGGATGAACCGCCCCTATCGCTGCTAGCCCACGGTGAGACCAGCATAAAAGGATGGTATGATCGGGTTGTCCCTGATAGGACTCTAGATCTTCAAGAGCTCTGCCTCTTCGACGCCCTCCAATTATCCAGGTTCACCATTTCGGAGGACCCTTTTTTAATTCCTGCTGCCCTTTGCTTTTGGAATTCTGCTTTTAATTTCTTTCAATTTAGATATGGGATGATGGCTCCTACTGTTCTTGACATCTGCCATCTATTAGGATTGTCCCCTACTGGTACCCCCGTTGGTCCAGATTATTCTGATCTTAAAACCCCTTTTTCCCTCCCTTCTCTTAACTCATCCTATAGTGACTTTGTCAAGGCTGAGAATAAAAGAGAGGGCCCCTGTGACTGATAGGGAATTCTTCTATTTTCTATTATATTGGCTTTGCAAGTTCCCCTTCTGCACCTCTTCTTAGAGGATCATGCCTGAATTTGCCTCTCTTGCCAAAGCCCTTGTCTTACAAAGAAAGTTGGCCTTAGCTCCATATGTTCTAGGTCACATTTATAGAGCTTGTTCCCCTTTTTTGTGAGAAACCCTTAGATGCCAATCAGGAAGGTCCATTTTGGATACTTCAACTTTGGCTTTTTGCATATTTCACCGAGTTACAATCTAAATGCCTAAAGTTTTTGGAGCCAAACCCACTACCCATGGCATGAAGTTAGCCAATGTTTCACTCTATCCTTCCACCTTTGCTTTTTACTTTTCTTTCTTCCACCAACTCCTAGCTTCCCCCTCTTCTCACAGCTTCTGTCCCTTCGAACCTGCCAATATTGGCCCATTTTGGTTGAGGACCTTTTTGAGTGATAGGTCCTGCTCTACACCCCAACACAAAAACATGTGGGCCTCCATCCTAATTCCCAGAGAACTATTCATTGGGACTATGAACCCTAGAGCTTACAAATGCATTGCTGAGCCCTATTGCCCTGCCCAATTCGCTAGGCAATTTGGCTTCTCACAAGGGGTCCCAATACCTCTCTGTAGCCAGACCAATTTAAGCCTTACTAGCAGGGATCTGAAGGTTCGAAGATCTAGATTGGAAGAAGCAACTTCCAAATTCATCCAGGATCTCATTGACTTTGAGTACTTCCCCTTCATACCTCAAGGCAACATATTGAAAAGGTGCCAGAACTGGTGGATGGCCAATATGGAGGTACATTTGGCCATTCCTTCTCAAGATCTGTTAATGGTGCTGGATGTACCTCAAGCCAAGTCCAAAGGGGCTGGAGTTGTTACCTCTTCCACTGCTCCTGCCACTTCAGTTCTTGCACCTGTCACCACAAAGTCTGTTCCTGCAGTCTCAACTCCTTCTAGAGTTACCCGAGCTGCCTCGAAGAAAAGTCTGTTCTTGCGCCTGTTTCTTTTCTTTTCTCATCCTTTATGATGCTCTTGTCCTTACTTATAACTCTTTCTTTGGTGTAGGTGGTGCGAGTACCTCTCAGGGAGATTCTCCCCAAAAGGTTCAAGCTTTAAATCTTCTGAAAAGGAAACAGCAACAAAAGAAGAAGAGAAAGCTCTTATTCGACCTTGAAGAAGAAATACCTGAGCTTCGTATAGGAGAAACGGAAGCAGAACAAGAAGAGACAGAAAAAGAGCAAGAGACACCCTTGAAGAGAAGGAAGAAAATGACTGTCCCTCTGTCTGATTTCACTGGAGATCCCATTCACGAAGCATCTGCTAAGGCAGTGGAAGCAGAGCATTCCAAAGAGCTTATTGTATTTCAAAGGGCTGAGAAGAGGAGGCAATAGCAAATGCTTAGAGATGAGGTTGCTGCCGCTAATGCACTCCAAAGAGAAGTTGCAAGACAACAACAAATTGCTGGTCATTATACTCTTCGTAGCTCTCCAATCATAGTCACTACTTCTAAAACCAGTAATTTCCTTCGTGCCTCCATTCTCTTTTCTCAAATTCTTAGTACTGAGACTTGACATTACTTTGTATTTCTTTTTTTTGCAGCAACAACTACTCTGCCTTCTTCTTCAACAAGGACTCCTTCAATCTCATTTGAAGTTGAAAGACCTCGAATTGTAATGCCAATTCAAGCAATACTTCCACCTTTCGGTCCCATATTTTTCATACCTTTCTTGAGGCCAAGTATTCCTTCATCTCTTTCTTTTGGCTTAACTCCATACTTCTCTAATTTATCTTTCAATTCTACTCAATTTGCTTTCCTTTCAAGCCTTGCTGCTTCTTCCCCTCCTAAGGAAATTCCAGCTGTTACTTCATCTTTAATGATAGTTGATTCCTATAGAGTCCAATTCATTGTTCATTATCTCTGTCTAGCTCCAGTCCCTCTTCTTTCGACCTACTGGTAGCCAAAACTATAAAGACTGCTAAGGATACTCCACATTCTTTTCCTATTCCTATGCAGTCATTTCTTCCTTCTACCAGAGCTCTTTTTGCACCTTCCATGTCAATGGATGATGTGGACATCTTCGAAGCTAGGCTAGCTAGTCTCTTTGACATACCTTCCACCTCTCCAACAGCTAGCAATGAGACTGAGCCATTAGTTCTAGCTGATTCTTTACTAGAAATTTTTGAGAGCTCTTCCTCCCGTGGTAAGACTTCATTTCCTTCAATAGACTTGGACAGCTATCTGGAGCTACTGACATCCTTCTCGAGGATTCCTTTTGAAGCCTTACAAAGGCCTATAATAAAAAATGGCTTCCTCCAGTGCTGCAAGATTGTTAGCAATCCGGCATGACTGTTTTAAGTTATTTATCTCAAGCGGCAGCCACCATTGATTTTTACATCAATATCTGTCATGCTGCCAAGGCTGCAGAGGAGAAATTGCTGAAAGACCAGAGTTTTGTTTCCAAAATACATGCTGAAGTGTCAGAACTGAAAGAACAACATTCCTCTATCTCCCAATTTCGAGCTCAACTATTAGAGAAGAAAGCTCAACTTGAAGAGGAGTTATCAGCAGTCAACCAAGCTTTAGATCGAACTGCCACCAAGTTGCACATCACTAATCAAGGACCTGCTGATCGAAAGCAGGAGATGGCTACAGCCATTTAGTTGTTCCCATCTCTTAAGAATAGAGCATCTATTGTAAATGAACAACTGAAACATTGTACTGACTTTTGGGCCAATCTATGGCTACATGTACTCGACTCTTTATGAAATAAAATTCTTATTTATCATTTGAGTGATTTCATGTTCTTTTCATTTAGCACTTGTTTTATTCCTTGTGTTTTCCACACGGTTGGATAATAAGGCTTCAAATATTTGCTATTAATCTTCTTGGGATGTACATATCCATTCAAATTTTTCAAATGATATGCTCCCAAAGGCAAGACTCTATGAACTTGATATGATCCGTCCCAGTTAAATGACCATTTGCCAAATTTGTGGCTTTTAATCCCTATTGGGAGTATTGTCTTCCATACCAAATCACCTTCATCAAAGCTAATGTGCTTGACTTTCTATTATAGTTTTTGGTTGCTTTCTTCTTTTGAAAAAGAATGCTGTTTAATGCCAGAATTCTAACTTCATCTATACTTTCTAATTCTAAGTACATACTCTGATGGTACTGCTCAAGATCTAACTGATCCTGGCATCTCACCCTCAAGGACTTAACATTAATTTCCACAGGTAGCACTGCATCATGCCCATATACTAAAGCATAAGGAGTGATTCCTGTACTTGACCTTGGAGAAGTCCTATAAGCCCACAATACATCCAACAGCAAGTTATGCCAATCCCTGGGATTGTCTTCCACAACTTTCTGTATTCCTTTCTTCAAAGACTTATTGGATGATTCAGCCTGACCATTGGCTTGTACATAATAGGGGTAGAATTAACAAGGCTAATTCCAAACTCTGCCACAAAAGACTTTACCATCTTCCCATCAAATATAGTCCCATTATCAACAGTTATAGTCTGTGGGATGCCAAATCTGTGGATCAAATCTTTAATGAATCCAATAACTTCGATCTGGTCTACAGCTTTATATGGCTTAGCTTCGACCCACTTAGTGAAGTAATCTGTGGCCACTAAGATGAAACAATGATGCTTCGAAGAGGGTGGGTGTATTTTCCCTATCATATCCATAGCCCATCCTCTAAATGGCCAAGGCTTCACAACTGCATGCAGATCAGTTATGGGTACATGCCTTATTATGTCATGTTTTTGGCATGCCTAGCAACCTCTAGCATATTCTATGCAGTCCTTAAGGATGGTTGGCCAATAGTAGGAATGTCTTCGAAGCAGCCATCTCATCTTCACACCAGGCTGATGAGCACCACAGATACCTTCATGAACCTCAGCCATGGCTGTCATTGCTTCTTTTGGACCTAGACATTCCAATAATAACCCATCTGCCCCCCTTTTGTAGAGAGCATTACTATACATTATGTATTGCATGGATTGTAATTTGATTTTTCTGCTGGCTTTTGAAGATGGGCCAGCTAGATACTGCATTATTGGATGCCTCCAATCTTGTTCTTGTAAGTCATTATGATTGACCTCTAAGACCATATTCCTCTTATTCAAAGGTGGTATTATCTTTTGATATGTTGTTTGGCTTATGTTCCTTTGAGTGTTATCCCTTCTCTTGAAATTCGAAGCCTTTTAAGCCACATCATTAGCTTTATTATTCAAGAATCTTGGGACATAAGTTACATTTGCTATCTGAAACTGAGATAGCAAATGTAATGCAACAACATAGTATGGCAACATGCTTACACTTTGACATTTGAAAATTCCTTTCACCTGGTTAACTACCAATTGGGAATCTCCAAATATATCAACTGCATGAGCTTGTAATCCAATAAGTATTTCGAGTCCCACTATTAAAGCTTCATATTCAGCTTGATTATTGGAACAAGTAATTTCATCCACTCTGAAACCATGTGTGGTTTCTACCCCTAGTGGTGACTTAATCACCACACCAATTCCAGTTAGACCATTGGCTTTTGATCCATCGAACCACATTTGCCATGGTTCAACACTAACCATACCAAGTTCCATTATCTCTTGGCTTTCTGTTTGACATGGATGGTTTGCCAAGAAGTTAGCTAAAACTTGTCCTTTTACTGCGTTTTGGGGGACATATTCTAGATGAAATTCTGATAAAGTTAGTATCCATTTGCCAATTCTTCTCTCTCAACATAGGTCTAGATAACATATATTTAACCAAATCTGTGGTTGCAATTATAAAGACAGTTGTAGGAAAAGATAGTATCTTAATTTCATTGCAGCAAAATACAATGCAAGGCACAACTTTTCTACAGCTGAATATTTACATTCACAAGAATTTAGAAACCTACTAAGGTAATAAATTGCTTGCTCTTTGCCTTCTTCATTATCTTGGGCTAGGAAAACTCCCAGTGAATCTTCTACTGCAGCTATATACAACTTCAAGGGCTTGTCACCCTTTGGTGGCATCAGCACTGGAGGATTAGCCAAGTAGGCTTTGATTCCTTTGAAAGAAGTTTGATGCTCTGCTGTCCACACAAACTCTTCTTCATCTTTCAGCCTTAATAAGGAAGAAAATACTTTAGTTTTCTTTGCAGTATTAGAAATGAATCTTCGAAGAAAATTAACATGCCTAAGGAATTTTTGTAATTCTTTCTTACTTGATGGAGGTCTGGCTTCAATGATAGCTTTGGCTTTATTCTGATCAATCTGTATTCCCTTCTTGTGTACTACATAGCCCAAGAAGTTTTCCAGCTGATACGCCAAAAGCAATTGAGAGGATTAAGTTTCAACTTGAACTTTCTCTTTCTTTCAAAAGCTGCTTCCAAGTGAAACAAATGTTCCTCCATGGATTAGGACTTCACTACAATATCATCAATGTAACACTCTAAATATCCTCCAATGAGATCATGAAAGATAGTGTTTATAGCTCTTTGATATGTAGCCCCAGCATTCTTCAGGCCAAATGGCATTTTAACCCATTCGAAGGTGCTAATATTCCCAGGACATCTGAATGCTGTCTTGTGGATGTCCTCTTCTGCAATGCAAATTTGGTTATAACTAGAGTGTCCATCCATCATTGATAAAATCTTGTGCCCTGCTGAACTATCCACCAATAAATCTACTATGGGCATGGGGTACTCATCTTTTGGAGTTGCTAAATTCAGGTTTCTGAAATCGATACATACCCTCATTTTACCATTCTTCTTAACTACAGGCACAATATTGGATAGCCATTCAACATACTTGGCTGTCCTAATAAAGCCTGCCTTAAGGAGCCTGAGAATTTCCTCATTGACCTTCTGAATCACTTCAGGACTCATCCTTCTCGGTTTTTGCTTGTATGGCTTGAAATTAGGCCTCATAGGGAACCTATGTTCTACTAATGACCTATCCAACTCTGGTAGCTCATTATAAGACCATGCAAAACAATCTTTATATTTCTTCAAGACCACCAACAACTGGTCCCTGTCAAGAGCATTTAACCAAGCACTAATGTAGGTGGGCTGCTGTATGGAACCTTCCCCTAAGTTCACTTCTTCCAAAGGGTCTTGTATCTGGGAACTCACTGATGCTTCTTTTTTGATTTCTTCTGTCTTCGAAGCAAACTCCTTGCTTTGTCCTGCTCCCAGTTTCTTTGATTCAACATCTTTGCCCTCCTCCTCATAGACAAAGTCTGTCCATAAGGCTTCTTCTTCCTGTATCTCCTGGACTTTTGTTTTAATGTCCAATGCACAGTATTTATCCAAAGCCAAAAATCTGACCTGTTGTTGCTCCTGCTTGCAGCCAATTATTATGGCTTTTTTCTATTGCTCTTGCACCTTCTGGACTATTGATTTTACATCCAATATTGAGAACTGAATTAAAGCCAAAGATCTGGCCTCCTGGGCCTTCATCTCTTTGCCTACAACCAGGCATCATTGTCATCTTTGGTGTCGACAAACTCCTCTCATCAGCACTTTCCTGGACTAAAGAGGAAGGCACACATTTGTTGGTGTGAATCCAATCCCTTCTAAGTAGAGCATTATATTTAGCATTGCTGTCGATAACGAAGAATGCCGTTATGCAGTCCCTGGTTCTCAGACTCAGGTTGATGAGCAAAATGCTTTGAGCCATCTGTTTGTCTCCAGCAAAACCAGCAATGGTTGTACTGGTTGGGATTAGTCTGGGGTTCCTCTTTCCTAGTTTCTTCAAGAAGATTTCAGATGCAGTTTACTGCTGCCCCTTATCCACCAATACCACGGTTCATCTGTATCCCATCGAAGAAGGCCTTGATATACAAGGGTTTGACATGCTGTGTCATGGATGTCGTGGGATACTCAAAAGGGTATGAGATGTTAATACTCACCTCTTCCTCACTCTCATCTCCAATTTCCATTGGTATGGCTACTTCGGATTCATCTTGCACCATACTCACTTGTGAGTCTTCACTAGAAACTGGAATTGACTCAATTTCCTGACCTTGGTTTTCTTCTTCAACTTGAAACTCCTATGGTAGTATATGCACCATATTCACTGACACAGGAGGAAATGAGCCAAATTGGACGACTGGCTGTACCTGTTTCTCTTCTTGGCTAACTTGTTCAATTACTTCAGAAGCATCTTCCATGCTGCATTCTAACACTTCAGTACTAGTAACTTTCTTCGAATGGTCTGTTTCTGCTCGTTTTTCGACCAAAAATGTCTATTCAGCCATGAAGGCTTCAAATATCTCTTCCTCAACCATCTCTTTCTTTTGGCCTAGGCCAACTTCTCCCTCTGTCTCACTATCACTTTTCATCAAAGCTTTTTCCAATCCTGCTAAACAGGATCTTTCTTTGGCTTTCAGTTCAGAATGAACTTTGGCCAATTGCTCTCTGCTGCAACTCCTTTTGTCTTGAGGAGTTAGATCATAATCCAAAATTGATCTAACTTTGAATTTTTTTCTCCCTCTGCCTGGCCCTTTGGCTAGACCAATGAAGAACTTTCTACGTTTTCTTTCAGATCCTTCTAGTACTGAGTGTACATTCACTGGATCTTCCTCCTTTGGGACCTAGAGATCACTGGGACCATATTTGGTTCCTTTGTTTTTGGATGCTTCAGTAACACCCAATTATTTGGAGCCACCAAAGGAGGTTTAACCATCCTACCTTGGTCTCCAACAATATTTCTTTGGGTAAACATTTCCCTAGGTTTGTTTGGCATGACAAACCAATCTGGGACTCCAGGCACCCATGAACCTACTAGCCCAGTTGTTGAACTGTCTCTTTCTTCCTTCGAAGCCATCTTCGAAGCTGGCTGTGAAGGCCACTGCTTGGCCCTGACTCCCTGTTTTGGGCCCAATTCAGGCCTTCTATGAAGGTGGCCACTTTCCATCCTGTGTGAGGCTAGTCTAGGGAGCCAATCCCTGGCTTTAATCCCATAACTTGAACGCCTTTCAGGTCTCCTTTCAGGATGATTGCCCTCCATTCTATAATAGTTAGGTGGTCTGGATTCATATAGAGGTCTCTTGCCTTTGGAGTGCACTCTAGCGACTGTTGGCTCAGCCATTAACGGCTGCTGCCTAATACCAGTTGGATATGGCTTTTTGTTATAAGCACTGGTTGGTTTAGGACGCCTCTGCACATCCTTGTAATATTGCTTCCTATCAATCGGAAGCCATTTCAACCACTTGTAGCTCAACCTGCATCTGGGACACATTCTTTGCATGACAGTTGTCTCTAAAGAATCATCATCCAGTGCCTCTTCATCAGAGTCTTCCCTCTGGTCTGGAAAACTTGTCCAATAGCTGGTCTGGAAAACCTTGTCCAATAGCTGGTAAACTTCTGCATCTTTCTTGAACAGTATTTGGCTGGCAACATGATGCATTTGCACATTGACCTCTTCCAATTCTTTCAAGGACAAGTTCTGGAAGTCTGGCACAATAACATTGGCTGCCACTTCTCCAATTTCTGGGAATGGATTAATGTCTATCCCCATGGCCTTTTCTGCTTTAGCTGGGAATTTTAAACTCCCCTTTCGAATCTGCTCTTGGATCCTGTCTCGAAAAACAATGCAGTTTTTAGTTGAGTGACACCAAGAATTATGCCATTTACAATACACTTTTCCTTTAAGTTCCTCTGGAGATGGAATTTTGACTCATTTTGGTAACTTTAGGAAGTTTGCAGCAAGCAAATGATCAAAAATGTCATTTGCCTTTGTCAAATCGAAAGAGTATTTCCTATGAATGTCTTTCTTTTTAAACTGCTGGTCTATTGTTGTGTCTTTATGGATTAATGCTTCACAGATCATAGGTTCTTTCCCTACAATCTCTGTTGCATCAATCTCATAATTAGGATCTCTATAATACGTCTTGTATGATGCATTACTTCGATCTTGTTCTTCTTCTAGTAATGCTTCATACATAGACACCTTATAGGTCAGTTCCACTAAGTCTCTAAACTCAGTTGAGTCAAACTTCTTTCGAAGCCTAAACTCTAGACCATTTTGAGCCAATCTTATAAACTCAGGCTCTGGTAGGACAATCCTACATTTGTTTCATGCTCTTTTGAATCTGGCAATAAATTGAGCAGCCTTTTCATCAGGCCTTTAACTCAACCTTGCCAAGTCTGCCATAGAAACTTCTGGCTCTGTTTGGAAGAATTGGGCATGAAATGCCTCCTCCATCTGTTGCCAAGTTTGGATAGAGCTAGGTGTAAGGTTAATATACCATACAAAGGCTGTCCCCGTTAAAGAATTTGGGAACAATCTCAACTTCATGTAATCATTGTTGGTAAATTCACCACATTGAGCAGCGAACCTAGCAATATGCTCCACCGTTGACCGGTTTCCATTCCTATAAAAAAGAGCAAAGTCTGGTATCCTAAATCCTCTTGGGTATTCATGTACCCTATCTACCCATTCTGGATATGGTTTCCTGTACACAGGAGTTTGAACCCCCCGAGCCATCGGTCCACACATCTCTCTAACAATGTCAGCAATTTGGTCTCAAGGAACCATATTTTGTGCTTGTTAAACCACTACTGGAGGAACAAACACAGGATTTGGTGGACAACCTTGTGCCTGAGGTCCTCTTGGTCCATAGGGTGGCACATTTGGGACTAGTTGTCCCTGTGGTGCTGGCTGCTGTTGAGGGTATGGGTAACCCCTCTGAGCCTGTCCTGCGAAAGGACCTACAAAAGGTGCTAGAACAGGTGTTGTGTCTTTTCCAATTGTAAGGAACTCTTCCAACCCCCGGGTGTAAATTCAAACAGAGGATTAGTGAACCCCCTTGTGCCAGGTATGGCTTCGAACATGGGATTTTGAAACATCCTTATGCCATTTTCTTGTATTGGGCCAGATCCACCAACTTGCATGGCTTCACTATTAAGTAATGAGGCATTTTGATTTGTCACAAGTCTACCAAGACTGAAGTGATGGTCTTTCGTAGTTTTGGTTACTAGTTTGACCATTAGAATGTCCATTAATTTGCATAGGCTGTTTATCTCTAGCCAATCTTTGCTGAGGGACATTTGAAATTTCCTCCATATGTCTTGTGTTTGTTGGTTGGTGGGTATTCATTCGATCCATGAAGGATGTTGCCCACCTTTCTATTGTGTTCATTAACTGCTGTCCCATGGCATCTACTAGGCCACCCCATGGATTCATTGGCGGAGTAGATGGAATAGTGGATGGTCCAATTCCCTGGCCTTGTCCAATATTTTGAACATGTGGTACTTGTTCCGAAGTGTTGGTCTGTTCGACCATAGGTTTTGATAGAACAGGTACTTCCACAGGATGTGTTATCACATTATCCTCTGGATTAGGTATTTCTACCTCTCCTTCCACGCCTTCTTCCAAGCGTTCATTTTCTCCTTGTCTCCTACGTCTAGCCATTTCAATTAGTCCCACTGGGCGTGCCAAAAATATATGTTGGCTTTTTGGCTTTCGAAGGTTATTATTGTAAATTTGAGCGTGCTAGCAAGGATTAATCAGTCCTTGCAGAATATTAATTGCTAACCAATTATCAGACGATTGTGTTTTACTTCTTTCAGCCTCAATGAAGAGGATTTTTACTGGTGGCTTTGTTTAGGAGAATTAAGCAAACAATGATCAAATGAAGAACAATTGTAGCATTTCACTAAGTAAAATGGAAGACTTACAAAGATCCGAATCAACCTCGTAGAGGTTTACAACGACAAACTACTTGAAACTACTCCTATGAACGAAATGCAGTGCAGAAATTTGAAGTATAGAAATATAAAGAACAAGAAACATAAAAACTGGAAGGAAAATAAAGTAGATAAAACTGGTTTTTTGCATCTGAGTCTGGGGGCTCTTTCTGGGACCTTCTCTGCTATTTATACTTCTCAATGGTAACCGTCGAAATGAGCTTCTAACCGTCGAATCATCTTTCCATGATTGCTGATCATGTTTCCTCATAGTTAGCTCCATTACGCCATGTCTGCAGTTAGGCTTCCCTCCTGATTTTTGAATTTAAATATGAGTAACTGTTAAGGCCACGTCATCTTGCACCTCTTTGCTGATTCCATACTATATAGATCCATAATAACCAATACTAGCTGCCACGTGTGTGATTATGATTGAAGACTTGAATTGTCTTTCCATATTACCTTCATCTTGCCACGTGTTAAACTGTGATTGGCTTATACAAAATATGTAGCCAACAGCACCAAAATTTGGACAATTAAATATTAAATTCGGACTAAACCCCAATCAATATTCCATTATCCAAATCTTAGGGGTGAAACAAAAATCTAAATGTTCTCGTCTCCATATGGTTCAAGTAAATTTCAATGCTTAAAAAAAAATTACAAGGAGTAAAAAAAAAAAAACAAAATGCCAACCAAACCATCCATCATAAATTCATAACTAATCGATACCTCCAACATTAAAGTAGCAACAAATAGTCAAAACAACTTAAATAATATAAAGTTAGAAAATAAGTCACAATGCCAAATTATCAAAATACTAAGGTGTAGACACCCTATTTTGACCGGCCCTAAGACTTGGACACTTTCTTTTGAACACCCCATGATGTAAATTGGAATATGTCATTTTATGAATTTCTCAGTAGAAAATATCAAAAAAACTTTAATCCCAAACCTCACCCATGTTGGCCAAATTATTAATTTTTAGTATTTCATAGTATTTCATAATTTTATGTGTTGTACATAGTTTTTGATGTTTTTATCTAAATTGGTATAAATAATTTTGATATTTGATAAAAAAAGAAAATGATAAAAATATATATATATATATAAAATAAAAATAAAAAAGAGGATGAATGAGTGGGGGGATGGAGATAAGATTTTTGGTGAGGTTGTGTAGGGGCGGTGGAGAACAATTATTTTGTTTTAGAAAAGGAGGGAGCATGTATGGTCATTGGGAAAAAAGAATCAAAAAAAGAGAAAAGAGCAGGTGAGAAGTTAGAAAATATTAAAAAGAGAGGGACAGAAAAGAGGGAGTGGGTGGTGAATTATTTGAGGGGAGATAATCTGAGATTGATAAAAGGAGGAGAGTGGTGTTCATGAGTGAAAAAAGGGAGAGAGGAGTGATATTTTCGGAGAGAGAATTTTCTAGAGAGAGATTGACAAGGAGGGAAGCTTCATCTGCACACACTAATGAACATACTCACTCCACACACACGGCACACCCACACTGCAACACACACATAGAACACACACACGGCACACCATACAGACAACACCAACTTCATCTTCTCATCCACCACCCATCCATACCTAACACACACCCAGCACACAACACAGGGGAGAACACTAAGGCTAGACACGGCTATGACACCCATGCACACACACACTCAACACACCTAACACACACACACGGCACACTCACACCACCCTTGATTTGAGCATACCACACAAATGCACAACACTCACACTCACATGCACATGGAGACACTCATACACACGGCACATGCATACAAATGCACACACGGCAGCAAGACATACAGACACACATGCACTAGCTCTCTCTCTCCTCTCTCTAGGACACACTACACACACATGGACTGAGGTCCTCTCCCTCTCTCTCGGCAGTTTGAGTTTGAAAAAAGGAAGAGATACACATACAGATTTTTCTCTCTATATCTCTCTCAAAACCGATTCAACCATGGATCATCATCATCTAAAAAAAAAACTCGGTTTGATCTCTCTTGGCACAAGTTGCTGGTACAACAATTACGTGGGTTAGGGAGCCTGCTCGGAATCGTAGAAAAGATGGAGTCGCTGGCGCTGGGTTTATCTATTCCGGCGTGAACTATATCCATTCCGGCGTGTGGAATAGCTGGGCGTGTGCCTCACGGCCATGCGAATGCGTGAGCTTCAGTTGATGCAAAGTTGTTTTCCGGTCAGAACTCAGCCGTATTTGGGTCTGGTTGGTGTTGTTGTCGGCGTGATACAGCTACAAGACGAGGTGTGTAGAGGAGCAACATGACTGCACGATCGAGTGGTCACATGGTGTAGCTATCCGTGGGCCTGCAGAGCTTGACCATTCGTGATGTGTACGCATGCAAGGTGATGAGTGATGTCCCTGGTGCTATTGCAGGTCCATCACGCGTATGGGCCTCTAGTGGGAAATTCAATTATTAGATAATGGACAAGTGGTTTGAATGGGCCAGTCATGGCTATCCTTTTGGTAGGATTTGTGGGTTTGACCCACGTAATGTTAGTAATGGTCCATGTGGGCTATGGTCAGTATGAATTGGGTTGATGGGTTGTCGGTGGAGTGAGCTGGAAATTTTGGGGCTTGACAATTTTGGGCTCATTTGTTGGGCTCAATTTTTATTGGAGAAAAGGAGTGGAATGTGCCAGTGGACTACTGAGTTGGGTTATTAATTGTGGGCTTTTAGTTTGTTGTGTTTTGTGAGATTTTTATTTTATTTTATTATCCCCCCCCCTCTCTCTCCTTCGGATATGTAATAATTCAAGTATTGTAATAATCCCCCCACCCCGCTTCTTATCTATCACATTCTTTAATCGCTTTCCCTAACCGTACATATGTATATATCTAACATGCCATGCATATCCATGCTTTACATTCATGTCTCATGCATTAAGATTCGGCTACATTTACATGTGTGGATTTAATCAATTTTTCTGTGATTCTATGCGTTACCTCATGTTATTGAGATGATTCACATGCCATATTTTAGAAGCCGAATCTTTAGTGCATCTCATGAGTGAATTGCATTAGGATTCTGTATATAAGATCATGCATATTTTACTAACTTTGTTTTGTAGTTGTTCGAGGGACGTCAGTCAATCTGTTAGTTTTTATGCTTTAGCATCCCATTTGTGTGTGTTTTTCTGGCTATGTGTTAGCATTTTACCATGAGGCTACTTGTTTACTTGATATAACTGCTTGAATGCCTGTGGATGAAGGCTTGTTGCTTGAATTGGAATGATTCGACGATTGTACGTTTTTAAGCCCACTTTGTAGTGGCAAATTCACAAATTTTAAGCCCACTTTGTCAAGTGGCAAGTTCAAACCCATTTTCACAAACAAACATGAAATTGAATTATTCCAATTTGAGCAAACTAGTCTATACTTGTATGCTTCACATAGTAAATTTTAGGATTTATTCAATAATCAGAACATGAACATATAAAGAAAATAAAAAAGTCATATCATGGTTTAGTAGAGGCCGATCTTTGATCGGGTGAGCGGGGGTGCTCATTATTGACCTTCCCCTCTCATACCTAAGATTCCGAGCCAAGCATCCTTGGTTACGACGAACAGTGGCCTTGGCACGAGTCATGGGTTTCCTAATTTCCCAAAATATTAGGTGGCGACTCTGAGATCTGATGACGCAGTCCATTTTTGACAAAATTACAATAAAATGGATTTTCAATAAAAGTTGTCAAATCTGGACTCTCATCTATGTTTCACATTGCACTCGTGGGACTAGATCAAAGAGATCTCGGGAGTCCGAACTGTTTAACGCGCGCGGGTACCCCCCGGGCATGTTACATAAGGTTATAAAATAAATAAATAAATAAACTAATATCAAGCCTAAAGTCCAAAAAATAAAAGAACTCCGAAAGACATGTTCTACAACCGTAGTTATTTTTCGTCACCACAGTAGTCCCAACTAATTCTGCAAAGAAAGCTCGGCTGCGCTCAAACAGAACGCACCTGAGTTGCAAAGAAACAAAACGGGTTAGTAGTATATAAATATACTGGTATGAGTACAAATATTTGACACTCACGTGTCCACCAGACACACATAAAAGTATATTTAATTCTTGTTATGAGACAATACAAGTAGTTCCACCCGCACCGAAATGCAGGCCCGACCTTGAGATTTCCGGGGCCCAAAGCCAATAATCAACTAATAAATTTTTGGAGCCCTCCGCATTTTTTTTTTCATTGAATAAAAAAAATGAAAAAAAAAATGAAGATGAAAGACAAAAAAATTGTGTCAAAATCACAAAAAATACTTAGTATTACATTACAACAATTAATAAGTGTCGCTTGATCCTCGCTCTTCTTGCATTTTTAGAAGCAAAGAAATCAATCATACTTGCATGATCTAGTTTTTTTGCAAAATCATTTTCAATGGATAACAATGCTAATTATTTTAAATGGGCCTTTCAATTTTTTAATGGGTCAATTTATTTTAAGTTAGTTTGGGTCTTCCTTAATTTTTTTTTGGATTTAAAATATACCTAATATATTACAATAAACTATAATAGGAGGGACCCTTTTTTTGGTCTATTTTCAGTGGATAACAATGTTAATTTTTTTAAATGGGCCTTTCAATTTTTTAATGGGTCAATTTATTTTAAGTTAGTTTGGGCCTTTTTTAAATTTTTTTTAAACTTAAAATATACCTAATATATTACACTAAACCATAATAGAAGGGGCTCCTTTTTTGGGTCTATTTTGAGGGGCCCTAGGCCATGGCCTTGTTGGCCCATGCCCAGGGCCGGCACTGCCGAAATGAAGGGGTAGTTTCTCGAGATACGGTGATATTTTGTTTCTTGCCCGTACACAAGTAAACATAAATTGTGATTTTGTTACATCAGTGCGCAGGAGATGAAAAGAAAATGACAATACAAAGAATCCGGCAAGAAGAATTCCAGCGTAGATGAAATTTTGGAAAGACTGCACGAGATACGTACCTGTATAACATACTTGGATAATGAGCATAAAAATAATAAATATTGATTTTTGTTGTTGTTGTTGTTTTAGTCATCGAATCAACAATAAGCCTCTTCCAAAAGAAAGTGTAATAGCCAACATTAGGGGAAAAACAAAGGGTCACGATAACTTACTGTTGGGTGAAGATGGAGCTCTGGAGAATCTCTGAGTTGTTCAAGTGCGCATCTTGTAAGCGATGATCGTATAACAAGGAAGACAAATCTACAAGCTATTCTTCAAGGTTCTGTTATTCAAACATTCAAGACAAATGTTGTTTATTCGTAGATATATATATATATATACATATATTTATTTGGGTATATTGCAACATTGGTTCTTATAGTTTCAATGAGATTTCACTTTGGTCCTTATAGTTTTTCAATTTCAACCCTGTACTTTCATATCCATTTTAATGTAGTCCCACCGTCAAAATAATCTAAAAATGCCAATGGAAAAAGCATGCGCACATGCTTGGGACACGGGAACTTTTTCTGTTACTGACATTTGCCGATCAAAAAATAAATAAATAAATTCATAACTAATCAATACCTCAAACATTAAAATAGCAACAAATAGTCAAAACAATTTAAATAATGTAAAGTTAGAAAATAACCCACGATGCCAAATTATCAAAATATTAAGGTCATAAAAAAAAAAAAATAAATAAACTACTATCAATCCTAAAGTCCAGAAAACAAAAGAAGTTTGAAAGACATGTAGTAGTTATTTCTCGTCACTACCGTAGTCTCAACTAATCCTACAAAGGAAGCTCGGCTGCACTCAAACAGAATGCACCCGAGTTGCCAAGAGACAAAACGGGTCAATATACAAGTATACTAATATGAGTACAAATGTTTGACACCCACGTGTCTACCAGACACAAACAAAAGTACATTTAATTCTTGTTACGGGAAAATACAAGTAGTTCCACTCGCACCAAGACGAAGGGGCAATTTCCTGAGATACGGTGACATTTAGTTTGTTGCACGTACACAACTAAACATAAATTGCGATTTTGTTACATCAGCGCGCAGGAGATGAAAAGAAAATGGCAACAAAATATACAAAGAATTCGGCAAGAAGAATTCCAACGTAGATGAAATTTTGGGAAGACTGCATGGGAAATTTGTATTCAATAACACATCATTTCATTTCCTCCTTCTCATTGGCAAACTTATTGATGTATTAGCAACGACTCAAAGGCAAGACAATGAGGACATCAGAAATGTAATTTGAGATTACACATATATACATGTTGCACCAATTTCAGAAAAGAGAAGTACAAAGGTTTGAATATATCCTCAACTCATTTACTATATAGAACTTAATTTTCTTTCTCATGCAAGTCATATGCATATCACTGTTTTTCTGTAAGAAATGTGATATAAATCATTGTTGGTTTGTAGCTTGAATATTCATCTCTGAACATCGCAAAAGATAGATAAATGAAACCAAACCAATCCAAGCCAAGCCTTAGTCTCATCAAATGGGGTCGGCTACATGATTGCAAAAGATAGCTAATAATAAAAAATGCAATTATTCAGAATTTCAAAGGACACCTTTTGCTTTGGGTATTTATAATGCTTGATCCAACAAACTCAGATGAATTATCTATCTTACCAATAGAATACTGACAATTTATAACATAGAGATGTCAAATGTTAAGCAAAATCCTAGTGTAAAAGCAATGTCAAAGTCTAGCAGTGGTTTACCAGTTTACCCAAACTTAGCAGCATATTTTGAGGTGAGAAAATGAAACCAAGTAAGCTGAACAAGAAAAATATCTTACCATCTCGGTGACAATCAATTTATGATGGACCACCACACTAGATTTCATGTTGGTGGAGGTTCACTGAAGGAGCTTTGTCCCCGAGAACTAAAGTGAAGAAACATCGAAACAACAACGATCCACAGCAAGAAAATCATAAACACAACTCGAGTTTTCATGGAAACAAGTTCACTTAACCAATCTTTCTCTTCAGGCAAAGCATTGAATTCCTCGCTGACTACCTCAATTAATGCATTCAATAGCTTCTTAGATTGGAGATCAGCACTCGTTGAATTCATAACTTGAATTTGAGCTTGCTTGAGATGATTCACCACCACCTCTGCCTCCATAGAGACAATGTCCACACTCTTTTTGGATTTGGCAGATCTGCAATGACCGACTAAGACATCAACTACTTCATCCTTGTCCACAGTGATAGTGGACGACAATGGAATGAGATCAGATAAAGAAACGTCTCCAATGAAGGCAAAATCACCTGATTCGGTGATACGATGAAGCTTTGAAACATAAACGTATTCAAATTCACTCTCAAAACATTTACAAATTACTATCCGAACAGTGCTTGTAAATTAAACAATAAGCAACATTGAATCGCCAAGTATAAAAAATAAAAATAAAAAACAATAATGATCAAACTCTATGCAACATTGAATAAAACATGACCAAACTGTATGAATCAATCACTTAAAGAGTCGGTAACATAAACATATTCAAATTCACACTAAAAAAATTACCAAATTAGGTCCCTGTAATTTACACGCTATGTCATTTTGGTCCTTCTAATTTCAATGTGCTCGATTTTAATCCAAAATTTTGAACTTTGTGTCAATTTGGTCCAATAAATAACTTCTGTTAAGTATTTGGATGGAAAAGGCACACATGGACAACATGTGCAGAGTTTTGAAGGGCAAAATAGTCAATTTACTCTCACTCTCAATTAACTAAATTATTTACCCACCTAACTCAGAGTGAGTTAACTCACTCCCATTTAATTCAATGATATATATATACACATATATACACAGAAAAGAGAGAGAGAGAGAGAGAGAGAGAGAGAGAGAGGTGGCATCGAGGGCCCATGAAAGGAGGGAAAAGATGGTGTTAGGGCAGGGGAAAGCAAAGGCAGGGGTAGGGGAAAAAAGGCACAATCATTGCAAAAGAGTTGATGGGAGATGGAGAAAGGGTTTGTCGGAAGGGGATGGCGATAGAGGGAAGGCGTCGCGAAAAAAGGATGAGCGGTTGTGGGAAAAAGATTAGTGATAGGGGAGATGAGAGAAACAAATGCAGTGGTGACCCCTTTCTCTCTCTCTCTTTGCAAACCCAACATCCACGCCACCGTCTCTTCCCTAATGATGATGATAATGCATCATTTGCACTGGTTTCTCATCTTCTTCAAAACCTTTATTCAGAGAAAATAAAAATATTAAAAAAAAAAGAGAAAAATCCTCTATTTTTGTGACATTGAGAGAGATGAAGCGGTTCACAGATGGTGGAGGAACGACGATGTATTCAACAGATTACAAAGAATCTTTTGCCAATATTCTTCTCTTATTTTCTTTCTTCTCTTCGGTTGATTTTTTTATTTGATTTGTATGATTTGTTGTTTGATTTGGTTGAATTACTATTTGATTTGGAGGAATTGGTGGTCTATCACTTTGTTATTGTTATTATTCTCATCTCTCTCTGTTATTTCTTTGTCGGTCACTTTATTGTTTGGTGATTGTGGGATGATAAAGGTAGATGAAGGAGGTTGGATGAAGGTGATGGATATGGCGGGTATGTACAAAAGACAGGGTGGTGAGTTTGGTAGTTTAGGTGCCAGACGATACTGGGTTTGGTGTGGTAGAGGTGGATGGTGCTAATGTTGGGATTGGCTATGGATGATTTTGATGGTGGAGGAAAGGCAACAGTGTGTTGCAGAGAGTCCAAGAGGAAGAAGATGGTGAAACAAGGAAAGGGTAGTGAAATGTCTATATTGCCCTTGAAAAAGGGTCATGTGCGTCTCACGTGTTTGTTTTCTGCCAACAATTTTAACCGGAGTTAATAATTGGACTAAAATGATACAAAATCAAAAATTAAGGATCAAAATCAAGCAAATTAAAATGACAGGGACCAAAATGACACAAGAGGTAAAGTACAAGGACTGTTAATGTAATTTTCCAACAAATTAATATCAAAATAGTGTTTGTCAATCAAATAGTAAACACTATTGAATTTGCGAATTGAATAAGGCAATAACGATCAAACGTTGTGCAACAGTGAATAAAACACGATCAAAAGTACGAATCAATCACACAAAGAGTAGGTAACATTCAATTGAGAAGTGAAATTCGAATTTACCTCTGTGGATTCACGGAGTTGATTATCCTCGGAAATCTCTGAGATAGAAGAGAACTCGATCAAGTCTTCTGAAACCGATGTAATTACAGAATTCAAGCATTTTTGGCTATTCTGCAACAGTAAATTAACAAAATGAGAGATTTGAAAATTAAATCCACATGAAATGGATAGATATATGTTTGTAGAGAGAGAGAGAGAGAGAGAGAGAGAGAGCAGAAAGCTAGGGTTTTGATTATACTATGTGTGGCTTCTTAGAGTGTTCGTAGATGGACTTGGATTTGCGAAATTTTGGGTGTTGATGTTCCTTCTTTGGAGTTTGAAGCTAGTATTCCTTCATCTCTCTTCCCACTCTTCTCTGTGATTATGATTCTATTTTGGCGGGAGGATTTCAAACTTGTAACAATAGTGAGAATGGTCCTCTTTCTCAGGGTTATAGACCATTCAAGTTGTAACCCGTGTTAAAACCTTATTCAAATTCAATTTGTTAGGTAAATAAGTTAATCTTGAATATATTTTACATCAAATTTTAATGGTCAATCATTCATTCAGCTCACTCAGTTCAATAAAATTAAAATTATATAAAAATATTAAATTATTCAAGCTTGACTCGATAAAAACTCGTTTGAAATCAATCAAAAATTGAATAAATCAAGCTTGAATAAATTTTGAAAATTGTAAAAAAATTTAAACCAAATTTAAACAGTCACCTATTTGACTTGTTTATTACCTCTATATCTCCTTCATACTATCCATATATCCTTTAATACTCTATTTCGTGGGCCTCATATTGGACTTACACGATAATTTGAACCATTCCTCTCATAGGTTTAACAATAAAGATAAGTTGTGTAAAAAATCAACTTCATCACATATTATTTAACCAAAACAAATTGTATTTTATTTTTTAATATAGATGCCAATTATGAGTTTAAAACTTAAATAGTTTATTTTATAATACAAAATAATATTTGTTCATCTGTTTATGAATATCTGATGACGTTTATTTTTAACACGAATGATTAAATGGTCTTCATTACAAAGGTTGTGAAATGTACAAATCGAATCAAAGTTGTAAAGTATAAAACCCACAAAATTGAATATGAAATAGATCTAACGAAGCCTAGCCATCTGATCAGACGTTTGGGCCAGGCCAAGCAACTAACTAGGCTAGTTACACTTTGTTAGAAAGTTATGGTCCATAGAAGGTCCTATTGCAGTGTGCAACCTTTAAGAGTTGCACACCATATGTACCTTCATTATTGGCCATTGGATTACACAAATTGATCCTGACCATTGAATTCTTTAATTTTGAAAAATTGGAGACCGGAGCAACCGGTTGACCCATCTCTATTCTCTCTTCTTCCATAGTGTATTCTCTCTCTGTGTCGCCCCCCCTCTCTCTCTCTCTGCTACCCCTTCCTTCCATCTCTTCCCCTGCTGCTCTTGCTCTCTTCCTTCTCTACTACGCTCATTCCTCTCTCTTTCTCTGGCTTGAATGAATGCAGGCTGAAGTGGTTGTTCTGTTTAAAACCCTAATCTAACCCAGTGAGCCTCTGTTTTGTTTCTAAGAAAACAAAGGAATTTTTTTTTTTTGACGGGCAATCAACAAGGTATGCCTCCCTTTGATTATTTCTAAAACCCTCCCTCTTCTAAAACTCTCTTCTTCCCCAAGTTTTACTCTGTTTTCTCTCTCTGAATTTGTATTCTAGTCTCTCCTAGCTCACACTGATTCGAAATTTGTACGAATGAAGCAAGGCTTTGTAAGGATTTTATTCTATTTTGCTATTTATATATCTCGGTTGACATTTGTAATGAAATAATCCATTTTTACATTAATTGATATAGTATTTTGTAACCATTTTGTTGCATCCATGACTTGTTCTTGATTTGTTACAAAATATTTCATCTTATTTTGGCATTAAAATTATAGGGCTAATTATGTTATTTGAATTTTGATGCTAAGAGAATCCATGAATTATTATCTTTCCTCTAAGCGTGGAGGCTTTCCTAGCAACCATGAAAGATTAGTGCGAAACTTTAGAATTGAAGTAGTGGGTAGTGTGAGAAATGGAAAATTTTGAATTTTTCTTCCTTGTTTGTTTGGATGATAAATTTATCATGATAATGTTGGAAAATGTAAGATTGTTAAATTTTGTGTACAATCCATAGCAACATGGTAAGTTGCTTTTTAATTTCTTGTAAAATATACATAAATGTTTCTTGTAAAAAACAAAGAATGTTTTTTTCACTATTTTGTCACTTTTGATTTCCTATCTAAACATGCTGCTTTTTACACTTGGTTAATTTTGACCTAACGAACTGTACTTTGTTTTTCGAGTAACATTCTTATGATAAGGGATGTGCATAGTAGCATTTCCTTTATATATGTATATTATATACTTGTAAAATTTATCTTATAAATGCTATATTTTTTGGGACAAGTATCTTAGATGATTGGTTTCAGTTGTATTGTTTATATACATATGCCTAAGAGGAGGGATGAATATCATCAGGATAGTGTAATTTAGTAATTTCAATTTGGGGAACTACATCACAAGGACATTAGAGCTACAATTAATAAATCAATGAGAAATTTTTTTGTAATTACAACTAAAATGAGAAGGTGAAAAGTAAATATAAAGAGGTGGCAATCGCCTATTTGGTTTACCAAAATATCCTTCTCTTCTTTCTTTTTCCTTTCCTTTGCTTTGGAAATTTGGACACTGAGTCCCATACAACAAATTTCCTCCCTTCTTGACCAACCCCAACAGTTTGCCTGCCACCACCAACCCCTCACCCACCTGTCCCTTCCCTCCTCCACCATTTGAAACCCCTCCCCACCCATTTCCATCAGTTCCACATGCTACTCTCGTTTACCTCTTCTACACATGCCCCTTCGAATCCCACCCAACCTAACACCCTAATCAACCCAAACCCAAGCCATCGGAACCCCCCAAACTCCTCTATTCTCTCTACATCTCTACTCTGCACCATCTATCTCTTCACTATTGTTAAAAGATACCAGTTCAAACTATGCAAGGTGGTGATGATCTATTCCCAATGTTTTGGCCTGATAATTACATGATATGCATGGAGTGGGAGAATTATATGTACCCAAGAAATTAGTCCAAGCAAGGCCTAACACTCTGGTGACTAAAAAAAAAAAAAGAAGGAAAAATCATGAAGAAATATGTATCAAACTTTTAAAAACAAAGAATAAAAGAGAGAATATTTGTGTTATGTATTTCTATAAATTATTAAATGGTTGAACCAACAAGTAAAACGATAAAGAATGTGAGCTTTGTGAAGATTGATTATTTGGTATCTAAATGTTTAGACTTGTGCATAAAAATCCATACAAATTAGAGCTTATGTGCCCCACTTCGACGTAAGTTTCCACACTAATGGCTAGACTCAAGTTGTATCCATTCACGTTTTGAA